>VWZS01004202.1:42524-77871 GCA_013397075.1 Rhabdornis inornatus
CATAACTTGAAAGTTTGCTTTATTTTGTCTTCCAGTGTGAGTCTAATGAAGAATCAACTGGCTTTCACAAGGTTTCAGTGGTATAACTTGCTGAAACCTTGGCAAATCTGAACAGGCAGGTTTTTCAACATCTCTGATCCCACATATTTGTCTTCAGAGTATTTGATTTTTCTTTTTTTTTCTGGTTGTCTTTTTATGTTGTACAGATTACTGCAAGTGTATTACATGAAGCTGTATAAGCTGAGTTAAGCCTGCATCATGCAGTGAATAAATGAGGAAAAGGACGAGAAAAATAAAATACTTCTCCCAAAAGAATATTTTCCTTGGAATGGATTTTTGCTCTCAATATATATAATACAGCTAATATCTAGTAACTCATTGAAAATGTTGGCAGCTTGTTCAGGAACAAGAATGTGGCAGTAGAAAACAATGAATTAGAAGTTTGTCATTCTGAATTGCTTCTAGACTTTTATCTGATGCCTGTTCCATCAATTGCAGTTGGTGTCCATTAGTACTTCTGCAACTCAACTGAGAAATGAAATAACATATTAGCATTTAATCTGAAAAAAATGAAGTAATTCAAAATTTACATAAAATTATGGAGTAAACTCCAAACAGGTTGCCCTAGAAATGTATAATTATGCTCAGCAGTCCTGTCAGCATACATTGAAACAATTTTTTTCCTAATCATCTGCTTTTATTCTCTCTGGAATGTATCATTAAAATTTCCATGAACAATGACTCTTAATAGGTGCTAATGCAATTATGAATTGTGTTAGTTTTTACCTAAATTAACCTCTGTATATTAGATTTCTTGCTGCCCTATGCAAAAGGAGTGTGATAAAGATAATGTAGGAACTGAAATATGTATCAATTATGCTATTTGGGTTAGGCAGTATTTTGTTGCAGTTTATTAGTCTGCTGAGACATCTCTATACTTATATCCATTAGAATAATTTGATATGTAACTTTAATTAATTAAGTTTTTTATATGTAATTTTCCTCGAGTAAGTTGGGGTTTTTCCTCTTTACATCTAGGAATTTAAAACTGAGTAATATTCATTGGTATACAGTGTAATATCCTTCTAGGTAAAATGTCTGTACAGGTATATATTGTATTTTTGTTCTTACTTGTATATTTACCCGGTGCATCTCTGTATAAGTGTAAATTGAAGCTGTGTGTTTTGTAGGTAGAATTTTAAAGTGATTTACAAGATCAACCTAACTGTTAGAAAATTATTCTGAAAAAAATAAGGATCACTAAGCAATTCACTTTTCTGGTAAGTGAAATGCAATCATTCCTTAGGTGGAACAGAGTAGCTGTTTGCCATCATACTCTATTCTTTGAGACAAGGCATGAAGATTGCCACCATACTTAATTGAAACTATAGTTTGAGAATTTTTGGAATTATCTTCTTCAGAAGATAATTATTCAGATTGGAATTTATCCGCCTTCCAATGCAAACATCATCAGAATACAGAGTTGTTGATGTGATGTGTTGGTTCTGGCTGAGCTGGAGTTAATTTTCCCACAACAGCCCTCTCAGTGCTTTGCATTGGTGTCTGGAAAGGTGTTGATAACACAGCAGTGTTTTGGCTACTGCTGAGCAACTCTGGCACAGCATCAGCCAAGTCTCTCAGCATGGTCCTGGGAGGGGGCACAACTAGGCCAGCTGACCCAAATTGACCAAAGGGACATTCCATACCATGTGATGTCACTCAGATATAAAACTAAGGGAAGGAGGAGGAAGGGGGACACTTTTTATTTACAATATTTACCTTCTCGAGCAACCTCTACTCACACTGGAGCCCTGCTTTCCAGGGAATGGCTGAATACTGAATATCACTTGCTGATAGAAAGTAGAGAATAAGTACTTTTTTCCTCTTTGATTATGCATGTGTGAACTTCTCTTTTGCTTTAGAAAACTTCCTTATCTCAACCTATGAGCTGTTTTCCGTCTGATTTTCTCTCCCCTGTCCAGCTTGGATGGAAGCAATACAGTGGTTTGGTGGGTGCCTGGCATCCAGCCAAAGTCAACACACCACACATTACCTCAACTCAAATTCCATAGCTTATTTCAGGTGGAAAGTCCTCCTATCTTCACTGACATAGGTTGTCCCTTTCATTACAGAGAGCTCAGCTGCTGGCACTGATTCTTATTCAATGGTATTGTGCTGGTTTGATGATACCTTCCTCTAACTTATGCTTTTGCCTTTTTTCCCCCCAAGGTTTCCTGGAAATTTGGCTTCCTCTTTGTCCATGTTCAGAAATATTCTTTAGGTTTTTCATTTATGAACCAACTACCAAATCTCTCTTCTAGCAATACAGCCCTTCTTAGCAAAATAACTCATCATTTTCTTAATTGGCAGTCTGTTCCTCTCTTCCTACACTTGCTCCACCTTGTTCTGTGACTGTCCACTACAGGCATGAAGTTTTATTACAGAAAGGATGATGACTCAGTAGGTTTATGGAAGAGAAAAAAACAGAAAGTACAGCTTCTTCTAATGTGGATTTTTTCAGCTACTGATATTGAACACTTTCATCCTTTAATCTCATCTCTCTTGACTGTTGCAACCATGTCCATATCAATTGCAAAAGTATAATTCTTATATGCATTGTGAGTGATAACAAATCATGCCGTTTAACACACTAGAGGGGTACAAAGCATGTGGGATTGGATATCTTAATGCTTAGATTTTGTCAAATAAATGAGTTTTCTTTTTAATAGAAATATCGATGTTGATAGCATGATCAGAATAACACAATTTGATTTGAAATGAACGTCTGGAAGGTCAGAGTTAACAAGAGAATTCAGTGAATAGGCAATTTCTTGAATATCTCAAATGCCAGCAGCATTCAAGCAATCAAATATTTCTGCTTATTCTTGTGATCTGCTATATGAAGTTGCACAGCTGCGATGGAGTTTAAGTGTAATATATTTATTTATACATTGCCTCCCCCAATGTGGTATATTTTCTGAGAACTAAATATGTGTAAGGTTTTATGATGATTTACTAACCTGGTGAATTCTGTATTAGAGTGACAGTGTTCCAATACTGTGTGCCCATCTGGAACTTGTAGGAGAAGATTACTGTGGGGCCTGAAAATTGGTAATCATAACTATGCATAGTAAACCAACAATTTCTATTTCAAAGTATTCAGCTTGAACCCAAATTCCCATTCACAAATTAAGGAGGTGAACTCTGTAATTTTCTTTCAATAATATTTCTAGCAGGAAGAACAAACTCTCAAAGCTCAATGCTTCTCTAGAAGGTGAGCAACCAAAATCCAAAACAAGTGAGGTAGCCTCACAGAAATGAGTGGATGTGGAAGGGTTGAGAAAAGGAGAGTGGGATGGGATTATTCAGTTTTGACAAGCCTGTTCTCAAATTATTCTTTCTGAAGATAATGTCTTGTGTAAATTATACAGAGCAAGGAAATAATTCTCTGTTGGACTAGAAAAGAACAAGGGCTTCAGTCCTTTAGAATGATATCTTTGGTTTCTACCATTGTCTAGAGACTTGCAGAAATGCAGCAGAATGAGAGAGAGAATACTTGAATCCTCTCTCTCTCTTTCTCTCTCTGTTTCTCTCTCTATCTCTCTCTCTCTCCATATATAGATGTGATTTTGCAAGATTCCACAACAGTGTTGGATGTTATGAATTTATGACTCTTATTCATCTCACTGTGAACCACTTCCTACCTCATACAGCTTTGGATAGTTTCTGGAAAGCCAAGAGTTAAAGTCTTATTAGAGAATTATCAATGACTTCAAATGTCTGACTGACTGTAGGTATGGGACCCTTTCTCTAAAATAAAGTAGGGGCATATGTAAAAATAATAACCACAAAAGCCACAGTAGTTAACTAAACTGAAATAATAGATGAGGACATGTTGTCATGTTGATCTTACTCAACTTAGAAAAATACCAGGCTGTGCTTTCTAACTTTGGGATTTATAATTTTACATTAAGAGGTTACATTTATGTTTTGTAAAGGAGTTGCATAGTCTTTTACACTTTTCCTTGGGAAGAGCAGTGTGGGAATTTTAAATGTATGCCATGTATTTAATTTCTGACTGTTTGATGTAGTGATTCAAAAGGGCCACAATGCAGAAGTTTGTTTTCAAGGTTGCTCAATATGTTCCTGCTCTCCAATTGGCTACTGTGTGGTCTTGTTAAGCATTTTTTCTGTCTTTGTACAGATTTTCTGTCTTATGAGTTTTGTCAATCTGTTCTAATATTGTGAATGGATTAAATAAAAGAAGTGTAGCTTTTATTTCAAATATGCTTATATTCCTCTGGTGCAATAATATGAGCTGCACTATGATAAACCCTTGGTCAGTTCTCTCCTGTTTCTTCTCCTCCTCTGTTGCAAGGGAAATGAAGTTGTTTTAATGACCTTGTTCAATCTTTGGCACCATGTGGGATTTGTTGAAGATTCTCTCATCTTCCAAAGAGTAGTATCTTTTTTTCAGCCTTGTATGACTCTTTAGACAAAAGAGCATAATGCAAAATGTCATTTCTTGGCAACATTAATATTAAATAAAGTTGAGAGACAGAATTGGCCACAACCCTGAAATGCTAAGAAGATTATTATAAAAGTGGCAACATTTACCTTTGCATTCTTGAAAAATACTGTCTAGTTTTGTTGCCTTTTTTATTTCATGTTCTATATATAAAAGAAGAAAATAAGAGATAACTACCTAGAAAATATTATTAATCAGTTACCTAATACAATATTTTACAAAATTTTTAAATATTACTCAAGGCAGAAAGTTATTAAATTATATTCATTAAGTTATATTCATATGGATTAAGTTATATTCATTACAAAAAATATTAAGAAAGTCTCACACAACACCTCAGTATCTCTAGAAAGACTGGATATTGCAATCCAGACTTAGTTCCTAAAAGGTGCTTATGTCAGTGGCAGTCAAAATAGGTTGGGGTTTACTGTTTCGGACTAAGCTGGTCATTCTGAAGTAGAAGAAATATGTGGGATGAAGAGGAAAAATTTTATACGGAGGTAACTAATCATACATTCAGATAGATTAGCTGTTTATTGGATATTACTTATGCAAAGATAGGTATGTTTTCCAGATTTTTCAACTAACCACAATCAAGCTGAGAAAACTGAAAGTCAGGAAATTGTTTATAAGCAAGTCATTTGAAGTAGCTGTCAAGCACATAGCAAAACATCATACTTGCCTAAGAAAGAATATTTCCTCATTATTTTGAAGGAATGGTCAAGAGAAAATTACTCAACAAACTTGACCTGAGCATCAGATATAGTGCAAATTGGGCATATAGAGGAGCTTTTGTGATACAAATAGTGGTGGGAAAGAAGCTAAGTGAATATTACATAACTTTTGTTTTCAAACCTTCATTTCACTGCAATAGTAAGGCTATGAACAGCAGTGAAGGTGACATCTATTTCTTACGTGAGCATGAGAAAAACCTTAATTTCTTTGAGGTCTGTCTCACTGAATCTTCCTATGTACAGAAGAAATAAAATTTGAAGAATATCTTTAAAATGACTGGCATGACAAGCATTTTATTCCTGATTCTTTTCTTTATGTAATATAGCGCGTATATTTTGGATTTTCATGTTATAGCACAGTTCATGGATTGAATGAGATCACTGTGTCACACACGGGGTGTAAAAGCAAGTTTTTAATTTCTGCAGTATCTGCTGATTGCTTATCAAATTACAAGAGAGCCAGGACAGGATTCAATTTTGAATAATTTTCTCAGAAGCCAACACAAAAATATCTGCAGATGGACAACTCAACATAGTTTTTGGGGGGGTCAGGGAATGCTTACTGTTACCTTACACTTTTCCAGTCTATTTACTTGCTGCTTCAGGCCTTTACCTTGGCCCTTGATAGATGTGTTGGTATCTAAGGCCTTTATAGCACCTGGTTGTAGGAAGCCTAGTTGCTGTGCCTAGTGATGATCAAAATCAAGTAAGTTATACTTTGAAAATATACCTTCCAAAATATACCGCTAAAATCAGTTTTCTGATGTAGTTACCCTGCTGGGATAATAATAATGTATATTTAAAAAAAGAAAAATACAACCAAACCACAATTTTTTAGCACAATGATCATGTACAAACTCTGTATTTCAAAGATCGAATTTTTATGCCCAAATCATGTAAAACAGATCCAAGTTGTAGCTGCTTTAAGCAGTGTATTTTTGAACATGAACAGAAGTGTTTATTTCTGACAAAAGTTCAGGCTTTCATCCAAGTTTTGTAATTGCAATTTGGAATATACCTAAAGTATTGGTATTTTCAAAACAGCTTTGCCTGAGTTCCTCACAGGACAGAGTGACTTCAAACCTCAAAACAGGCTGTGAATTTAGCTTCAGAGTACCTATTCATTTGAGCAGGAATGCAGAAATCATGGTGTTGAACTTGGGTGAGGTTTAGTGATTCTTCTAACTCAATTGTAAAAAAGGAGGAAAGGGCAAAACAGAAGAAAGGTAAAGAGTTCAGTTATCTTTTAACAGAAGATGGAATTTAGCCTCTGGTTGCCTCTGCTTGTTGTATTTTGATGTCTGACTCAGACAAATAGGAATAGTACTGAGTTTTCTTTAGTTTTTCCTCTCAAATACTTTGGTTGTGTGGCTATCTATATTTCTAGTTTAGCAATGACTAGAAAGGATATAACACAGTAACTGCTGGGTTGTAAAGATGCTTTTCTTTTTCTCATGCATTAAAATCTTTAGAAGGAACAACTTATCAGAAGAGTTAAGTGGGAATTACAAAATGAATTTTACCCTTATTCAGCTTATCAAAAATGCTTTTGAATTCTTGTTTAAAGGTAAGAAATTTTACTTCTACATTCAATACACATATTAGTGTAGGATCTCAGGTGTCCAAGCCTCCCTTTTGCTCTCTTTTCCCCCCATTTCAGATTTTTCTATTTCATGAGGACAATATGTAAGGTATTCAAATCTCCATAGCTTGTTTAGATGACAATTGTAATGAGAAGTGAGGGAAGCTACTGGCACAAACATGAACACGTTCCCATGACAGGGACTATAAATGAGGATTGTAAAATTGACACCTTTCTTAAACTGTTTTCCAAAATGAAAAAAATCTTAAAAGCTGATTCCTGGGGGCACCCCTGCTGGCACCAAGTGTACAAATAATGTTTGTATTCCAGTTCAGAGAAAGAAAAATGAAAATATTTCATTGAAAGCTGACAGCTTTAAGGAACTTTAAAGGTTAGCCTTGGTGTTAATTAGCATATCTATTCATGTCTCTATCAATCTATTGAATTTCTTAGCTGAACAGGCACACAAAAGCAAAACTAAGGAAAAAAGTAGAGAAAGCCAACATTAATAATTCATAAATACTAGACACTTCTGACTGAATATTTTTTTTCCAGGGTGTTGGAAATCTGCTAGAAACTGAATCCTGCTGGCTCCAAAGTTACTTCAGAAGCTCAGAGAGCAAACCTGCCCAAGAATGTTAATGCTTCTATAAGTGGTTAGCTACCAAAACATATTGTGGATTTTCATCCCCTCAAGCACTTGTTCATGTTTCTTTGGATTAGTAGAAGGTAGGGCTTTTCATGAAATGTTTAACTGACAGTTTATATATTTGAATTTCACAAGCCTCTGTAGACCATAAAGTACTCCAAATTCAGCCATAATCCTCTGCTACAAAGTAAATCAGAATTTTTGAACAGATTCCAGATGCCAATTATGGTAATAATGAGTATATACAACTTCCTTCTCTGCCTCAGCTGCATCAGTAGCAATGCTGCTCTTGACAGGTCAACCTGCCTTAAAACTTTCTGAAGGGAGGCAGGGGGAGTAAATTAAAATTTTGATTTCTAAATCATTCAATTGAAGTCTGAAGCTATTAACATTTTTAAGAATTAACTATTTTTCTGGGAACCAGTTGCAGTCAATGTTGCAGATGTTGTCTGACACTGAATTGATTTTAGACAGTATTTATGAGAAATTGAAATGCAAGTTTTAAGCAATTAAAATAGTTTAATGAAAAACTCCAGCAGTGAGCTGATAATATTAGAAGATTCATTCCAATACCAACCCCTCCAGTCAGACAGAATTAAAAAGGGGCTGGTGGCAAATGGCAGAATAGAGGCTCCTCTTTGTTAAAGCTTGATTCTGACTATTTCAATTCAGATATAATCCCAGGTGCAGTCTACTCAGCCATGCTGGGAACACACTTATTTCCAGGTAATTGTGCAATTTTTTTTTTTTCCCTGTCATTCAGTAGCAGCCAGGCAGCACGAAGTCCTCTCCTACCAATCACCATTTTGCCATACCGACAAATAATAGGATCTTCGTTAGGGATGGTCTGAAGATTATACCCAGAATGTGTGTTTCAAGCTTTACTGTGCTGTGCAGCAGAGCATCACTGGGGCAGGTTCATTGACAGCACAGAACTTGTGAATGGCATTCTTGCCTTCTGGCAAAAGTTTACTGAATGACATCTCTTTAACTGATGCAGTTTACAGCCTTTGTTACCCTGTTCATCTTCATCATCAAGTTAGTAAACCAGCCTTTGGGTGTTTAAAGAATCTGCATGACTTGAAACTAGTGAGATGAGAAATATTATACTGCTTCCTGTGGGACACACGGGAATGCTGTAGTCAGGGCTACAGGGGAAAATTTAGAACTTATTCAACATTGCTTTCAGATAGCTGCTAATATGAGCTTTGTAAGTTATGCTGATTCCCAAATATTTACAACGTGCAATCCAATTCCAGTATTTACAATGTGCAATCCAATTCCAAAAATGAGCTCATGGATGCATATCTTAGGTTAAAATAGATGCAGTTAGGGCTATGCAGAGGAGAAATTAAGTACTAGAAGTACTAGGAAGGAAAACTAATACAAGCAACATCGTTGACCCTACTGTACTGATAATGGTAGAAGTTCCTATCCTCCTGTGAGGGCACAAACAGTCACACAATTGCAAACAACAAAGTTAATATCTTATGGCTTCTTCATCTACCTTAGGAGCTTTGTTCCTTTACACTGATACCTATTAAATGAGTATGTGTGCCTCTAATCTACTGAGGCTGTGAAGTAAAATCATCTACCTTAAATCATCACTGTATTTATAATAACCTCAAACAATTTACAGTATCTCTGCTAAGGGATAGTAACTTCTTGAAAATGTTCTTACTTGATTGCTTACATTTATATGAGTGCATCCTTATTTTGTTGAGTGCAGTGGCACTTTCTCATCCCACTTTACCTCAGATTTACCTACTATATACTTACCTTTCACCATGTTTATAAGTAAGTTTTTAATTTTTTAATAGTACTACCAACAAGTAAAGAATACCCCCGAACCTGAAAGACAGTTAAAGTTTCACTATATCTGATGCTAGACTATATTGTAATGTCCTACATGCATATTTGTAGTTCATTTACTGGAATCAGTTGGAAGGAGAATTGGTGAAATCATGACCTCTGATTTGTACATTATAAGGAGAGTTTTCATTTCATCATCCATGAAAATAACTCTGAAGCAAAAAAGGTCAGTACACACCACATTTTCTCACATGCTGCTAAAAAAAGAATGTTTCAGAGAATAAGAAAATACTTTAGCTGCTTCCTTGCATTGTGTAAAATACATTTACAGGCATGTATTCTCATTTTGTTTAGAAAAAGCTGACTAGATCAATTGTTTACTATAAGCATTATATTTTGCAGCATTACAGATATTTTTTCTCTATCAGAAGAGAAATGAAAAAGACACATTTTATTTTTGCACATTGATTTCTTAACTGATTCTCTCATTCAAAAAGAAAACCTGGTTAAAATTAAGAAGTTCTTAAAAACTACCAGGCACAACATTGTAACTATATGCACAGCAGCCGGAGGTGGTTTACAGCAAAAGGACAGCCTGAAACCACACACATGTATTTTCTAATGGCAGCAATGACATTGTATATCTCTGTACCTCTGTGAATGAATATGATATAGTCGTCTTGCATATCACAAACACTTTTGAATGGCAGCACTATAAATTCAACCATACTTGCTGTCTATTTCTTTTGCAACGAGAAGATTTTTTCATTTTGTTTTATTATTTGCTTGCGTTTTTTTGAAAGGCGTGTTTATTGATCTGGTGCGAGTTCCTACTTGACCATTGTGGCCATAGTGCAGCAGGTCCATCACATTTCTGTATCTGCATTGACCTTAGATTATACTATCATGGTGTTTAAAGCAAAGCATGAGGTACATTCCTATGAGGAAAGGATTGAGGATGGAGGGGAAGAGTGTCACAGTGAAAGGCTACTTCTCAAGAAAAGGAGTGCTTGAAAAAGATGTTCTGTATGGAAAGTACCTCAGGAAGCTCCAATGGCACTAAGGGGTGGTTGGGACAGGAGGAAGGATTGGCACAGACTGTGCCATGCTGGTAAACTGCAGCAGGGGGTTTTGTCTCTACTCCCTATTTTGAGTTTGTGTAGCTAAGAAGACTTTCTGTTCCTGAAATCTGCTCTGGGCTGATTTTTAGAAATATTAAATTTTTAGAAATATTTCTGGAATAGTGTTTTTGAGGCTATGTAACATGCAAGTCCTAACTGAGAGGGACAAGGCACTACAAAGAAGCCTTCACTTTCTTTTTAACTTTCTGTGAGAAATCCCTTCCATGAAAGCATGGGAAAAAATAAATTAGCATTTCCTGCTCCATTGCAGTTTGGAAGGAACGTTTATTTTCTGACCTTCTACAGATGGAAGGAGCTACCACAGAAGGACTCTTATTAGGAACTAGCTGCAATTCCTACCAGCTTCTCAGCTGCCACTGACATTAACGAAATGTGTGGCGAATTTCTTACTCACTGCCTAAAAAAACCCCTCAGTGTGAATAGGGTCATAAAAGTTTCATATGGAATTTTCAGCAGTAAAAATGCCTATAGTTGTTGCCACATATACTAAACTTCAGCCATTTTATCGCCATTATTCTTCCAAAGAAGGGAGTTAGGATACCAAGAGTTTTCTACTTGATATATATTGCAGACCACAAGCATCTCTTGGCTGATGCTGCAGTCTTATCCTAGTGCTGTGCCTAAGCATGCAGTAAAACATGTCCTCAGGCTTTCTCCACTTTTAAAGAGACATATCCTACAAGCTGGGGTTTGTCCAAGGCTCTATCCACTGCCTGCTGTATTTTTAATGCTCACAAAGCATTTTATTGGCCCACTCTAAACTCCTTTCCAGCCAAGGAAAGATTGATTGTTCATTCTGAAGTAAGTATCTTTTATGATTTTTCTTCTCTTGAGCAGACTCACTCCTTTTAATTTCATTCTTTAGCTATGCTTATGTTGGATTTTCAAATAACTCCTGTTATTCTCAAGAGTACAGACAGGTTATGCTGACCTGGAAGACAAGAGCTCTTGCTAGCACAGCACCAAGGCTGAGCTAGTCCTTGGCATTGCTTTGGTTGTGTCAAAGTTGGATCAGCAAGAGATTGTGTCCTGTGCGGGCACAACCCTGTCATTTTTAGACTTCTGCAAATAAACAACTTTTCCTTTGAGTATTCTTGGTTAGGTACTGTCTTTGGAAAATTTAGTTTCTGTCTTAATTGGCATAGAGATGGTAGACTGTAGCAGATGGAGTATTAGGGTATAACACAATTTAACCTCAGGAAGGAGTGCTAAATTGATGATGGCAGAGTTATTCTTTCTTTTGCAGAATATTTCCATCCCTATTTCCTTCAGAAGAGTGTATATATGAGAATATTAACTTAGCTGGTGAAAAAATATTACTTAAAAAATCTTACAATAATATTTTTTGTCTTGGTTACTGCAGGTATATTCTTCAGCATAAAAATATTTGTTAATTTTGATGAGGGACTGTATTAAAAAAAAAAAAGGTTTTTGTCATCTAATAAGCTTTGATTTAAATTTAAGTTCTCTGCTTTTGTGATAAGTACTTTTAAGGACTCCCTAGTTCAGGGAAAAAAACCCTCCAGGTTATTTTTGTCTTTTTTCATTTTTTTGAGCTGGTCAGCATCTGCAATCAAGGCTATTTATGAAAATATTTCCATGAGATATAGAAAGATACTTTTGGAGGCCCAATGTAGTATACTGCATTTGATCCATAAAGATGAGACTGCACAACAATTTTCTTTAAAGTTTAATTGTGGAGCCTGCTCTTGGTAGTATATATACCTCTTGAAGAGGCATTTGAAACTAAATTTTACACGTGTCCTGTTATATCACTGAGACTCAGTTATCTACTTCTGAGAAGATATCATTAATGGTCACAAACTACTCACCTGCCTCAAATATTTCTAATATTTATTAACATGACAGCCAATCAAGAGACAAGAAAGAACTCACTTTGTACCGAACACAGACACAGAAAGACAGATTGTTCATGTGTTTAGCTGTGGATAATTGAAGAATGGAATCACAGAAGAAAGCCTGATGAGTATTTTTGGCTGGGTGAAACTGCTGGGAGAAACAAGAAAATTAACTCTACAACTTCTGCAATCAGTGCTTTTAATCCCTACTTTTTATCTTATTTTATTACTGAATCTTACTCCCCTGTTGCTGTTTATTGTACTTTATAGTTTTTTTAATATAAAACATATGGTATGCATTAGGAATAAAAATGGTGCCTATAAGATGCAGTTTAATCTAGAAACCTTAGTCCTGGCAAAAAACTTGTCACGTTTTGGAATTACTGTCCTTACCTTCTTTAAGCATTCTAACTATTAGTTTGATCCGGGGTAAGAAAAAAACCCTTGACTGTGAATGCCAGAAGGGCTTTAACTTTGTTAGATTTATAGTTGAGGTCTCCTCCCCCTCTCCCTCACTCCCTCCACCCCTCCCACCAAGAAATAAAAAAAAGAAAAAGAGTTCTTTCTCTAAGCTTGCATGACCCCATACTGCAAAAATTTCAATTGCCTTGATTTCTCCAGAGGACTACCTATTAGTAGAGTGGAAAGGAATCAGAAAAAATTAAAAAAAAAAAAAAATAAAAAAAAAATATTATTTTAATGTCATGGATGTGATGTCCAATGCAATTACACAGCTTTGTCTGCCAAACTCAGTCACAGTCATGCTGTGATTAAGGAGAAGGGCTGGGGGAAGTGTGGTTCTGTGAGGGCCTCCCACAAGTTCTCCTGCTTTAAGAAGCAGCTTGGGAGGGTGGTATGAGTGGGGGTGTTGGAAGAAGGTTCCCTGTGGGTTCACAAGTGGGTGATCGAGCTGCCAGATGTAGGCGTCACTGTATGTGCTGCCTCTGGGGTGACAGCAAGCAGGCTTACAGGCACTCCTGAAGAAGCAAGAAACACAGTGTTGCTGAGAATATTTTTCATGCCAAATTTCATGTTCCCTGCCGTGAAGTCTCAACAATAATTCACTTTCTGGATTAAGCTATACCGGATCAATGCAGGCCCCTTTTCCTCTTCTCTTCTTTTATTTTTATTTTTTTTTTCCTGAGAGCCATTTGTTTTACTGCTCTCTTTAGTTGCTGCTTTTAAGGAGCATCTGAGCACACAGAGCAAGGAATCCTACTACTCTGAAGTAAAGTCGTAGATGGTGCTGCCAAAATGTTGGTGCTGATGAAAAATGAGCAAGAATGTGAGTTCTTTTCCAGGAGCGCTCAGCTTGCTCTAAGATCAGAGCTGTAATTAAATGGGCTCTTCAAAAATAGTATTTTCCCCCCTAACAATTTTGTAAAGAAATTACTTTTCCTACAAGTCCTCCTTCTATTTGACAAAGTCTTTCATCTTACTTCTGAAACTACAGGTCCCAAGCAGAAGCTATAGCTCCCAAACACTTCCCTTGTTTAAACCACCCAGCGCTGTGCTTCCCTTCTCCCTCCTTGTATGACTCAAATGTTGTTCCTTAAGTATCACTGAGGAACTTTCTACTTTATTTTACATATGAAGTTGTTTTGTTCCCTGCATTATGAAGTTTGATGGGCAGGAGTGTGTGGGTGTTTTGCTCATATACCTTGGGTCTAATTTGCTTTTTATTTGTGAAATCTTTCTTTTAACAAATATGAGTTATCAAATGGACTTAACCAACAGCTTTATAGTACAAGTAACATTAGGAGATAGTCACTAATATATGGAATTGATAATGAAGTGGAATGTATGAATTCTTGATAACCATTAGTGCAAAAAAACCATTCCTTTTATAGCAGATTCCCTATTCTGAGATGACAGCTTTTTTCTCTCTTGTGAATCTGAAGTGCCAGATTATGAATTCAATAGCTGCCTCTTTTTCAGGGCATTGCTTATGAATCTGCCCTGCCCTGTCACTGCACATTATTAGCATTAAACACACTTGCAACACCATAAATTTACAAGATGCATGCCCTATCTGAAAAGCTTATGGTCTAAATGAGATAGGAGAAATTCACAGCAAAACACAGGACAACAGTTCAGGAAAGGCAGTGTGTAAGGTTTATTATTCATGATTTAAATTAGGGAGGAAGACCTGCACAAAGAGTTGCATGTTATGAGAAATCTGAAAAAGAAGACAGAGGGCACTTGGTAGCTAGGAAAAAGAAAATTGCTCCCGACACAAGACTGGAAGGATTCTAAGATAGCACATCAAACGCTTTCATTAGTGAATTAATAGCCAGGTTCGTCTCCCTGCTGATAATCCTCACTTCATCAGATGTGCCTCTGCACACTGCTGTCAGCATGTTGCCTGCTTGTTTTTTAACATCTGTCTTGAAAGACTCAAGGGGTAGGCGCCATTTTTTTCTATAAATTACTGGCACCTGTAGCTCATACTACTTAAGATAGCATTTAATGGGCATTTCACATTTTGAAAATCAAGCTTTGAATAGATACTGTATTGTATTTCAAACGCCAAAATTTTTTGTTTGTTTAACAGGTCTGCCAAAAGGGTGTATCTAGCCTTCATGGTTAGAATGAACAGTCAGCTACCAAAACAATGCATACTACATATCTTAATTACATTTTTTTAGTGCCTCCTTACTCTTGGTTTGGTTTTTTTTTGTTTCGGTGGCTTTTCCTTGTTTGTTTTGAGGATTTATTTTTTGTTCGTGATTTGGTTTTATTTTTGGAATGGTGGTGTTTTATCCTGAGGTCTGTACCTTATCAATGTGTGGTAAACACCTTATTGGTGTGATAAATAGAATAGACCCATGAATACTTTTTCAGTACTAGTACATGAAAATATACAATGTGTGCTATTAAAGAGTAAGACAACACCATTGGTTCATGATGTCTAGAGATTGCCAGTCAGTGGGAACTGGGGGATTACTAGGATGAAATATATTTTCTCCATTCTTATACTTCTCGAGCTTCCAGTACTGGCTGTTAGAGACATGTTACTAGGCTAGAAGGTTTGATCTGATCTGTTTCAGTGGCTCCTATGAGTATTTCTTTTCCTGTGAGTTTAGGGAGAATGGGTTTGTTTTTCTAGGAAGAAGAGTAGAGAGAAAACTCTGGGAAAATACTAGGAGATGCCAGCATTTATGTGTCTCTGTTTATGTGCTTAGTCAAAGGTGGGTGGTTTTGTAGCATGAAGGAAAGAGGCAGATATCCTTGTATTCTACCTGTAAAATGTGTAGGTTCTGCCAGTTGGATGGAAGAAAAAATTAGAGATACACAACTGTTCTATGAAGACAGCCCCCCATAACTGCACTAGCAGGGAAGAAGTAGCATTTAAATGAAAAAGGGCTTAAGGAATAAATACAACTAGTGGCTTGGGAATTGTAAGAGGTTTAGGTGGGAAAATGAAACTAAGAATATGATTGAGAATCAGTTTCCTGCTGTCCTCCTACAATTTGTATTACTGAGATATTTTAATTTATAGTTTGCTAAAGAAAAAGAAGGTCCACAATACTCACTAGAGTAAAATGTATCTTGGGGCTATCACACAGTCTTCAAAGTGGACCTCTTTGTGACTCTTGCACTAATGGCAAGGAAGCTGGGGCCGTGTGTCCTATGACCGTGGAGTTGAAGACTGTATTTCCTTTTACAAACTGGCATTGTTAAGTCACTCTGTGTGTAGTAAGTTGCAAACACCAACAAGGAATCCCCCATTTCTGAGGATTAACTGCTTGGCCTTCTGTCTACCATCATGAGCAATAGTTTCCCAAAGGACTCTCCTGCTATTCCACCGGTGTTTTTAGGAACAGCTATAGCTCTCGTCTACTTCCTGGAGGCCTGCAAATTGCCTACCCAGACTCAGAGGGTAGGCAATTACATCACTATTGCCATTACATCACTAGGGTCTGTGGTGGTCCTCTGACTTCTCTCATGTTGGAGTATCTCTTCATTTAATAGTAAGAAACTGCCATCTTTCAAAGCAAGACAAATTCTCAAAGCATGAGATTTCTGTGAGAGGTACATGAGTGGATTCCTTAGTTCTGTCTAATTTCTTAATACCTTCAACTCTGAGGCTTGAAGATAATCTACAATTGCAGGAACCCTCATACTTTGATCTTAAAATTTGAAAGTCCTAAGTATGTGTATTCTTTTTAAAAAGTAATGGAACAGAAATATTTCCTGGTTAAGATCATCATTGGCTGATTTGAAGTGGACTCCCTTTCCCTAACTCCACAGAACCACAGAACTACAGGCTGGTTGAGGTAGGTCCTAAGGGACCTCCAGATGTTCAACCAGTTCAACCACCCTGTTCAAGCAGGGCAACCTGGATCAGTTTGCCCAGGATAATGTCTGTGTGGACAAGAGACTTCACAGCCTCTCTGTGCAACCTGCAGTCACCTTCACAAGGAGAAAGTGTTTCCTGGCATTTGGAAAGAACCTCCTGTGAATGTTGTCTCTTGCTCTGCCACTGTGCTTTTTCACAGGAAAGACCCTGTCTTCTTTACCTGCTCCGTTCAGATACTTATGCATATTGATAATTCCCTGTGAATCTTCTCTTCCCCAGGCTGAGCAGTCCCAGCTCTCCATCTTGCATGTGTTCTGCAGTTTTATTTTTCTATGTACTAAATTTTTCTAACATCTTCAGCAGGACAACTTATTTACCAAAAACCATGGATACAACTGCACAGAAAATACGTTCACAAAAGTGTATTAATCAGGATAAATAGATTTGATTGCCTTGACTTTCCTTTGAAAAGGTCAGAAATCTCACTTTGGCAGTTATGGAATAAAATATTTCATAGTTTTTCAAATAGAATTTGAGAAGAAATGAATGGTGAATAGGAAATTTAAAAAAGGAAATCACATGAGATGTTCCTTTCCGGTTGATTAAAATATTGTTTCATCTGAAGAATATTTTTTCATATTTTCCTTTGAGCCCTATGAAAATGGATAATTTTTAAAAATTTTCTTTAATTAAAAATACAGTCATATGAGCATCATTATGCACTATGCTTGTTTTGTAATAGTAAATTGCCAGAACATGCAAATTTGTTACTCTTTTATATTTCCACCTTATCAATAATGTAATTTTCTTCGTGTGTTTTTTCTTACTTTTGTTCCCAATTTGCCACTGACTGAAGTTGTTCCCTATCTTTCTTTGACGACTTTAATGATCTCTTGCCTGTTTTTCATTATTTTGCAATGTAAAGTGTATTAATAGGATTAGAAGTTTTTCTATCGTAATCCTAGTGACTCTGAGATGCTCTCTTTTCTTAATTCCTCCCTGTGTCCCAGTTTCCACTTTCTTTCTGGCTATGGAAGGAAACACTACCTACTCCATTTTTTTCCCCTGGCTAATGAAAACACAATTAACTTTCTAGTTAGATAATCTATCCATGTCAATACTGAAATACCTGTATATAAATCCAGCTCTAAAATATTGTTTTCTTACATTTTTATCAGTTAGATTTACCCTTTTTGCCTAAAGAATTTCATCAGTGTTAACTATAGCAACTCTGATAGATCTATTTGGACTGACTGAAAGTTCTTATGTATTTTTATTCATTATATTTAACAGAAAAGGTCACTTTATTGATATTTCTGCTACAGGTAGATAAGACTCTTAAAAGTCTTCTAGGGCCTCATCAGTCACAAATCAACAGTTTTGTGAAACTGATTCATGGCCTGTTGCATCCTACAGAGGCACTTAGATTACTGTTGCCAGAAACCATAATTACTCTGTGTGTGTAGGTAGATAGACAGATTGATAGATAGACAGATATAGATAGAAATGTACATGTATATAATATATATGGCAAATACTTAATGGATTTATGAAACAGATACACTCGACAGCTAAATTTTTTATAAAAATGTCATTAGCATCCTCTCTTATTGCAGCTTTAGTAACAAAATCTTTGCAATTTAATTAAACAGTAATGTAATTTCCTGATCAGTCTGCCTTTATATTTACAGTATTCAGATGTTTACGAGCTGTAAATCATTCTCTTACCTAGCTGTAGCTAGATATGGTAGGCAACTAAAGAAATCCACTTAAAATGTGGTAGCTGACTTCTCTGCTCTTTCACAAAATACCCCCAGCAGTTTTGGGGTAGATGTAGTTTGGTTTTTCTTTAATTTTTCTGCTTTTCATGCCTGTGCTTGATTCTGTCTGAACACAACTGACTCTCACTAACCAAAAAGTACTGTTGAATGCTCTGGTTAAATCCAACCTTATTCAACATCTATATTGTAAGACACACATCTTAAGCATAATTGACAGAAAAACAGATCTTCTCAATTGTTGAACTTATGCTTACTTCAGTGTGGTTTAATTAAGTCCTTTCTTTATGATGACTTCTATCTGATACACTTTTTGTGCCTTTACTGCAGACACTACTGAGTAGTTTTGTCTTAAAAACACCTTTAAATTCAGACTCATAAGGCAGCTGTACGGATTTTATTAAATGTTTACATTTCAGAGGCTGGATAAGAGTCTCTTTCTGACAAATAAATGATTTTCAAAACATTTTACTTTTTATTTAGTAGAACATATTGTTGACTTCGATTAAATTTTAAGTTTAAAAACATTGTTATTTTTAGTAGGGAATAGAGGAAGGAAAGGACGAGGAACTTGTATCATTGATAACAGCTGTAGCTTAGCTCATGGAATAATTGATTTAAAAATATATCTTTAAAACAATATCCCTAAAATTAAATGCTTTCAGTGACTGAAGAGATTTCACATTTGTGAACACTGAATGATGCATACTAAGCACCACTTTGAAAAGCTGGTTGTTGTTTTGAGTCTAAGTAGCACAACCAGAAATGAAGAACAGCATGACACAAAATCTCAGATAGATTGTTGGATGTGTGTATCAAGTAAACAGTGAATTCAAGTCTTGCCTGTTAAGTTAGCACTATGATTGCACAGTTCCATTTATGCATCATTTTCTTTGCATCATTTTGTCTATTTTCTAGATAACAAAGACAGTAAAAGAAAACATGTACTGCTTAAAACCTGCTTCCTCCCTAAGCTTCCTTCCTATGCATTTTACCCTGTGAATTAGGTTAGCTGACATCAGGTTTGGATTTAGTTTGTTGAAGTAGATGCATTCTGAACCCCAAAATATCTGTCACCAGTTAGCAAACATACTTTGCACTTGACTTTCAGGAAGTGATTCTTGCAAGAGGGCTGTCACATCTTTTGTTATATGGCTTGGAAAAGTGTTTATACTCCTCCATGGCTTTAAAAAGCACCAAGTTAATTTAAATAATTGTACAGTCATTTAGTTAATGTGTTCTTTTTTAAACTTGCCTAACGATGGTGAATGCAGTTTTGATGGCAAAAGAACCCCTTTTATGTAACAGCGTTTTTCTTCTCCCTCCTCCACCCCCACCTCACAAAATAAATGCAACACAATTATTGTACTGCTGAGAAATTAGCTCATTTGCAAATGCCACCTCGGAACACAAGAAGAAAGGCATTTATTGAAGCCCTAATAAAGGCACCGTGTTAGAATAATTTTATGCTGACGGGCCTACAATCGCTCAATATTTTAAGAGCTGTCATCACACCAGCATGAGCTGCATGCAAAAGTACAAATTTATGCTGTGACATCATGGCACTAAAAGTATAATTGGAATAAAATTACAATGCTTCGCTCTAGCATTCAGCGGCAAGACAGAGCACTTCAGATGCCCACCCTGGGCTGATCCTTTGCTATGCATCACTGTGCCTTGCATTCTGTTAACACATGAACTATTATGACACAGATTTCTGAAGAGTTCAATGTGTCCTTCAGGTATTTCCAGAGTGAGCTTTCAGTGGGTACTCAATGACCTGTGTTGTTAATGCACAGTACACTGCACACCAGCAGAAAGCTGGAAGAATATTAAATCAGCAAAAGCCACCATTTTAACTCTTTAGATATGGATAATTAAGCAAGCAGTCACTACACAATGTCTGAGGACCTAATACTATCATTTTTTAGTGAGTTAATAAATTCTAGTCATGGCCCGTGGTTAAATGTTAAGCTTTAACAAATGAGCACATCTGCATAAGAACTGTGACTTTAAAATTCAACCTTTTGACTTTTACCACATCTTCATTCGTTGTTGTAACTAGAAAAAAAAAAGAAATGACAATAGATGTCAGTGAGATATAGGAAAGCACAATGAATTATGTGTCATGTTTAGACATAATGTTCTGCTCATAATCTAGCATTTTCCACCTTAGCTACAAGCTCTTTCAGCATATTCAGATGTGCTTTTCCACCACAGTGCAATCAGAGGTGCTGATTCTGATTTTTCTTGGATTGCTTTACACCCCAACCTTCTAGAGTCAATGAGACAAGAACTGTATCTGTGTGATTAAACCTACTTAACCAGATCCTGATTTTATTAAAATGAGTTGACAAAAAGAAGTAACTCTCTCAAAGGCCTTTCACTTGTGCTGTTGTAAAACTAGTGCAAGTGAAATTAAGGTATGGCTAGTCTGGGGGAGCTGGTGACCTTCAGAAATAGGAAAACTGTGGGATGCAATTTTTCAATAGCAATTTAGATTGGATTACTCTGGTGGCAGTCATGGTTATTGGTGAAAAAAGTTTCCCATAGCACTTCATATACCTGGTTTAATATACCTAATTTTGTTTTTAATAGGTCTGAAATGAGATTGTCTCTCTCTTGTTAATTCTCTCATTAATGAAAAACAGATTTATTGCTGAACTTAAAATTGCAATGAGAGAATCTTGGTGGGGGGCTGGTAGTACTGGGGACTCTGAAACTGAAGGTGTGCTGGTAAGGCTGTGCACTATGGGCTGATCCTGAGGCTAGGCTGGGCCAGACTGTCAGCTCAGTTAGGAGCCCATGTCACCTGCCCAGGATCTGCTCTGCCTCCCAGCTCTGGTGACTGATTTCAAAGGTACCCCAGCTGCTATGCCTCTTGGAGCAAGACTGCAGTGCCAGGGGCTTCTTGGCCTGTGGAGGAAGAAGGAAGGGAAGAGGGCTATGCCCACTTTTCCAGAACATATGGCATTTAACATGATAAACTCTTCCTTTCTTTTTTAATACTTAGACCAGCACAGCTGTAACAAGCCCTTTTACTATTATTCAATGCTACGCATATTTTCTTACATCAGACACAAGCTGTGTCTGTGAATTTGTGGCATTCAGTGTGCCTACTCACCAAGAAAATTGCCAAATACATATTTTTCTAATCAGATTAGTCATAGTGAATTCAAGACCCATGAAAATTCAGCTATTTATTTATTTATTTGTTATAAACTGAATCAAATATAAACATACAAATAAGGTCCATGAGAAATTTAATAAACCAATAGGAATGTTTTTATTCAATCTGAAATAAATCAAGGTCTTGCATTTCTGCAATTTTAATGCTTCTAAAAAGAAATCAAATCTGACTTTGAAAAATGGTTTCAAATTTAAGAAATGAAAATGTTTTACATTGAAAATATAATAATAGTGATCTAAAATACAGTAACTTCAGGGGGGGTTGGGGTTTTTTCTTTTTTTTTTTTTTTGGGTTTTTTTGTTTTTTTGGGGTTTTTTTTTTTTTGTTTTTTGTTTTGGGTTTTTTTTTGGGGGGGGGGTTTGTTTTTTTTGTTCTGAAGCTACTTAAACTCAGACCAAAATTCAATATAAATTCTATTTGTCTAAAGGATCGATGAAAATAACAGCTGTTTTTCCTGACTGAAAAAAGAATAACTGGATACATGCAAAAATTATATCCAAGAAAACTGTTGTGTGTGGTGTGACCAAGAAGGAAATGTGCAGATTTCCCAGAATGACTTTTTTGTCTCCCCATCAGCTCCTGCACCAGTGGGCATGGGCAGACATTGCACTTTCCCACTCTCTTGGAAGGTAAAGTCCTCTCAGACTGACATGGGAAATCCTTATCTCTAGAGACATGATCAAGCCACTCTGCTTGTTCCTTAAAAACTGGCAGCTGCTGTGTATCTCAGGAAGGGGGAGACAGTAACAGTGAGAATCACAAACTTCTTGATCTTCCCCCAAAGTGTTTTGCTGTCATCTGTCCCAGGTGTGCAGAACACCCCCTGACATGTCCGCTCCACAGCTGCAGCTGCTCCCAGCCCTTTGCACAGAACTAGAAGTGAACCGCTGGTTGGCACCAGGAAAGAAAGGCAGAGATAAAGAAAATCTGATTCATGGCAATATGGCTGGTTTTCCTAGAAATGATTTGAAGTGAGAAACACATTTGGAATCAAAGTGATTGTAGATGTATTTTTTTAATGGGCTCAGCATACACGTGATTCTCAGACTTAATATAATCCTAATTTTGAATGCTTGCTGCTCTCAAATGAGTATATGCTAAAGTCTCTTCTTTGGACAATATCCAGGGGACACAGAAATGGGAAGCTCTCCCAGACTTGGGAAACTGGCAACCATAATGATGCAGACTTTACAATATCTCCTATTTTATATATTTTTGCTTTATTCTCTTATTTCAATCCAAACACATGCTCATAATTTTTGAAATGCATATGCCTGGATATTTACTGCAGAAGAAAAAAAGCTGAATGAAATCAAGATTATTTTTATGACAAGGAGAAAGATAAAAACTGCAAAAGGGAGCAAATTTTTAATACCTTTAGCCTAAATCTTGGTCTCTCTTGGCACTCTTTTGTCACCCAGGAATTCTGTGGAAATAAGTAGGAACTTATTTAATAAACAAGTTTAGTAAGTAAATTGAAGTTTAATAAGTCCAAGTGCTGAGTCCTGCATTTTGGCCACAATAACCCCNTCTTTCACCAGGCAGCAACTCACAGAATGAGGGGACACGGTCTTAGGCTGTGCCAAGGGAAATATAGGTTGGATGTTAGGAAAAAGTTTTTTAGTGAAAGAGTGATAAAGTACTGGAATGGTCTGCCTGGGGAGGTGGTGGAGTGACCATCCCTGGATGTGTTTATAAAAAGAATGGATGTGGCACTTGGTGCCATGGTTTAGTTGAAGTGTTAGGGCATGGGTTAGACTAGATGATCTTGAAGGTCTCTTCCAATCCTGTGATTCTGTGATTCTGTGAACTGGCAGTAGTTCAGTAGCTTTGTGATCCCTGCAGATGGGTCTTCAAACATTGGTGAAAGGTGTTCCTTCTAGATGGAGTTGTCTCAAAAGCCTGTTTTGTAGCTGCTCCCTCCTATCAATTTCTGCAGTCACAGTTCTGTCTTTCTATTCCTGCAATACCAATTCTCACATGTAGAGAATCTCATAAACCACAACTTTGCAGCAACCGAGTCTTGTAGGTATCAAAAAATAAGAAATGTCATTGTGAAGCTATAAAATACTTTATTTTTCTAAGCTGACTGAACTTCATTTTGTACCTTTATTTTTCATGGAAGCAATTGCATTGTCACCAGAAAAAAATCCTGTTGGAACAAAATGCTTGCCTTTTATCATGATTCTGTTGCCAGAAGGTTGTTAATGTGAAGGTGGTAGCACTTCCGTCTTTTACAGGAGTGAAACATCTAGGGTACATGCCCTGAGGCCATACTTTCCAGAAGGGCTGTCTGCAGCAGCAAGAATCCTGGAAAAGGCCCTGTAAATCTACAAATCAGATGTCAGTCAGCACAAAAGAACTGTGATTTCTGTGAATAATAGCTTCTGTAAGAGGAGGGAAAGCTGCAATTCTAAAATGTAAATTAATAATTTCCATTAACTTGAAAAAACTGACTCATAATTTCCATTAACTTGAAAATTAAAATTAAAATATTAATCTATTTACTTAAAAATGTGATTGACTCAGAAAACTCTATGGCAAGTGAATTTGTATATGCATATTTTGCTGAAAAGAGCACAATCTGCCCTTCTCTGCTCCATGTTACAAAATCTCCATTATAAACATGGCTCTTTTGAAATCTATCTAGAATCATTCCTTTAATGCTTTCTTCCCATTTCTAGTAAAGAATACCTCAAATTTGAAGACTTCATCACAGTCTAATCAGAGGAGAAGCAATATTGTACTGGCTGCTCACCAACATGAAAGAATAAGACTGGTGGTAGCCTCAACTTCAGTGATTGTATACTGATGAACTCACAGTCTTGAGGAAAATGAGCCAGGGGAGTACAGATAGAGCGCTAAATTGTAGGAGAGACAATTTTCATTTCCTGAAAAAAATTAGTGGACAGGACACCCTGGGAACCTGCCTTCAGGAACATAGGAAATGAATGATCTGTGAGCTCTTTAAGGACATTCTTCTTTAAGCATCAGAGATCTTGATTCCTACATGAGAGAAATTGAGCAAGGAGACCTGCATGGGTCAGTAAGGACCTCCTAGACAAATGGAAGTGTAAGAAGGAAATACACAGGCAATGCACTGGAAACAATGAAATCTAACCTGGAAAGAATATAGGGACAGTGCCTGAATATGGGGATTAGGAAATTGTCATTATGATCATAAAATTATGATAATGATAATAATAATAATTAATAACAACAAAATGATAAGGAGGTTTTATGGGTGATTGCTGCAGGCCACCCAAACAGGAAAAGGAAGTGGATGAGGCCTTCAACATGCAGCACAAAGCAGCCTCAGAAACAACAGCACTGGTTCTTGTGGGGGACTTTACCCTGACATCTGCTTCAGAACCATCACTGTGAAACATAAACAATGCAGCAGGTTCCTGAAAAGCACTAATCACAGCTTCCTGTCACAGATTGTGGAGGATCCCACAAGGAATGTTGTAGCTGCTTGAACTCGCACTAACAACCAGAGAAGGTCTTGTGGGAGATGTGAAGTTTGGGGGCAGCCTTAGCTGGGTAATGATCAGGAGACCGTAGAGCTCCCTACTGGGTGAGGAGTGAACAATGCAGCAATTAAGATTCTAACCATGGACTTCAAGAGACAGAACTTTAGCCACTTCAGGGAATTTTGTTGGAAGAATCCCATGGGAACAGGCCCTTTAGGGTAGAAGGGTCACTTCCAAGGTCACTTCCTCATTCCTCAAGGATAATACATCCCAATGAGCAAGAAATTCGGCTATGGGGGCAAGAAACATCCATGGATGAACAAAGAGCTCCTGTCATTCCTGAAGTGTAAGCAGAAAACACACAGGAGATGGAAGCAGGGTCAGACCACTTGGAAAATAAACAGAGACATCACAGAGTAAGTAGAAATGAGACAAGGAAGGCCAAGACCTGTCTTGAAATAAATATATCAGTAACTGAAGGGAAGTAAATGACATTGCGAGACTGTTACTAAATGGAGGGGGAACCCTGGTAACAGAGAAAACAAAGAAGATAAGAGTTACTTGAGCACTTTCTTTGCATTGGTCTTCACTGACAAGACCAGCCGTCAGGAATCCACACAGGAGACCAGTGTAAAGGAATGTTGGAAAGAAGGCTTTCACTCCTTCATGGAGGATTGGGTTACAGAACACCCAACTGAGACAACTCAACCTCCACCAATTCATGGGCCCTGATGGGATGCATACATGAGTACCAAGAGAGCTGGCAGACACCATGGCCAGGTTGCTCATGATCATCTTTGAATCAGAAAATTTGCCTGAAGGCTGGAAGAAAGCAAACCATCACCCTACTCTTCTAAAAGGGCAAGAAAGAGGATCCAGGGAACTACCAGCTGGTCAGCCTCACCTCAATCCCTTGAAAGGTGACGGAATACCTCATTCTGGAGGCTGTTTCTATCCCCATGGAAGACTAGAAGATGGTCAGGAGTAGTGCTAAATCATGCTTGACCAATCATTTTCTGTGAGGAAACTATTGCCTTTTTGAGTCCTAAATACAAGAGCAAAAAGAGATTAGGTGATAAAATGTGGTCACCTTTAATGAAGATACCCGCAGGTGAACAATACTCTGGAATACACACTGGAAAACATGACAAAGATACTCATGACATAGGGCAAATGCAGTTTATAAGTTTAGTAAATTGGCATAATTGACAAGAATCCCCAACTAGAAACACAGGTGATGATGTAATTCTCTCTCTTGGTTCGACCCTCTTCTGAAACCCTCCTTCCTGGCTAGCTGTTTATAGCAGAACGTGTCTTGCTAAGGTGGCTTGACCTTCGACCTCAGAAGAAGCAGGATTAGCATAGGGCCTTAGGAACTTTTTTTCTTTTCTGTCTAGCAGACTAAGAAAAATACTAGCTATGAATTTATATAGTTATACAATAATAATTGACAGAGCTACAAATCTATACAAAGAATATATAGAAGCAAAAGTCAGTTTGGCATCAAAACTGCCACCTGGACGGACAAAGGGAGAGCAATATTGTCTACCTAGACTTCAGCAAGGCTTTCAGCAAAGTCATCTTAGACTCCCTCATAGCTGGGAGGAGTGGTAAATACCCCAGAGAAATGTGCAGCCCTTCAGATGGGCCTTGACAGGATGGAGAGATGGGCAGAGAGGAACCCTCTGAAACTGAAGAGAAATACGCACTGAAGAGAAATAACCCAGGCACCCGCAGGAGCTAGGGCTGACCTGATGGGAAGCAGCTCTGAGGAGAAGGACCTGCAGTTCCTGGTGGACAACAAGCTGTCCATGAGCCAGCAGTGTGTCCTGGTGGCCAAGAGGGCCAATCACATCCCGGGGTGCAGCAGGAAGAGCATTACCAGCAGGACAAGGGAAGTGATCCTGCCCCTCTACTCTACTCTGTCCTGCCCTGGTGAGGCTGTGCATGGAGAACTGTGTCCAGTGCTGGGCTCTTCAGGACAAGAGAGACATGGAGGCCTTGGTGCAGGTCTAGAAGAGGATGACAAAAATTAACGGACTGGAGAATCTGTCTTATGAAGAAAGGCTGAGAGAGCTGAGCGTGCTCAGCCTTGAAAGGACTGAGAGGAGACCTCATCAATGTCTGTGAGTATCTGAAGGGAGGGTGTCAGTGGATGGATCCAAGTTCTGCTCAGTGGTGTCAAGCCATAGGATAAGAGGCAATGGGCACAAACTGATGCACAGGAAGCTCCACCTAAACATAAGGAATAGCTTCTTTATTGTGTGGATGACTGAGCACTTACATAGGTTGCTCAGAGAGGTTTTGGCATCTTCCTCATTGGACATATTCAGGAACTATCTGGATACAATCCTGTGCCATGTGCTCTGGGATGAACCTCCTTGACCAGGGAGGTTGGACCAGATGACCCTTATGGTGTCTTCCAACCTGACCCATTCTGCGATTGTTTTATAAATATGTAGAGACCAGAAAAAAAAATTAAGTAAATAAAGTAAATGTACCTTCCCCTTGGAAAATAAGACAGAAGAGCTAATGAAAAGTCTAGTGGAAAAAGCTAAGGTTCTCAAAAGGATTTTTCAGCTCAATTTTTAATGATAAGATCTCTATCAGACTATTTATGTACCCATGGTGACTGTCAGAGAAATGGAATGTACAGTCTGCACACTGTTATCACTTCAACATTAGATAATTTGTTCTTGGCATACAGTTATCTTTGAAAACTATGATACTAATATCTATCTGGTATAGCTGCCATTTTAGCGTTGCATATGTATTTTCATCTGTGCTTGCATTAATTATTTTATTTGTACATACAGCTAAGTTACTGACAATGAGGACCGTATCATGTTTGGAAGTTGGTACAGAGGAATGCTGTATATGAGGGGCTAACACAAAACATCAGAGTTTTGGAAAGCAAAGAGAGCATTTGGCAAGAACATGGCATTTGGTTCAAACCGGGAGCACAAAGCAGCTGACTGTGAAATACCCTATTTACACAAGAACCACTAAAGTGCTGCTCTGAGTCCCAAATCCTGACCTTGCTCCAACACTCACTAGGAGCCTTTCTGAAGCCTTCTCACACCTACCAAAAGTACAGTCAGCCCTACTGTCCCTTACAATTATTTTGCTTACAATATATGCTTTGTGAGATTACATCATTGCATTTCTGGCCTGATTGTGACCTTTATAAGTATTCTTTAACATTCACACACATATGAGTGATGATACAGATGTTTCTTCACACATCTGCTCTTATACTTGAAATACTACTTCTCTACATTTTCTATTAACTAACAAAAATTTTTTCTCTTTTAGATCTGAATGTCATTTGTAGTAAATTACATATGATCCTGGTGTGCTTTGATTTTATTAAATTTGGTGAAAAAAAAGAGAGTAGTCACAAGTTCCTGCAGACAAGTCCCCAGTTATTCTGAGACATAATGTGAACAGTTGGAACAGAAACTTCATCTACATCTGACGCGGCCCGCCCTCTCAATGTCCACCCTGCTCACGTGCCGGCTAGCCCACGAGGGCGGGCTCCGCGGCAAGAGTGGGCTGCCTCCCACAAGATCTTCAGCGGGGAGTGCAGCTAAGGCTTGTGAGCCTTCGGGTACGGACACACGTCCAAGGAGAATAAAGGGCAGGGCAAGTCCTTCAGTGGATCCACGAGTTTATTAGGAGCGGGTCACAAGCAGCTACTTAGTGAGAGGGGAGGGAGCCACCGAAGGCAAGGGTTGGGAGCTGACAACAACTTAAGTATGGGGGAGGTCCAAGCAGAGGGAATGAAACAATGACCATTCGGGATACACGGTGGGAGGAGTGANTATCGCAACATACATCCTCCTTTTAGCATCAGACAGACCAGTGTAAAAGATTATACTAGGGGTAAAGTTCTTACCTGGTAGTCTTGTAGTGGAGACACAAGCTGCTACAGACAGAAATACAAATTGCCTTCAATGGAAATTTGCCTGAATAAGGACTGCAGGAGCTTTGTTTATGAAGAACTGAAAGTGTTTGTTAGAATTTCATCAATCATATTACATTCTATGCATGCTGGTACTTGTCCCTGCTCACTTTATATGGGCATAACTTGTCAATGGCTCTTCAGGAGTTATTGTTGAGGAACAGTTAAGAGGAAATGATACTCAAGCCTGGTGCTTAAAGAAAAAATGAAATTTGCTTGATTTCAGACTTAAGATGACCTACTTTCTGCCCCCTTCCTTTTTGGTGTCTCCCTGATGATTTAAAAAATAGTTTTGTTTTATACTGTATTGACCCCTCTATAACTAACACAAATGTATGAAAATCTCATAGTGAGATCTGAAACACTGCTGCTTCTTTTATCCATACTTAAATTTCCTATTACTTTAAATTTTAACCAATAATCTAAAATCATATGTTATATAAAAACTGTATGCATACAGTTATTATGTTAATACATATTTATTATGTTTTCTAAAACTCCCTTTGTAGATATAAGTTTGTGAAGTTAAAGAGCTCATGAAGAAAGAAATTAAGTCCTGCCAGCCAATGGGAAAGCACAGCAAACACTACAGATCACTGCTGTGCTTGAATCTCCTATCCAAGTTGCAAAACAGACAACCCAGTTACACAGGCTTTGAAGTATTTAAGATTTTGTGCTACAGGCAGGCTTGAGTCTTGACAAGGTTTTTGTTTTCATTTAAACAGAAGCACTGGATTGGATGAGTAAGAGTTCTTTTTAGTTCTAAAAATTATGTCAAACATTATTTTTTTTGCTGTAGGATCTCCTTTCTGTAAAGAATAAATAAGGATGGAAATCTCTGTTAGTAAATCTCAAGGAGTGAAATTATTCTGAAATAAGTTTCTGGCACCCAGATCAAGAACAACTTAAAATGCTGGAATGCTTTTATAGAAACATANAGGGAAAGGGAGACCTGGGGTAGACCAACTTTAGGGGGAGAAGGTGGGGAGAAACTATTATAACACCAGTGTGAAGTCAATTTACAATAAACTTAAACTAACTTAAACTAAAGTATCGCAACATACATCCTCCTTTTAGCATCAGACAGACCAGTGTAAAAGATTATACTAGGGGTAAAGTTCTTACCTGGTAGTCTTGTAGTNAACAATCACAGTGTTATTTTTACTTTAATTTACTTAATGGATTCCATTCAGCAATTGTATCACACTGCCTGTGAAATCCCATTGACCCAATGGGAGAAGTCTGTGCAACTTATGCCACAAAGGAAATTTTTTGGCTCACAGGTACAATGGGTAGCAGTATGCTGAGATGCAGGGTTTTTTGTTTTGTTTTGTTTTGTTTTGTTTTGGTTTGGTTTGGTTTGGTTTGGTTTGGTTTGGTTTGTTTTTTTTCTTTGGGTGGATGGCCTGTCAGAATAGGGGGGATACAATTTTTAGGAGGCAGAGTATTTTTTCTTATAAACCATTACAATGACTCCGGCTGGCTTTGGGGTCACTAGTCACTGTCTGAAAACATTCCTTTCTTTAGACTATGTGTCTATGAAAAAGCCCACAACTTTTAGCTAAAGGAATTTTTAATTATTGCTGATTTGATCATGAGTCTTAGATGTACTGAAAAAGCTAGTGGTTTTAGAATTTTTTGGACGCTGTTATGTACTATTGCCCCTAATCCAGGCACTATGTAGTCATTATCATTTCTCCTTTCAATTTATGTACACCGATAAAAGAAAGTTACTTGGGCATATAGTGTAATTAAAGCATTTTTTGTAAGTCTTGAGGAAAGAAGAGATGTTTAATTCCCTGCCCTTGTTGCACCCTCAAAAATACTGGCTCATTTTTGTTATGCTTTGAATGTCCAATTTAATTAAGAGCACAAATCTACTCCCTTTTTCAGTCTCATAAAGAATCTGCTCTCTATTTAAGTGAATCTAGGAGTTCTTTTTTCCTCACTATGTGTAAATGGTCTTATTTCAAAGAAAATTATAGTTATAATGGTTGCATGCCTGTTGTTTCTGTAGGGTAGGTTGGGCACCATATGTATAATGTTTGAGCTATATAAATTTCAGACACAGAGTGATTTTGGCCTGATGAACTCATAAACATAATATACTGGTTTTGGTGAAACAGCTTACAGTTGATTGAAGTCCACAAATGAATACAGTATACTTGATATTACAGAATACTTGAATTCAGTCAAATGATGCATTTTCTGTTATTATTCTGCTCTGGATGACAGAGAGTTTGCAGATTTTTCCTCCTTTGAAAGATACTACTCCACATAGACATAAAAGGTCAGGCAAAATTTCTTAATGCCACTTAGGAAGAAGGCCAATTTTATATGACAGTAATAGATTAAGCTCAAGTGTTTACTTTTCAATCAATTCATATTGATTCAGAAAACACAGCTATTTGATTGCATATTCAGTCTTCCTGGCAATTTGTAGCAGCTACTTGTTATGCTCACTGTATATGGGCCCAGAGGTTTTCAAAGCAGCATGCACAAATCACATTAGGAGTACCTGGGACTGCTTGTTAATGTGTAACCTTCCATGTGTCTGCGTTTGAGAGAAATTGTACCCGAAACAGGTAGGTCTGAGAAGTTACATCTCCAGCTAAATAGCAAGGGGTTCTAGAGCACCTGGTGGAAGGTTTGAGCTGTGGTCCTGACACACACCAGTGTGAGCAGCCTGAGCTCATTGCCTGCCTCCATCCCACTGCGTGACTCAGGGACTGAACAGCCGCTCGCGGCTTTGGCAGAAACCAGTTTGTCGTCAACGGGACCTCTGTGGGCCATTTTGTTCCGTCTTTCTCTGGAGCAAATGCCAACATGGTCAAGATCTCGAAACTTGCTGTTCCATTGTAATAGGATATACATTTAAATTAGAGCTCTGTGAGCCAAAGGATACTCATGTTGCTTAATTTTCTGTAATCCAGGAGAAAACCAGAAAATTCTGCCTGAATGGGTGGGCCTGAAGGGTGTAGAGGCAGGATGCAGGCTGAAAAAGAACACCATGTATTTAATATAGATATTTTGTTTCTACTACATCACTAGCAGTAAAACATTACAAATAAATCCTGTTAGATTTTCTTCCTTTCTAGCGTATTATTTTCGCAGTTGTGATTTCAGACAGGTGTTGCTTCCAAAGTTTGGATTTAAGAAAACATTTCCTGAAGGACACCTATCTCAGGGTTGGTGGTTTCTTTTTTGGTTGGTTGCTTTTTTGGTTTTTCAGGTTTGTTTTTTTTGCTTGTTGATTTTATTTAATTTATCATATATGAAAAGCTGAATTTCCAGTTACAGTCTAGCTCTTGAAAAACTGCTTTGCTTATCTTAGGATTCAGCATCTAAATCTGAATTTTTCATGGGACTTTTTTTCCATTTTCACACTTCACTAAAATGCTTTTCTTAAATAAAAAACAAAAAGGAGGGAAAAAGTAAATATCTGTAATATAATTAAAGTCAGATACACTCAGAATATTTCGCAAATTTTTGTAAACTATTGAAATTGGGTTTGTTTGTTTGTTTGTTCTGTTTTGGGGCAAAGGGAATAAAAGGAAGTAGGAGTGACAGCTGAAAATTTTCTACTTGCTGAACAGGTGAGTTAAGCATGCCTGTGAGTATACTTCTCCTATCCTTCTAAACCAGACTTATACTCCTAAACCAGACTTCCAGCGGATAAGTGCCATGTAGTCCCAGCTGGACCATCTCATCTGCAATGTTATACCTTCCTGATTTGGATTTTGACAATGCCCATACATGTCAACAACTTGAAAAGGGTGTAAGGACAGCCTCAGGGGAAAGGAACGTCTAATGTGCCAATACTGTGAGTGATGCCCATGGCAAATACTTCACAAGAATGCTGTAAAGCAAAGAAAAAGCAAAGAAAAAAAATAAACAGGTAAAGTGAGACATGAGAGACTTCCAACCAACTTTGACATTGAAAGCAACCAAAAAATGTTTTACCTAATGGCTAAAATATCATAATTGAAAGTAAGTGTGGTGGTAAATAAGTTTTCTTAAGATTATATGTAAAATATTTTCTAGATTTCAGTCAGTGTGATCAAGTCTTTCCACATCTTTAACAGGTTATTTTTAAGGTATATATTAGGAAGTGAAAATTATGAAAAGCATTTTAAATTTTTTTAATGTTACATTTGATTATATATATAATCTCCTTGTGGGATAATCTTGTAAATTAATTTAGGAAAGTTCATTATTTACTACATTCATGAAGAGTGGTGGCTAATTTCTACATTGGCTATGTGCTATTCCCTGTTCTGCATGCTTTTTGCAGAAAAAGCAACCGACATTGTAAGATGTGTCAAAGTAAAAATGGACACAGAATCTGCTTTTAAGTTTTTTTACCAGAACATTTTGCTCCTGCACAAAGAGTAAGTTGAAAGGAAAATTCTGCACAAAACGGTTGTCTGCATTCTCTTGTTTCTGCTTTTAAAATCCTGTAAGTCCTTTGCTGACTGCTGGAGTAGTGTGGCATTTGGGAACTTTGTTTGCCCCTTGGGGCCTACTAACTCAAATCTTGTGCAAGTAACCAGTTGGGAAAATATGCCTGTTTCAACATATGCAGATAATGTGATTTGAACTTTGTGCTTAGGTGATTTTATATGATTGAGGGCTTCTTTCATTTTTGCCTGCTTTTATCAAAGTCACAAAAAGACAAAACTAAAGGGGGAGAAAGAAAAGGAGAGGTATGTGGACTAGCTAAGCTTGCAAATAGAAGATGTTTAATCTGATCTATTAACTGCGATTGTACATACTGTACTCAGTGTTACTCATATGACCTTACTTGTACATGCTTCTATTACTTTGCAATAATCCACTTAGTAAATAACTTTTGTTGGCTTGAAACAAGGTAAAATGCAGCATAAAGAATTGGTAAAGAATGGTAAAGCTCATACTGTGGAGATTCTGGCACCAGTTTTGTTTTAAAATTCAAAAAGAATAAAGCCAGAAGTACCAGGAAAATTAATTTTATGGCCTTTCAGACCTTGATCACCTTGGCACCTCTGTCTCCATAGTGGTATAAGTCTCTTCTTCTGTGCTGGGAATTGTGTCAAAGACAAAATTTTCTGAGTAGTGGATTTGGAGCAGTAACATATACAAATGCAAGAAGGGAAAAAATTGCATCAATTGCATTATCCTCATATCCAAATGTCTTCAGGTTTGCTCTTCATCCTCTAAAATATATGTTAATATGTTTGAACATATCTTGTTATCTGTTAAGACAAAGTACACACAACTTTTAAAAAACACTTTAGAGAAAATTATTAATAAAAATGCGCAATTAAGGGAAAAATAGAATTTTATGTTTTAAAAATCTAGGATTTAAAGGTTTGTTGATTTTGGTTTTAATGAGCTGTTTACTTATCAATGTTTCTTCTTCAGGCTTGATCTATACAGAGGTGTGCTCTTTTGCCACAACTACTTTTTAATGGAGTAATTGCTCATTGCATTTTATTGATTTTAGGTTATTAAAAAATCCATGATGATTTGTTTTCCTTCCTGTTGAGTTATGAAGTGGGTCAATCTGAAGCTAGATTTTTTTATAAGCTGAAATATATCCAAGCATACACACTTCAGCACAGAGTCCCTTTGCACTCTGGACCTTTCCACTACCTTTGTTCTTTAGTAAAATTTTGTTGTATTTATTGAAAATACTCTGATGAAACAGTGATATACTGTGTGTATTGAGGGAAAGAGAAGCTGAAAACTAATGTGAAATGTGTCCCTGTACAGGTGATTTGTTGGAATCACAGAAATATCACCATCATAGATGGAATAAATCTATGAATATGACAGTATAGAGTGGATAACAGAAATTTCAGGGAGTGTTTTTTTTGTTAGATGTCTCTTGAATAACTAACTAGAAGATTTAGGTCAGTAGTACACACTAGTAGACTGAAAGGATGAATTCATAGCATTAAATCTTAAAAAAGCAACATCATCTTCCTTTTCATTGAAGATTTTTTGGGGAAAAAGCTTACTTTAAAATACAATTTAAAATGACTGATAGAGTCTCTGTATTTATACACGTACGCAAGTATTTTCCCTGTATATAATTATTACAGTTCTTCTGAAATGAGGAGCTGCTTTTGCCCTGATTAAATATGACTTAGAATAATTAATTAAAAATCTTTACTGTGTTTGAGTATTTCTTCTGGAGGTTTTCTGCGTGATCACTTTTTAGAAGCCTTTCTTTAGTAAAAAGTGGAATTCCTGGAAAACCAGAAGAGATTAGTTGAAAATTACTTCACATTGTTAATGATCTTATTGTAGGCATAAAAGCTGCACATAATTTTTTTTTATACTTAAAAA
>VWZS01004202.1:87155-99189 GCA_013397075.1 Rhabdornis inornatus
AGTCCACCACTAAACCATTTCCTTAAGCACCAAGCCTATCTGTCTTTTAAATACTCCTGGGGATGATGTTTTAATCATGTCCCTGCACTGCCTGTTCCAGCTCTTGACAACCCTTTCTCAGAGAAGAGATTTTTCATTATTTCAAATCTAACTCTTCTCTGGGACATCTAGATGCTGTTTCCTGTTGTTCTATTGGTAAGAGTGGTAGAACAGAGCAGCAGAAGAAAAGAGAAGCAGATGAAGGATGGAACCTAGGCAAGCAGGATGCCAGCTCAGATCTGTAAGGCTGACAAAGCAGGAGTCATGCAAAAAAACCAGTATTGTGCTTACTCAGGAGCTGAGGTCAAGGAATGACCACCTAAAATATTACAACAGTGGATGCTGAAGACCACTAAAGAAGACCCCTAAATGATCATATAAGGATTTCCAGTAAGAGAATCAACTATGCAAAATAAAGGAATATATATGTGTACTTTTATTCTGTTATTTTTATCTTCAAAATAAGAGAAATATTATTCCTTTTTCAGTAATAATATCAAGTAAGCAGGGATAGTTAATGAATATGTAATCAGTGTAACAGAGCATAACAAAACTCTGTTCACCTGATGGTCGGTGCACTCAATTAGAGGAAGGATCTTACGAGTGACCAGTGAACTGCGGTGAAGAATGCCTGCTATCTAATACTCAAAACTCTATTAGAAAGTTTCTATTCAACCAATTTTGATATCACTATTGCTTATTATTTGGGAGAAGAGACCATCCCCCACCTTGTTACAACGAGGTCCTTGCTATCTGTCCTTTCAGGTAAATGTAGAATAAACCTCCCCTGGTGTCCTTTTCTCCAGGCTAAAAATCCCTAGCCTCCTCATCCTCTCCTCATAGGACTTATTCTGCCAACATTTCTGCCAGCTCCACTGCCCTTTCTAGACGCAATCCAGCACCTCAATAGCTGTGAGTAGCCTAGAACTGAACACAGGATTCAAGGTGAGGCCTCACTAGGATCAAGTACAAGGGGATGATCCCTTCCCTGGTCCTGCTGGCTGTACTATTTCTGATAGCCAGGATGCCCTTGGCCTTCTTGGCCACCTGGGCATGTGCTGGCTCATGTTCAGCTGCTTTTAACCATCACCCCCAAGTCCTGTTCTCCCAGGCAGCTTTCCAGACACTCTGCCCCAATCCTGTAGCAGTGAATGGGGCTGTTGTGACCCAAGAGCAGGACTCGGCACTTCAGCTTCTTGAACCTCACACAGCTGGGCTTGGATCCAGGCTGTCTAGACCCTTCTCTAGAGCCTTCCTAATCTCCAAGAGATCAGCACACTCGCCCAACTTAGTATCTCCTGCAAACCAACTGATGATGCACTTGTGATTCGCTCATTTAGGCCATTGAACAGAACTGGCTCTGGCACAGAGCCTTGGGGAAGGCCACTCATGACTGCCCACCAGTTGGGTGTAACTCCATTCATCAGCACTCCCTGGGCCTGACCAGCCAGCCAGTCTTTAACACAGCAAGCAGTGCACCTGTCCACACCATGAGCAGCCAGTGTGTACAGGAGAATGCTGTGGGTAACAGTGACAAAGCCTTTACCAGAGTCCAGGCAGACGAGATCCACAGCCTTTTCCCTCATCCAGTGAGTATAACACCTTGTCACAGAAGGAGAGCAGGTTGGTCAAGCAGGACCTGGCTTTCACTAACCCATGCTGCTGGGTCTGATCCCCTGTTGTTCTGCATGAGATGCATGAATAATAAAATACATTAAATCTCTAAAGAATAATTGTGAACATTAAAATACATTAAATAGATCTAGAAATTGACAAAGTTATGAATTATCTTTTTTTGGGCAATAATGAGAATAAGAACATTTGCAGAATAAACTGAGCGTCTCTGTTATCGAAAGATTTATATCCCCGTCTTCCGCAAATGTCGTAGCTGAGTATGTAAGAGCACTATAACATTTTTTGGGAAACCTTTCTTGTTTAATCATATCATGGCTTGATCTCATCATATTCAACCACGAAAGCAAGCAGAAATAATATATTGAAAAATAACTCAGACATTTTATTAAAATATTTGATTATTTTATCTTGAGGGATGTTAATGAGCTGTTAGAGATCTACTTTAAGGAAAGAAGCATAGAAAATCCTTAATATTAGGATGTTTAAGTGCTTATTTCTAAACAGGTGTAAGTTTGGGAAACCACATATGAAAATCGACAAACTTATGCTTTCATAATGAGTAGAAGACAGATAACTTTTTAAAGATATATCTAGGTTTGGAAAGATGAAAATTCATAGGTACTTCTTTCAGTCTGTAAAAACTTAGCATAATTAATCTAAATTCTTTGGTCCATAGGAGCTTTTCCAGTTCAGAAATGCCCCCTTCCCAATCCTTCAATACGTTTCCAACACAAAAGCTTTCTCAGAAACTTTTTACTTGTTTCAAAGGAAGGGTAATTGAAATTTGAAAAATCAGGAAGCATATCCCATATATTACACAATATTACTTAAATAAAATTAAGAGACATCCTGAATTTCTTGTCTTCTTTCCTCTGAAGGGCATCCTGAAAATAGGCTCTACCTTGTAACTTCAACATTTGATCCCAGATATGTTAAAATACAAAATTGCAGTATCTTACTTCTTTTATTTATGATTTTCATTCTTACTTTCCCATTTCATGCACCATATTCAGCTTTTCATTTGGCTAGATATTTCCTGCAGATCAGCTGAAATGGCAAAGTTGTAGGTACTGTTAATAATTATGGCAGAATTTGATTTCTCTTAATGGTTTTAGATAAATGAGACATAGACGATCTCATTTGCAACATCATTTTGAGTTGAGTGACAGCAGGTTGCACATCATCATTTCTTCATATATTTGCCCATCCTTGGACAGTTTTCCATCAGCTTTCAAAATGGACAAATAAACACTAAAAAAGGCAGATTGTCTAGAAGTCCACTGTGACCAGAGATGCTTCACACCTCCTGCCCCACACTTTCTTCAGTGAGGATATTGCTGGACTTAGCTTAGCAGAGGTGACTGCTGTTTACAGGATATTCCATAGGTAGAACTTTGCAACATTACCTTCCTTCCCTGCGCTGCTGAGGACCAGCCAGCCTTGGGTTGGGCACAGTTGACAAAGGGAAAAAGACAAAGATTTTTCTACCTAGATCTATCACCAGCCATTCTCCAATGTGATCTTTATCACATTCAGGTCCTTTACCCTGGTACCAGAACCTACTGGTGTGCTCCAAAATTCTGCTGCTCCCTTTATCTTTGATGAAGAGAGTGTAACTTGTTTAAATTTTATATTTTCTTAATTTTTGGGAGTTTGATTTTTGTGTCTGTGTGTGTGTCTTGTTGACTCTATGAATAGCAGGAAGGAGAGAGGGAAGAAACAACTTCCAAGGACATGAGATTCTGTAAAGTTCTCTCATGGCCTCCTACATCAAGTTCAATCTTTTTTAAATAAATGGCATAGCGGTAAAGGCTGTAGCTGGGCCTTGTTCAGTAATCCAATTGCTCAGAATCAAAATTTGCCAGAGGCAGCATTTGATGATGGGTTTTAAAATCAAAGAGCTCCCTCCAGTAGTACTGTCCAGACACAAGGGAGGGTGCTGGGCTGACTCTCTGAGCCTATCAAAGCCTTCTGGTACTCCAGTCTGGTATTTGTCACAGGCAGCATCTGCCGGTGGGATTCAGTATAACTGCTTTCCTCCATAACAAAAATAGCTGGGCAGCAGTAGCTTTAGGAAGAGAAGTGTAGGGTTGAGAATTACAGCAACTGTCTTACATGACATAAGAATGTTTAAGTATTTCTAAAGATTTTTGAGTTCTTTACTCTTTTCCGACATCAAAGTCAGCTGGTACTCTGAGATGAGAAAACTGAATGAGCCCATCTATTTTTCCCACCTTCCTCTTGAAAGCCCAGTGGTTTGCAGAGATAACTAAAGCTCAAAGCAAATCTTACCTAGTGCTTTTTCACAAGACTACGTCAAGTTCAGCAGTCAGACCTGTGAAAAGATTCATTGCAGTACTATAAGAGTAGACTTAAGGTCTCCAAGAGTAAATCTAATCTCACATGTCTTTCTCTAGCATGACGAGTCATCTCAGGTTTCCTGGTGCTGGTATGACTGTTTGAAAAATTTAACAGCTCTTTCTACTTGTTAAGGAAGGAAAATGTGATGATGACTTTCCAGTTCATTTGGCAGCACTTTCTCCTGAGTTCTCCTTGAATTAGTTACACTTTCATGTCAGAATTGATTTGGAAACAGGGCCAAAAAGAATACAAATACCTGAGTGAACACATGCTTTCAGAGCTTGCAGTTCAGTGGAGTAAGAAAGTGCATGTGTTTTCCAGGAATCTTTTAAAGAGCAAGTAGCCATTAAACACATATATAGTGAATCTACAGAATGAAAAGCCACAATTAAAAATCAAATAAATAAATCAAAACATTAAAAGCCATTTAAAAAGCACCTTGAAATTCACTCATCACACTGTGAAGCTGAGATTATTTTGCGCACATTTTTGTTAAGAATCATTATGGGGGGTTTAGAATCCTAAACTGACTACCAAGTTAAATCTCAGCCAATATTTTAGTCAATCCAGTGCATTGGCTCAAATAGGTGAAGTATATTTGTCTGTAGGACTCACACAAACATTCTGCACATGACATCTTCCTCAAAGAAAGTGAAGATTCCTTCAGGCCCTTAGAACAATTCTGGTTTGCCACTTTCCATCACTGATCCTATTTTCTTTGAGATTTTGTGTTTTACTATGTAAAACAAGGAAGTCTACAATCAAATCAAAGGTAGTGGATTAAGAAAAACATATTCAGCTCACAATGTATTAACTAATTTCATGCCGACCTGATATGCAGAAAATGTTTTTAGGAAGCAATTAAAAAACTCTTCTTTGCAGAGGCACATCTCTTCTCCATATGCAGACGTTATCAGTGACAGAATATACACACACAGAAATCCATAGAAGGATGCAATTTTTCTCTAGTCACTCACAAAAATGTTATATAGTATCTGAAACTGAAGTTCTGTTCAGGCCTGAAAATGCAGAATCATTTATCTCTTGACAAAAGGATCCTCACTGCTTATTTCTACATCCATGTAATCTAGTCAGAAAGGGAAGAACCACATAGTTTTGTCTCCATTTCATGACATAGGAAGACTTTCCCTTTGCTCCTCTTTTTATTCTTTGAAATTTATTACGTCATGTATCAGCTTCAGAGTTGTTCTAATTGATTCAAAATCAGTTAGGTGAATGTACACTGTCTGAATTTAGACTTCTCCACAGTTCTTAAGCATGTCTTAGCAGTCTCTAAGCACTGTGGTTCCATAATTAAGTAGTATTTAATTATACTTGCTTCAGTTTTTCACAGATCAGGTTTCAGTCTAGAAATGTGAAACAAGATAAAGGCCTGAATTTTCTATCTTCTCATGCGTTTTCCTATGTACTACCATATATTACACGATTTTGAAATTCTCATTAAAGAATTAGTGAATGCATCAAAGTAGACTATTAAAGGTTAAGTCAAAAGTCATTGGAATAAACAATATTTTCTAAGAATAATTTATTGTTAAAGAGGTATTTTTAGCCTTGTCTCTAAGCTTGGACTATGATCTTCATATATTCATTGCTGCAGATTTTCATACAGTTTAGTGAATTGTGTGAAAACAACTAGAATTCACAGTTCTTCCAAGACAAATTCTGTTGAAGACACATGAATTTTTCTGTTGTCAGTCTTCATAGTAAAATCAAGACAACTATGGAGATTATGATATTTTTACACATCAGTTACAGATGATCTTTGAGCTGGTATAAATTGGAAGAGTTTTCTTGCATCTGTATGTAGTCAATATGAAAAATATTTTCAGTTTTTATATCATTAATTGCTCCACTGAAACATTTACTTTTTTTAGTGGTTACTGCTAATTGTCTTCCTCTGCAAGGCAGTACATCACAGGAATAATGTGACTTTGGAATTAAGAAGAGACACACAAGTATAAAAGCATTTAATGATGAAAGGTGGATTCACAGGAAGTGGGTGCGGCATTTATTCACACAACATAAACTAATAAATATGCACAGGTAAATAAATTCATTTACTTCCTTCCATCCCTAGAATGTGGATCCACTTTCTTGACTGAACAAAAAGCTGATGGATGATACACTAATTTAAGAGTAGCTGTTGAGAGATTTCCAAGTACAATGGACCTGGAAGGCAGATGGTAACGCTGACTTTGTCTGGTGGTTCTTGGAAATCTAGTGAGTCTGACTGGTATATGTGGAAGAGTGACATTGTTAGCTGAACTTCCAAATCAAGTTACTCTTTACAACCATCAAGTTACTCTTTACAACCTCTGGTGGGCTGTTGGTGGGTTGTGGGTTGCCATGCATGAATATTGAAAACTTTCAATTGGATTATGGAAAATTATGGAAGGTTTTTCAAGAGCGGATCAGCGGATCTTTGTGAAACTTTATGAGACAGAAAAGTCTATTCCTGCTTATTTTAAAAAGAAATCTCAAGACTGTGATTGCAGAAAAGGTGTTTGTAAATATTGTGCTTAAATTATTTGGCTAACCCAATGTTTCAATAAAAAGCCTCATAAAGAAAGTTGTGAGAAATGGGAAAATCTTGGTAAGCAGGTTCTCATACATTGTTAATTATATAATTTACGTTATATGTATTTGTGATAAAATATTGTTGCGGTGTGCAAGTTTTTAAGTTTATTATAAGTTGATTTCATTTATAATTGTAATGGTTTCTCCCTGGTGTTCCCCCTTCTGTAATGGTCTGCCCCAGGTCTTCCTTTCCCGCCCTTGCCCTGTTGCACCTCCCCAAACCCCTCCCAGTTAAGTGTCAATCCTCCCCGGGCCCTCCCAAGTACCTGGAATGTTCCCTGTCCTTCTCCCTCAAACCACTCCCCAGCCCCTGTCAATCCTCCCCGGCCACTCCCAATGTTCTAGAAAGTTCCTTGTCAGTTAGTGTTTTCTCTGTCTGTGATTTGTCCCCGCGTTCTGTACCCCGCCCAAGTGTTGTCCCATTGGAAAACTGGTTCACTGTCTCCTCCCTGCGTTCCTCCCACCCACTGTCCCTATTGGCTGTTGATTTGTACCCTCCCATGGGGGAGGTCCTGTATTTAAGTTGCTGTCGGTTTGTTTTTTTTGCCTTTTGGTGATTCCCTTCCCTGCGATCCAGTTGCCTCACCCTGCCCTTGTCCAATAAACCTTGTGGATCCACTAAAAGGTCTCGCCCGATCCTTTACGGTTCTCGGACGCGCGTCTCTCGTTCGGGGCTCCCAAAGCCCTAGCCGTACTCCCGGTGGAAGATCTTTTCGGGGGACGGCCCACTCCTGGCGCCGAGCCTCACCCTCGTGGGCTAGTCGGGCCGGACGGGGTGGACAGGAGGAGGGCGAGGCCGCGTCACAATATTATTTATCTATTTAAACAATGATACAATTTTAAAGGAAGGTCTTTAGCATGATGCATTTTCAAGCTGATCTAAGGCTTAATTAAAGTTGTTTGGGTTTTTTTTTCTTTTTTTCCCATTCTGTCTATTGCCAGCATTCATCAGTGTTCTTTCAGAGGCTCTCACACTTGAAAAATTAAACAGTTTAATTGAAAAAGCATTTAAAGATATCTGTTTTCTTTTTACCTATAATATCACAACCTAGATCATAGTGCATTTAGCAGAAATTCTTCTTTCTTTATCACATAAAAAAACCAACCATGCTGCCCTTCTGTTCCTTAGGAAATGACTGTTCCTCATGGATGATAATCTCGAGTGACCACTTCATGGTAGTCCCAACTACCTACTTCTACTTAGCCTTTCACATCAGAGCCCTTGGTGATAAATTAGGAGTTGGCCATGAGATCACAGTAAAAAAGAATAAGGTATGACCAGCATAAGCTGCAGTGAAAGTTATCACCCCTGCATATTTTGTTCTGTAAAAAATCGCATTCTGCAATTTGAACTAACTCAGTTCGATTGCAACTGCTTCCATACAGCATAACCACTGCTATTCTATCCTTTCTCTTACTAAGACAGCTCTTAAAATTCCTCAGACCACCTCAATTAGAAAAAAAAACCCAGGGAACTTTACTGTGTTGCTGCTAATCTGTCATTTTTCATACACAGCAAGCTGCCCAGGTATTTAGTGACAGCTACAAAGCTGAAAAAATAATATGTACCAAATTTCTATGATGGACAGTAACTAAGGGCCAGCAAGTTCACTTCTCAGACAGTGTTCTCAAAATTCAACTTCAGTGATTGATCAATACTGCACACTTGTTTTCTCCTGGTAGAATAAGAAAGCGTCAAATTTGAGGAGGTTAAAAGCAAAGCTGGTTTTGTTTTTGATTTTTCAGATATGATTTTCTTTTAATCAAAACAGAAGTGGGAACACAAGAATGTGCCTCTGACTGTAGAGGAATGGACTAACTACTCTGCTAAATCCATGCTATTTATTGGGCATATGTGCATGGTGTTAAGCAATGGCACGGTGACTAAATTAATTATAGAACCATTTGGACTTATTTTTACTGAAAATATTTTCTTATGCTTACTAAATTAAACTGGATATATAGCAGTGAAGGCTTTTTTTCCTAGATTTCTATTATAGCCATCTAGAAATTGTCCTGAACACCTCTGTATTTTTTAAAAGAATATAATACATATGCCTTGCTCAATATTACATGTAATTACTTAAGTCTGAGAAGACTCCAGAAATTTCACTTTCTTTATATTTATTTTGTGGAAGAGTTGTACTGGAAAATAATTTTTTCTCACTTTTTTAATTGTCATTATTTGGCAAAAATGTTTGGGGACAAAATTTTTGAAGCAGAATTATCTTAAGTGTTAATTTAATGCAATCTATTAATTTTTTTTTTTCCCCAAAGTCCTGGAAGAAATGGATCTTTTTTTCAGATACAGTAAACAACATTTCATCTGCCAAAGGAAATTAAGACAGTAACTTTTTCTTGCTGGAAAACCATTCTGAAATTCTCCAGAGAAAACAGGATACTTTTCCTTTCCTGTACTCACTCAAAAAGAGCAAGTCTTAAAAAAGAAGAATTGAATCAAATCCCCAGAGAACTATTTTCCATAATCCTCGTTATTTTCTTCTCCACCTTTTGTGATTTTTTTAATTTTTAAATTTATCCATGGCTGCTTCCTCAAAAAATTCCAAAGTTTGTAGATGGATGCCTTTCAAACTTTTCCTTCTAGTTACATGACTAAATATGTGACTTCATATAGAAAAGCACTTTCATTGGCACTATACCTGACTCTATAGAGCAAAACACTTTCACCACTTACAGTTATATGATTTCTGGACAGGTTTCTTTCTTTTTTTTTCTTTTTATTTTCTGACAAAGATCAAAGCAGAATCAATTAAAGACCTGTTTTAATGGATAACTATCTGCTTATTTCTGACACATTTTACTGAATTTTGATTTATAATGAAAAGTAATCGTTGTTTTAAAGACATATGAATTAAAGATATATGCTAACATGACACATTCATGGTAAATTCACACTCACATGATAACATTTCTGTACACATCTTAGCATATACATGTTGATAGATTTCAATTTCTAAAATCTTGAGTTAATGGCTAGGATGTGAAACTGTTTCCTGAAATTTGTAAATTTCCCTTGCAAAAAAGTTAGGATGAAAAAAATTAATGGTCAATGGAAGTGATGAAATTTGTACCTGTCCTGTGTATTTTCATCCAGTGTTTCCATTTGAGTCCATATATACCAGTATCGTGCAGAATATCTTATTTACATAAGCTTTAATATCTTCTTAATACATGAGTGGTAGAGTGATTGAGTTACAAAGGTCGTTTGGATTAAGTTGGCATAAATGATTTATCAAAATTCAGCCTATTGTATTGTTCTGTTTATGAATCCCAATTTTCAAGAACTGCTTATTTCCTATTACATGTCTTTGAATATTACGTACCTATTGAAATAAAGCAGAAAATTTATCATGGTAATAGTGCATATCCACTGATCTAATATGGAGAAGTAAGAGTGCCAGGACATTTTGTGTCCTTTTGCTTGTGCTTTAAATGCTACAGGGTCATAGACACTGGAGAGAAGATGGCTTTTGGAGATAATAGGATGCACAGTTGAGTAAAAGAGTCATAAAGTTATAAGGCAAATATTTAAAAAGTGTGTTTTGTTGACCATAGCCATAATCAAATGCTGACACAGCAGTTACATACTTGCAAATGCACAAATCAAAATTAGCATTAGCTGTGGATAGCCATCATGTAATAAAAATTAGGAAAGTCTTTTTCATCTTAGCATGCAAGATGGTAAAATGAAATGTGCAAATATTTCAGTTTCACATTTTGCAAAAGGATGGGTCTGCAAGTGATGATAAAGATTATGTAAGTAATTCAGGGCAGTGAAATTATAACACTTTATGTCAAATTTCCTCAAGAGGTTTGCTTACATTGGTTTTGTATGTACATGTTTCAGTGTGAAATTGTGAAAGACTAATTAATTACTAATACCATAAATAAGAGTCATGCTTTATGAAAGGTAATACTAATTTCTGGCAAAATTTCCCATTAAATAATGTTCTCCCATTTTACTCCATAGCTCTTACACGTATAATTATCCAATTAGGAAAGTGTGAAACAAATTCTTGTAGTGTCGTAAATTACTGAATACTCTTCCAATAAATGTAATAGAACATTGCTCAAAAAAAAATCTCATTTTGTGTGGCATGTATTTCAGCATAATTGCAGTATGTACATTTTGAGTAAAAGAATTGTCTATGGATACCTCAGCCACTCCTCACACAGATTCCCCTTCAAAAAAAAGAGATTTTTTTACACAAAAGTTGAGAATAAAAGCTTTATAGAGCCATACATGTTCACACTGTCCTGTTTCCAGCCAGGAGGGGCATGTCCAGGACCTAAAGGCTATTGTCTACTCTATCACAACTTTCATGGGGTGGGAGTAAGGCAGTCTTTTCAGTGCAGAAGTGGTTTGCTCTGATTAAGTGTGGTGGAGGGAGCAGCAGGGCAGTGCCAATTCCCAGCCAGAGTGAGCAGTCGGGGTGGCATGGCTATGGTGGGGGTTGGCTTGAGCCCTGTGATGAGGGCATTTTTTGCATGTGAATCACTGTCTCTCTTTCGGACACTTTGTTCTTGGTATTGCTGCTGTTACTGTTGGTTTTCTTACCTCGTTATTTCCAGTAAATTTTTCTTCTCTCAGCCCATCATCTTCACCTTCTGTGCCGCCAGTCCTCCTCCAGTCACTTGCAGGAGGAAGGGGAGGTATCGGGGGCTTTGCAGGGGGAAGAGTGAGCGGCAGTGTGGTTTAGAGAGTCTTGGGGGGAGCACTGAATTGGGGAGTACCATTCCTAAACCATGACACATACTAAACATACACATGTACATGCTAAAGAACTTGACTTGCACAGATCAGGTCTCAGTTCTTCTCTGTGCATGTAGTCTACTTTTAAGGCTTAGTTAAGTTAAAGTGTAGTGATGGCCTCTTGTACATAGAGGAAATTCTGGTCAGGACTAGTCTTGCCTGGAGCATATAAAGAATGCCCTTGTTCTCAAGAAGAAAAATAATAATAAAAAAAGAATTATTAAAAATCTAACACTCCTTACTTTCAAAAATAACATTTGAAGCATGACGTTTTACTGAATCAACACATATTGGCATTAAAAGTTATTAATACTCTCCAGGTATTTCACCTTGAATCATGTCAGTTCTAAAACTAGAAATTGACTGAAGAACAGGGAAAATTTTTGCTGCTTCTTTTATCATATTCAGAAGGATAACTATGCTGTTAAAGTTTACATCACTCTCCACCTAATTTTCAAAGACCACATGACGCGGCCTCGCCCTCCTCCTGTCCACCCCGTCCGGCCCGACTAGCCCACGAGGGCGAGGCTCGGCTCCAGGAGTGGGCCGTCCCCCGAAAAGATCTTCTGCTGGGAGTACGGCTAGGGCTTTGGGAGCCCCGAACGAGAGACGCGCGTCTGAGGACCA
>VWZS01004202.1:113246-137827 GCA_013397075.1 Rhabdornis inornatus
TTTACAAACACAGGTCCTAGGAAAAATCCCTGTAATGAAATTCCATGGTAGTTGTCCTCTATACTGAATGTTGAATCTCTATAATTCCTTTTTTAATAGTATTTAAGCAGTTATATATTCTTTGGAGGACCATCCCTTATGTGGTCTAAAAGCTTGGCTTTTAACAGCTTTTATATAAAGACTTGCCAGGAGTTTTCTGGAATTGCAAATGTAATATATAAACCAGACACCCTTTTCCACTTTTGCAAGGGCTCAAGGAGTGCTTTAATTGTCTCTGCCTATTCCTGCTGCTACAAAAAAAAAAAAAAAAAAAAAAAAAAAAAAAAAAAAAAAANAAGAAAGTACTCAAGACTAGAAAAATACTCACTGTCCAAGGGTAGAATAATGTAATTCAAGACACAGTTTGCTTTTGGTTCCAAATTGTAGTTTCAGCTGAGGTCACCCAAAGAGATGGTTCTACTGCTTATGAGGCTGCCTGGAGTGTTTGCAAAGCTACCACTCCACCATCTTCCTAATGTTGTGTCCCACTATCTACAGCAAATATATCTCTCTGCAACATATAAAATATTTATGACTTCTAAAGCCACGAAGAGCTGCTATTGTGTATGATGTGAAGTACCTGAGCAAAGATGAAACTCTGAAGCTTTATGAGAGGACATGAAATATCCACAGGGTCACATCTTTGCGTCTTATTCTGGCAATACAGCAATTGTGATTTTTTCCCTTTGCATGCAAAAAAACCAACTAAACAAAAGAATTATTGTGCAGTTTCTCTTGCTTTGATAACAGATGACAGTGTCAAGAAAAAAGGCTCTTCAGATGAAAACATCAGTTTGCCAAGATCACTATTCCACTTGCACAACACTTCCAGAAATGGGCTGCAATACTTACTATAGCTTATAAAGTGTTTCATACTTACAAGCTGTCTTGATCCTTCCAGACCTCTCTCCTGATTAAGGGTTGTGCTCAAGAGCAGGGAATCTTTGTCCTGCTCTGTATACAGGACTTTTAGAAAAGCACTCTGCTGCTGTTGTGGACTAGGCTTTTGCTGGCAGCTGATGTGAAGGTAAGCAGAATTTCAAAGAATATTCCCCAGGCATAAATGTTGGTGTTTTGTGAGTATTTCACTTGCAGAGGTTAGAAGAATTGTTCATAATGTGGCCCTAAAAAGGGAGGTCATCTCTTTGGGATAATGACTCTAAACATATGCACAAAGAATGAATTAAATTTCAGAAAAGGAGAATAAGTAGTATATAGGACTTCTCAAGAATAAAACTCTTTGTAAAATGGATTTTTTGGTCTATGTAAAACTTTCCAGGACTCCTCATGAAGCAAGAACTTGTGTTGTTAAGCAAGTTCCTAAAATCCAAATTGGTCTTTCTTTAGTCTGTATGTCAAACTCCGTCCTGCCTGAAAGGAAATAAAAACCCAACAACATAAAAGTAAATATTTAAGCCTGTGCTTCAACAAAACTTAGAGCTTATGGGCAAATTATGGTCTTGCGTGTGCTCTTTCAGATGCACAGATTTTATTTCAAAAACTTCCTTCCTCTATAGAAATAACCCAGATACCAGAAAAATATGTCTAGATATCCAGAGCTGCTTCTCTGTTGACAGACTGAACAACCTAAATCAAATCATTACTGAGAAATAGTTATTTCTCTGCATGACTTCTATCAGGCCTCTCTGTGAGTACTCTCCAGGCATGTCCTATTGCCATGATAAGCAAATATCCCTGTAATAAGGTCAGTGTGCTGGCTATTATGAATCCTATTTTAAGCTACCAAACTGGAATGTCTAGGTGTGAGTCAATTAGATTAGATCCAGTCTGGGAGCAATCCACCTCACAGAAAATTTTGTGATGCTCAGCATGTAAGACAGTTTTTGCCACCTATCCTCAAGATGTCAAGTTTCCATTCTTAATTTTTGTGCCTGAGTTCACTAGCCTGACAGAGAGTGAAGAAGTGTCTGTTTATTTTCTACTATTGAAACATTCGTCATTATTTATGCCTTTTTAAACATTAATATTTTTTGGGTACAACACATCTTGACATCCTTTTACTATAGGAAGGGCTAGAGATGTTAATTTAGAAACAGTAACCATGGGCAATTATTTAAGGCCCAAAAAGGGCATACATGATGCTTTTTAACGAAAGCCTTACTAAATTAATTGAGTGATTTAATGATAAACAGGTTGGAGCTGAGTACATCTACAGGAAGACATTGTAAGTGGGTTTGGATTTGAAGGTTTTACAAGTTGAGAGACAAACCTGCTTCATCTTTGTTTAATACTGGTCTTGATGACTAGCTAGTGGTGCACAATATCTAATGTTGCCTAGAAGTGTTTCCAGCATCATGAGAAGCCTGAAATTTTTAGCATAACAAACCAGATATTTGTGATAATGAGAATGATTTTTAAATAAGTATTACTTAAATATTTGGTGAAATGTTGTAGAGTACATCTTCTGTTTATTTGATAGTAACACCTAATTATTTGAAAAGTAGAGACTGTTTCACAGGGATAAGAAATTTTACTTAATACAATGTTTGAGCTATCTTTTTTGGAAAATTCAGTAGCGTCAGTTTTACAAAGTACTGATGGTCTGTTCATAAAAAATTGCTGGGCATTTAAAACTGTTTGAATTTCTGTTTGAGAAATCACCAAAAGCCTAGAACATTTTTACATCACTTTCTTATTACATAAAAATAAAAATAATCCCTACTGTTGTATTTGGAAATAGTTAAGTCACAGTAATTGCTGAGTAATTGTAGAGTACACTCTACATGTGTAAAAGTAGAGATCCAAAACTCGTCCCAGTTTATACGAGTAAATTCTGCTTGGCTTTCTCTGCATACAAAAATACTGGTAAGGAAAATATTGAGGCAAAGACAAGGACAAGAAAATATTCGGGGAGGAAAGATAGACTTTCACAGTGACATTACTAGGAGCAACTGAGGAGAATGAGGTATCTCAATCAGTATTATTATCAGTACCTCAGCATTTATTACTGTGTCACAATCAGCATTTCTTTGCTGTGCCCCTGACTCACACCTTTGGTTGCCACATTAGAGGGTTGGTAAGAAATACCTGAAACTCTTGCTTCACCTTGCGTGTAAGGAGGACGCATCTCCACTAGATACTGCCCATGCACATGCAAGTGTCAGTTCTAGTTTTTCCTGCTTTATTATAGTAGATTGACAGTCTGTCTTTCATGTGAAAGAAAAAGTGAGTGACAGATACAGGATTAATGTAGCACATTTTTAGAAAATAAACTAATCTGGAATTTAGCTAAGACCCTAAAAGCTTTATGGAAAGGTCAAAGTCAGCTCCTTTTTTCTTTCACTGAGTTCTAATGCGTACAATATTTTATTCATAGTCTACATTGATATTAAATAGAAGTCAAATTGGTCTTTTTTCTGTTCAACATAACACTGCTCTCTAGTCTTCCTCTAAAGATGAAGGCACATGATGTGTTTGTTGGGGTGTTTCTGTGCAGGTCCAGCAGCTGAGCTTCTTGAGACCCTTGTGCCTGGTTCCCTTGATTCCTTCTGACTGAAAATATTCTTGATTCTCTGAATCTGGAGATTAATTGTTCACATCTGTCCCTGGTGCTGTTTCGTGGAAATGCACTTCCTGTCAAACTCATATTCCTGATGATCTCGCTTCAGCATTAGGATCTCAAGCAATACATAGCAAATGTGTACATATACACACATACATATTTATATATTTTACCTATAAACTCAATTATTTTTTTCTGTGCATTTGCCATTGTGTTTTTTTTCATTCATGAAATATTATGGGCTCCCTCTGGTGGGAAAAAACACCACCTTTATATTTTAAAATCATTGTGGAGGGTTGGTAGCCCATTAAGCCTAAAGAAAAAGAAGTGCTGCATATCTAGGGTTGGGAGTTCAAATTTGGACTTCTAATTTTGATTTCTTTACAATTTGTGTTTCTTTCTCAGAAACACTATTTTCAGTGCTTTTTTTCCTCATAATTTAAAACCAGTTTACTTGCAAAATATTTCAATGAAATGACAACCTGTACTAAAGCTGAAGTGTCTTGGATACATGATGGCTGTAAACAAGAGGAGCAGGAGGTTTCCCAACTGAATCACACACATACTGTTATGAAGATCAGTATAACTTAAAGAAATAGGGTGGTTTTTTTTCAGAATATTGTGCATGAAATAGATTTCCACACTAGATCTAGTTGCTCTGTGAGCTTGCTGTTTGTCTACCTATAATATGAATTGCTTGTTCTAAATTATGACTGTACCTTGGCTGTTAGTACTTTTTAGATAGAAATACTTTTTCCATTATTTTCTGCATTTCCTGTGCAATTATGGTGATGTTGAATTTCTTGTGGAATTTGGGTGTGAGGAGAATATTAAGCTTGCCTAATCCTTTCCTTTTAAATATGCAATTTCCTTAGTGTAGCTTTTTTTTGCAGTTGATACAATTATTAATTGATTAATTATAAACTTCCCCAAAATAGACCCAACATTTTTAACAGATACAGATATAGGTACAGGAAAAACAGATAATGAGGCAAATGTTCTGGCTAAACAGAGGTGAAATTTAAACAAGGGAAAACATCAGAACAGGCTGAGAAACTGAAATGAAATATATAAGCAATAAGGGATTACATTAAAGATTATTACATTACCCTGATTTTCAGGCACAGAAGTATTTTACTGAAGGTAATCACTTATGTGATGGACTCATTTTATCAAAATGGCTTTTCTTGCAGATTTTTTTTGTCTATTATATTTTTGTCTAATGTAGCTGTAAGCTTTGTTGCATCTCTCCCACGAACTGTGTACCTTTTTTAGTGCTGTTGTTTTGCTTTATTATTTCTTCTTCACACAAGTGCTTTCACCAAACAAATAAAGACAAAAAAATGAAAAAAAGAAGCCTCAACTTTCATTGAGCTGTTAAGAAGATGAAATATGTCTCTCTGCTTCGTTATGTCGTTAGAGGCAAATTTCCTGTTAAAAGATTAAGGCCCCACAAATGGCATTGAAAAATGTCCTAGAACTGCAGTGCAAACAAAGCGCAGAAATAATTTCTTACAGTGACCAGAAGAACTTCAAACTGAGAAAAGAAGAGGATAGGACAAAACTTTTAATTTGTTCACCTCTTTTACAAAGACCTGAGTGAAAAGCATCACTAAGCTTAATGTGTCACTGTGATCAGGTGCACGGTTTTGTTGTTCCAAACTGATAAAGCTTTACAAGATGAATCATAACTGACACTAAGCTGACCCCAAATAAATTTAGGAAGCTGATGAAGAAGACCAGAGTCTTCCACTGAACTGCTGTCTTTTAGGGAGACAAGAGTGTTTCAAATCCATATTCCAAACTGCCATTTCATTGCTAATAAGTGCTGTAGAAGAGCACTAACCTCTGCACGCATACAGAGATGGAGAAACTTTTAATGAAAGGGTCTGGCTACAATATACTTTTCTCTTGTTATTGGCAGTGGATGGCTACAGTCTGTGTCCTTACAGTTTGCCACATTTTTCTGAGGTTCTAATTGCAGAATGGAGAACGTAAATTTTGTTTTTAATTGTTTCAGATGAAGAAAATGCCTAGGATATGGGGAATATTTGCAAAATTCCAGAAGATGTTCTTGTCATCATGTCATCCTGTATTTACATAATAATATATCATTATAGAGAGAGAAACATGGGAATTGCTTCATACAGTTAGTTATGATGATTAATATGCTAATGCTCATGTTCTGGTGGTTTTTTGTACTTAAAGAGTTCTTTCATATCTCCTAGTGATGATGAAGGTTATGCTTAGGTTAGAACAAGAAAAAATCAGTCACAGTCTGAGAAGTATTTGAAAATAAGAATGGTGGTCTTATTTTTATAATGGTGGTCTTATACTTTTTTTTTTTAATACAAACATGTCACTGAGTACGTATGGAGAAATGGCCTGCTTTTGACTACAGGCAGAGGGAGCTATTTAAAAAAACAGACCATCAAATTCTCATCCTCAAGTAGGTTCTACCCCTTAGCAATTATGTTCTGACATTGTAAGTTCTCAAACTGTTAAGCAGTATGCTGCAGTGTCAGCTAAATGTAGGAGAAATCTTTCCTTTTTCTCAGCGTTTTTTTGTTTGAGGCTTTCACACTACATGTTTTTTTATAACCAGCTGTATGCATTGAATTATCCACTTTTGTAAACTACTAGGTGAAATGAAAGTAAAGTAGAGTAAAAATTAACTTTAGCTTTTGATTGTTTTTAGTGTTTGTTTTGTTTATTTCGTAAGAAATGAAGCACGTAAAAATCTGGAAATGAATTTACATAACATGTTCTTTGAATTTAAAGCATTTATTATCTTTATAAATTCCAGCTGGTGTCTGGGCTTGCTTTTATTTGCAGATAAGTTTTCAACATGTCTGATATTTGCTTCCAGAAGCAATCAGCTCCAACTTTCTTATTTCTTTATGTTCCAAAAGGCACCATGAATCATGCTTATGCATGTTATGTTTCTAGCCATGTTCTAGAGTACTGATTTCCAACCCACTTCATGCATATGATATGGCAAAAGAGAAAGAGCTTTGGCATCACTTCTATCTTTAATGAAAGTCATAACAGTTGACTGATTTCTGAAATGAAAATCAATGATCCTGTAAGTTAAATGGCATTAACCTGCATACAAAGTCTAAACTCAGCCTTGAAGAATGCTGTGTGCTGTTGATCATCAGTGGGACAAGTTCCATGCAAGTGTTAAGATGATAAAAATTTCAACAGCCAAATTTCAAATCCAATTTGAAAATTTGGATTTTACAAAAGGACCTATTTTTTTCTTTCTCATGCAGATTTAAAAAAAAATCTTTCAAATAAGATGGAAGATCTAGTGCTCATTCAAGCCTAGGTCTGTTTAGAGCAAAAGCCTCTGGAACAAACCAAACCACCAAGTATTTCAAGGGTTCCCTGAAACTACTTTTACTGCCAAATCATTTTGCTTCCGTGTTTTCCCTCAATATTCAAATTTAAAGAGTCTGAGGCCTCAGTCAGCTTGAATATGATACCATTCTGCTTTTCCTCAAAGCTGTTTTTATGTCTCTTTCCTCTCTCCCTTATAGAAACTGCAAATATTATAAAGAAATTTGAAGGAGCCATATTCATGTCACTTTAGAAACCTTACTGCTCAAACACGCCAGGTTTGAACCCTTCAAAACACAATTGATTATGTTCTAAGACATTTTGTTTTGCTAAAAAATATATTTTTATTGCATGTTTCCTGAACCTTTATATAATATTAATATTTATTTTGTTTTACAGCTGCCTGAAGGACAGGAAAATAGTCTAATTTGCTGAACAATATCTTCACATTTTTCACTGTTAGGGAAATTAATTAAGAGATGTTGATTTTTAAGTTTTCCCACCTCCCCCACCCTTTAGTTTCTCAAATATTTAAACAATTTTTGGCCATCTTTTTTCTTCTTTTCTTTTTTTTTTTTTTTTTTAAATACATTTCTCTTTTCTCTCTGTTTGTAATAAGATTAATTATGTGTGGTGCACCACTGCTTATCCCCATGAAAGAAAATCTAAAACGAGGGATTTCAGCTTCAAGAAGGCTATTTTGTCCTGTTTCCGATGTTCTAAAGGGATTAATTTACCATATCGTATAGCCCTGGAAGACTGTGATAATTGAAAACATCCATATTCATTGCATGTTCAAAGGGATCTGTCTGACTTTGTAATGTAAAAAGTGCATTTTTAACCTGAACGGGGACCTGCATCTGGTATTGCTTAATCCTATTAGTCCGACAGTTCCAAAGCTTTAGTGTATAATCATTAGCTCGTGTTAATCCTCAGACATGCCTCCAGCTTCAGCCTGTCAGAAGGAGTCCCTGTAGGGAAAATATGGAGGTGCTGATAGCACAACACCAACTAATCTTATCTTAAATGCTAGCAGCAGCCACTATCTGTGATAGCCAGGGATTTAAAAACAAATTTTTTATGGGTATTGGGTATTGCCTTCCCTTCTCTCACACAGCTCTTCTACCTTGCCCTACTTTCTCCCCTGCCTTGCTTCCACCCCAGGCAGGCAAAAAGTAACACTGATGGTAGCTAGGCAAGTGGCAGTGGGTGATGAGGAGAATATTTGAAGATATTTACTATACTGTCGTAAAAATAGCAGAGTAAGCTACTAAACTTCACAGGTATCTTGCAGTCTTTTCTGTAGAGGAGTCTCGAGTCTATCTTCCACAGGCTTAGAATTTATTTCCTATTTACCACCAGCTGCAGCATTGCATAATGAAAGCAGACATGACATCAGGAAAAAGAGCCGTATTCTGAACAGCAGCAAGCTCACTTCCCTGCCTTGCTAGTATCGTGTGCCGTGATTCGGCATAGTAGATTGGGAGGCATATCTGAGTAGAGGGAAACAAAAGGTGGTAGCGAGGGCAAAAAGAAAGGAAGTTTGATTAACTTCTTCTGCCCTTAACCCAGAGCTAAGTAAAAGGCATGTTCAGATTAGTCCATATCCTTAACCAAGGCAAAGTAGCGGAGTGGTAAAAACTGAGAGTATTTTCTATTTCGGTAAAGCGGTATCTGTATGGGGAAGGAGGTGTTATGTGATAACATGCAGGAGTGTCTCTGCTGCTAGTGGTGGAAAAGAGGGGCACAAAATCTTTGCTCATTTATCACACAATCACAGGATAAGCTGATTTGGAAGGGACCCATCAGGATTACCAAGTCCAAGTCCTGGCCCTGAGTAGGACACTCCAAGAGTCACACCATGTGCTTAAGAGCATTGAGCAAAAGCCTTTAGAACTCTGTCAGGGTGGTGCAGTGACCACTGCCCTGGGGAGCTTTTCCAGTGCCCAACTACCCTCAAGAGGAAGAACCTCTTTCTAATACCCAGCTAAACCTCCCCTGACACAGCTTCAGGCCAATCCCTCAGGTCCTGTCACTGGTCAGCACAGAGCAGAGATCAGTGCCTGTCCCTCCTCTTCCCTTGTGAAGATAGTGAAAACCACAATGAGGTCTCAGCTCAGTCTCCTCCAGGCTGAACCGATCAAGGAGAATCAGCCACTCCTCACACAGCTTCTCCTCCAGGCCCTTCACCATCCTTGTGACCCTTCTTTGGTTGCTAATAGCCTAATGTCATTCTTATATTGCAATGCTCAGACCATCTCCCAGCACTGGAGGTGAGGCTGCCCCAGCTCAGAGCAGAGCAGGACAATCCCCTCCCTTGCCTGGCTGTGATGCTGTGCCTGATGCCCCCCAGGGCAGGGTCAGCCCTCCTGGCTGCCATAATCTTGCCATTGACCAGGACACTCAAATCCCTTTCAGCAGTGTTGCTCTCCATCAGGAATTCAAGAGTCAATCCAGGATTTCATCTGCCCTCTTGAACGGCACCTTTATTTGTTGGCTGTTGTTGTTGTTGTTGTTAAATACAGCAGGAATGTACTCTATGGTAGTTCTGCTGACAGCTTCATTTTGCTTTTTTGCCATTGACTTGAATGACCTATGTCTGAGGATTGTCTCCTAGGAGCCTGGAGAAATTATTTTAATAACACTCCCCATCCCATTCTGCTACTTTCCAAAGTCTAAGCAGATGTAGTTCTAATTAAAACTAAGGAGCTTTGCTAAAATGATTATGTTAAAAAACTAATGATCTGGACTTTGTTCAGTCTAGCTCTTAGGGTTGCAAATGGTCTATGATTTCTGGAAGAGTTTTTAGTTTCTTGCACTAAGCTCTCAGCACCACTTATGGAACTTAACTATACCTCTTATTGTCTCCCGTGGCTGACAGGCATTTGGACTGTTGAGTAGCTGTGAAGTACTGCACTGATCCACACACTGATCCACTTTGTTGTTCTGGTTCAATTGAAAGATAGTGAAATCCAGTTGTGGTTCTCCAATCCACAGTACGGTAGCTTTTTACACTTTGCTTGAGTCATATATTAGCATCTGTCATGTGAGGGCAGCTTATACTTTTTGACTTTCAGCTGTTATATCATAAAAGAGTAATAAATGACTTCTGTGGTTCCTTTAGTATGAGGATTTTAAAGTAGTTAATAATATCAGTTAAATGTATTCCTCTTTTACATGAGAGGTGGGTAAGTGAGAGCAAAATAGAATAAAATGAGTTTCACAAGGTTGTTCAGCACACAAGAAAGGGAACAGAAATTAGGATCTTGATTTTTTGCCTCAGCCTGTTGCTAACAGCAATAGTTTGTACAAATATTGTAATATCACTTATGGTAAATGGCATTAAAGTTCAATTCTGGGTACCATATTGTCCATTTATGCAGTGAAACAGGAAGCTCTGGAGAAGAGATGTAGTGTCAGTTTATATAAACTCTACCACAGTGCACCTACAAAAGGTAGCAAATCAAGGTCGTGCAATTATTCTTAAGTGAATGGTTATTTGCCAAATGGTAATATTTGCCCTTGCAATCCAGAAACTATTTTAATGCAAGTTTATTTTAATTACATTGAATAATAATGTGGAATTGTTCCTCTTTGTACCTAATGCTAGGTAAATAGCAAGTTAGCATAATTAATAATAGATAGAGACAGAGTGTTGTTCACTGTACCAGATATCAAAACTTCATATTTAGAATATGTTCCACAAAGAAGTAAACCAGTATAACATTTGTGTTAACAATATGAAAATTGTCTGCAATCCTCTACCACCTGCATTCACATATTCTTGGTATAAAAATGAAGCAGCACATGCTTATATAAAAGCAATATCTGCTATTTTGCCATTATTAAATAAAGAACAGATAATAAAAATATGTGTGAGAGGAATAGAACATCAATTATTGAGACTGCATACCAGAAGTAGAGAGGTGGTCCTCCTTGATGTTTTCATATCTTTGCTTTGTCTTCCATTCACTACTTGAGGTGTTCTGCTGTGCATTTGAGTTTAAGGACTGTAGAGGAAGGGAGCAAAAAAGTCCAAGGTGCCAATTTTTAGAGCTAGTATTCTTTCTTTTCTGAGAATCAAAATGAAAAATTTTATGCCTACTTTGAATTTATGAAAACTGAAATATCTCCTAAATTTTGAGAAATCTAGCTCAGGTGACATTAATTAATAGTTTTCCCAAAATATTTGTAACAAAAACTTGGAGCTTTTTCTTTGCAAACCAAACTGACATCTCTGCAATCAAACAAACTGATTCACATGAAGGAAAAAAAGAAAAGGGAGAGAAATGCAGTGCTGATAAAAAGCCAGTTACTTTGGTCTTGGCTGGGGTAGACTTAATTTTCTCCAAAGTAATTATTCAGGATCTGTGTTCTGGATTTGTGCTTGAAAGAACACTAATAACTCAAAGATGTTTTTGTTATTGCTGAGCAGGCTTTACACAGTATAAAGGACTTTTCTGATCCTCACCCCACTCCACCTGCAAGTGGGCTGGAGAAACAGTTGGGAGAGATGATGCCAAACAACCAAAGGGATATCCCGATCATATGGCTTCATGCTCAGCTTAAGGGAATAAGAAAGAAGGTGGAGATACTCGGAGTGGAGTTTGTTTCACTAAGTAACTGATACAGAGCTCGTCAAGATCTGATAGTCTCAAGATTTGAATCTAACTTTGCAAATTTTTTGGTTGTTAATCCATAGCTGTAGCCAGACAGTTATGATCAAAAAGCTTCATGATGAACATTGTATGCTTGGCTAATCTTTTGCTTTAAGGAAAGGACAAGAAAATACAAAGATAAATGAGTTGTCTGGGCCAAAGCCACCAGGAGTGAAGTTGGCAGAATGGAGCAGTACCTGGGGTTAAGGTAGTTCTGACAGTGGGTGATTAAGACCATTGACTGATTGACTACCTACTCAAAATTGCCCCACTTCAAATGGAGACAAGAATTGTGCATGGGGACTAATTAGCATAAGAAGCAAGAAACAGAACTAGCAATTAGGGACTTGAGTACTGATTAATAAAAATGCTCTGTAATTTGTATTCAATGAATGCTGATATATTTGTTTGTGAAAATATAGAAATGCCATAAAGTTTCGATGATCAGTGAGCCAGCCTTTTGTGGGCTCCCACCTACCTCTCTATTTTGTGCCAGCTAAAACAAAAAATAGGCATTCCTCCCCACTGTGTGTGAACTGGTGCTGTGTGCCAGGTAAGGAACTCACGTTCAGGACAGCGTAACTGCTGTGTGTGATGGAGCCCTGCTTTCCTGAGGATGGCTGATTGCCTGTCTGCCCATTGGAAGCACTGACTAAATGTCATGTTTTGCTTTGCTTGTGTGCACGTTTTGCTTTTACCTACTACAGTGTATTTTTCTCAACCCACTGACTTCTCCACCATCCTGCTGGGTGAGGGGTAAGGGAGGGGCTGCCTGGGTCTTAGCTGCCAACTGAGGTTAAATCACAACAACAGTTAAGCGGTCATTATATGGCACTGTGCTGATGAGAATGCATATTTGGCACAAAGGACGAATATTTTAACCTTGCCCGTAGATGACTATCTAAGAGAATACTTTGTGTATGAATATTCATTCCATTTACAAGACTCTTCCTTTAAGTAAATATCTTCCATCCCCAAAACCCAAAATGGTCATACATGCAGCACAAACATCCAAGGCAAAGAGTGTTGTCCATGAGTATAAGGAGTGTGTGAATTTAAGAACTTACAAGCCAGACCCCAATTCCACAGAAGGTAAGACTAGAAAGCAAGAAGGTAATTTTACTGGTATGAAACCATGAAAATAATTTGTTATGATTCAGATTTAATTTCTTCAGAAGGCTTTTCCTCTTTCCACAGATTGCGAAATGTGAAAGTGTATAATTATATATCATGGCGTATTTTGCATCATGCAGAATCTTAGGTCACCTGTTCACAGGTTTTTGATTCACTTAAACTTCCTATCTTTCATCCACATATTGCTACTAACCCTTCAAAGCATAAATAAGAGCCCATAAGCATCTTGATCTGTTTTTTCTTTTTAGTTGATTCATTTATGAATAATTCAGTTAGACTAAGCAAGATTTAACCCCAGATTTTATCAGATTTCTATTTCCTCTATTGAGCAAAATTGGGCATTTTCAGTTTCTTACACATTTTTTGATGGATTTCAAGCAAAACAACTTTTAACATAGCTGCTATATGCTCAAGATACCCTGGCACGTATGGGCATGGTGTGTATGTGTGTACAGAGGTGTGTTAGTATGTTCATATATTGTGGACACACTGAAGTTGCTTCTGACTTAAGTAGTTACAGAGTCTTTTATATACACATATACAAACACATGTACAGATAATTGTGTATCTAGGTGTAAACATATAACAGTATACACACACAAAAAAATGTAATCTACTTGAAATTATTTTCTTATCAGTCCGTCTGTCCCCACTGCTTCACAGTAGTGTCTGCAAGAGGTGTGTACAGGATGGGCTGTCAGTGTCACTGAATAGGGAGCTCTTCATGTTTTGAAGGTGATGAGGAATGTGTATCAGCAGCTTTTTATAAGAGATTCTCATTGGGTGACTCAATTAGCATATTGAATGATCCCTCCTCTGTGTTATCATCAGTTTATTATTTAAGTTGTGAATAAATACCTTCCTGCAGTACAGTAGGGGCTTATAGGAAGACTAACTTTAGGTTTTCATTTTTCCAGTTTCATAGCTTGTCCCTCTTGTTCTTCCAGATTCCCTTTCTCACTGCACATCCAATACCATGGTTAGGCACTTTCCTCTTTTGAATGTAATTTTTGACTTATCATGATCCCGCATTTATTAAAATCCCCTGAAAAAAAGTTTTCTTCTGTAAAGGTGTTGCACTGCAGTCTATCAGGTCTATCCTCCTCACCCTGTATGTCCATTACTTGTTAATCAGGAGAAAAGCTTGTTCAGTGAAATTCATACCTGTACACTCAGACATTTTGCCACGACTTATTTTGTCTCTGAGATGTACATTTCTTGCAGTCATGATAGGAGGACTTTCTCTAGTTTGGCAACTATAACTAAAGATAATTTTCCATCTGTTACATGCTCTGAGGCCATTTTTGTATAGATTAAACCTAAAGGAAAGGGAAAAGGAAAAATATTAGAAATATTAATTAAAATACATAAAGACTTAGCTTGTAAGGACACTTTTTATTGTGCACAGATTTTCCAAACTAGGGTCAGACTCTGTAAGATAGTACTTTTCAACTTTAGCTTGGTTGAGAAAGTATCTATGTTATGCAATGTCTCATAGATTTTTGGAAACTGAGCTGAAGAAAAGCTTTTAAGATCCTGATGAAGACTGACGCAGTCATGTAGATGGCACAGCTGCCACTCTGCCCGTCTGCACTTCTCTGGGAATCCATAGGAATCCTGGCCTTCATTTAAATCAACAGGAGCTTTGTTTCTCACTTCAATGGAGCCAGAATTTCACCCTGCAATTTGAAATACTCTCTGCAGTTGACAGGCAAGTAAAATGATTACCTCACTGTTCCCACTGCTTCTATGTCATAAACTGTGCAAAGATTATCATCAGTGAAGTGCACTACAGATGTTCCCTCCCTCATTCCTTCTAAGTCATCTTCCATTCATCTCTGTCCTCTCTTTTCCCCAACAGTTCCGTTTTTAAATTTTCACTATATTTCTCTGGCATTCAGTAGCAGGAAGAGAAGTCCCTACACAGACAGTTCATCAGTCTTTGGCATGGGACACCATCATTAGTGCTTACAAAACTAAGACAGCTTTATAAATCAAGGGACAGTTTGAAATGAGGGTGGTTTATAAATACAATAAGATGTCTAGTAATTATTCAGGAGGTTTGAAATTTATCTGCTCTCAGTAGGGATTCTCTCATTAGCCACTCCATATGACTACACCACTCATGAGTGAAAAGGTCACCTCCTATATCATGAATATAAATTGCAGTCTCTTTGGTGTAGTTTTGATATGTTTCATATCTAGAGTCAGAATGTGAGAAATGGGAACATGCCTCCTAAAATCTGTAATTCTCAGAAGTGAAGAATTTTGGAATTGTCTGACCTGATTTGTGCCCCCATTAGGAAGAAGAATGTGCACTTTTAATAACAGTATTTTCTTTTGGAAATTGTTTATCCTTCAACATGAAGAGAAGTATATTTAAATGAAACTAAAAAGTGGATGTGTCTGGGTATTAAAGTACTGCTAAAAGCTACTTTTGTGCAGCTGAAGAGCTGAAGAAATATTTTTATCCAGAGTACAGGCCTCAGTGCTGACTGCTGATGTGATTTCATTTTCCTGGATATTAGTCTGTGATTTTTTAGCTGGTGTCACATTTTGCCCAGGTCAGGAGGCAACATTTGCATTAATTTATTGTTACTTTTAGAATTGTTGATAGTGGTTAATAGTTGAAACCTTTTTATGGAGAATATTGACCGGAAAAAATATTGATCCAAAAACCCCAAACAAATAAAAAGTGAAGAAGGAATGCTTTCTCTGAAGAAACCTTTTAAATGTGGAATAATTATAAGAGTTAATAAATTTATCTGGATGAAAATAAGTTTTTATTGCAGTGCAGCTTAATGTAGAGAGGGCAGAAAAGGTTTGAGTGGTTGTGGGAGACATTACTAACTATTGCCTTTTCACAAAACAGAAAAGCAGGCATTACCAAGGACTGACAACACTATCAACATTCCAGAAGAACAGTAAGTGAGGAAAAGATGCATGGAGATCTTTTTCTTGCTCCTTGGACTAGCTGCACCCCCAACCTGTAAATCTGTGATGTATTCAGTTTATCTGATTGCTCCAAAACCAAATTTCCTAAATGGTAAATGATGACCTTAATCTCACCTGGGCTGTAGGATAAAACATGTGGTGGCTTGAGTTACATAAGTTCAGAAGCTACTTGAGAAGTAAGGTATATTCAGTTCATAGCATATATAGGTTGATGAAAAAAATGTTATTTCTAATATTAACAGGACTTCTGTGCACTGATCTTTTCCTTCAAATTTTCAGAAATGAGTATTTTGGTGTTGTTATTTTAAAACATATGAAATATATGAACTAATTTTTAACCAATGTTAAGGGCCAAATTTATTATGGAAAAGATTAAGAATAGAGGGCTTTTAAATGATAATAATGTCTTGGTAAAAGCAGGTATAAAAAAAGAGAAAAGAAAGTAGTGTGGGCATAAACCCTCTGTCTTGTAGTCATAGAGCTGATTATCCACAAACTTGTTCCTTTCAAAAAGTGTTTGATATTGAGTCTGATTTAAGATTGTGAAGATCAATGAAAGATGAATGAAATGCTTCCTTGGGAGGCAAGGAAGTTCCACAGATCAAGGCCCAACAAATTAAAAAATCTCTACGAAAAGCCCTTCCGAAGTAGTTCAGCAAACAAGGAAACACACCTAAAAAAACCCTGAGCTAGACAAGATCTTTGTGTTGCCAAAGAAGTGGATACACTGTAAAATTTCCTGTATTTCACTCAACACTTTCCTGGCATTAGTAAACCCTTCACTTCATATTGCCAACCAAATGTTAACTGTTTTTCTGCATAGGAAGGATGATCTTCCTCTTTCCAGAGGAATTTATTTTGGCAACTACACACATAGTTAGAAACTATTCACACTGCAAGAAAGAAATATGCTTTTAGGTAAAAAGCCCACTCAACACACTTTGCAGAATCGCCCAAATTCAGTTTGAAGAGCTATCCAGACACCAGTTCAACCATCTTGTTAATATTTTTGGAACCTAGTTGCAGCACTGCCAAGTACCATCAGTGTCAAAAACAGGACTAATGTTTCCTGACAAATTCTCCAGAATTCCTATGACTATTTCTAGCCATGTTTTAAAAAGCAGCAAGATATACCTAACAAAAAATCAGAACTCAACAGCACAACTAGGTAGTGATGGCATGTTTTTTCAGAATGATATCTCATTCATTTTTCTATACTAACTCATTATAATATTTTAGAAATCTCTAATATTCAGGATAGGATGAAGTTAAAAGATTTGTGGCAAATACTAGCCAAGTATCTATGATAGAACAGGAAAATGTAGAGGGGAAGCATCTGTAATGACATCTCCCTACACAAGCTTATATTGGTTGACATTCTAGGCAAGGAAAAAAAAACTGTGATGCCACTCCCTGGGTTTCAGACCACAGAATCACAGGTTAGAAGGGACATCTGAAGGTTATCAGGTCCAACACTATAGAGAAGGTTGCCCAGAACCATGTCCAGACAGCATTTGAGAATCCCCAAGGACAAGCTGGGCACTGTGCTCTCACACTAGTGTGCATATATATACACATATACACTGTTGGCAGGCAGGCAAAAGGGCAACCTCTGTTTTCCTAACGGCTGTGCTCCACTTGCAATGTATGCAGTTCAGTCTTGTGCAGCTCACTGCCACACAGCATTGGAAAGCACTCCCTACACTGGGCACAGGTGCTGCCTTCATGTGGCCTTGTGAGTGGGTTTGGGGGGTTGGTGCCTCAAACACAAATTCTCAGAAACAGGCAGCCCAACAGTGTGGTAGGGGAGCTTCTGGTGAGCTTCTATGAGCCAGTGGAGGGAGCACAATGGCTCAGCTTCTCCAAAGGCTCTTCTCAGGGAAGGACATCCCTCCCCTTGCCACTTGGAGATGACAGAAAGGTTGTTGCAGTTAGAAGGGGCATCCAGATGTAACCATGTCCCTGCTCAAGTAGGTTCACAAAGACCAGGTTGTCCAAGACCTTGTACAAATAGCTTTGAAGTTCTCCAGCGACAGTCCACCAGTTCTTTGGGGGCAACCTCTTGCTAGGCTCAGTCACCTTCCAAGTAAAAGGGTATCTCCTTGTGTTGAGGAGGAACCTGCCATGATTCAGCTTGTGCCTGTTTTCACTCTGTTACTGGGCACCACTCACCAGATATTGGGTCTGTCATCCTTACACTCTCCCTTCAGGTATCCAGGAACCTTGATGAATTTTCTGCTGAGTCTCTTCCAGGCTCAACAACCTGAGCTGTCTTTGAAGCTGTTCCTACTTTTGTTGCTGTAGCCTCTTCATCATCTTAGTTCTGTCTAGATGCTCTCCAAGAATATTCACCAGTCTCTTGCATTGGAGAGTCCAGAAGTGGTCCAGTACAGCAGTGGTGGTCACACCAGTGCTGAGGAGCAGTGAAGGATCACATGCCTCAACCTGCAGATAACACTTGTCCTTATGCAGCCCAGCACACTGCTGGCCATCTTTACTACAAGAGATTAGTGTTGGTTCTTCATCTCTCTTCAGATCTCTTGGACCTTTTCTTGCAAAGCTTCTTCCTATCTGTTCATTTTTGTTGTGTACTGTTGCAGGGTGCTGTGCCTTCCCAAGTGCAGAGCTGCGCATTTCCTTTTACCAAACTTCAACTGGTTCCTGTTTTCCCATTGCTTCAGCCTGTTATGATCCCTTAGTTTTTTGTTGATTTTTTTTTTATGGAAAACTGAGTGACAAAAGAATGTTTTGCTTCATTATTTAAGAATATAGATAAGTGATTTTTTTTTTCCTAGGTTAAAATCCTCACTACCGACTTGAAGAGACATATGAGAGAGTGACCTTGAAACCCTGTCCTGCTGAGTCTGATGGAGATTAATCTCTTGGTCCACAGTCACCCACACCTACACTTACTGCCCTTTCTTTCTCTGAGCTTGTTTCTCCTAGTCTCTACTTAGCATAATTTCTCTAATACTAAGACATCTTACTACTTATTTAGAATTAAGGCAAGTAAAATGTAAAGCATTTACATTTGCTGTTTAATTCCAGACCTGTGTTTGGTCTCTCTTTTTGATCTGAATTCTATCATCAAAGAAACCTTTCTGAACCAAAGCACTACAGAAAACAATATGCACCCAATAATAAATGCAGATTTTCGTGAGTCTCTGCTTATGTTTCAGAAGATCAGTTGGTTGAAATAATCCTGAGTAGCTGCACTTCCTCATGTGTTTAGTGAGACTCTGATGTTGACGTTTATTCCAATGCTCTCAGAGGTAGCCACTGACATGTGTTATGAGAATTACACGTTATTTTCGCGGCCTGAAGAAGCTTTGAAAAACCATCTGTGTACCTAGAGTATTTGTCAAATACAATATTAAGTAGTTTACATAACGCATTTAGATACAAAGCATGTTCATCGTGGAATACAATAGAACATTAGGAATTAAGGGGTATTTGTTGTTTTTAAGGTTTGAAATTAGGTAAGGCATTTATGCCTATTATCTGTTTTCCCCATTTTTTTTTTCTATGAACATGTTTTACCCCATGATGTCAAACTTTGCTGTCTCCCTACCCCTTTCTTTCCAGGTTTTGATTTTTTTTCTTTTTATTTTGCTTTCTTCCATGATTTTAATTTTCTCTTTTGGCTCTCTTTTTGCCTTTATCTTATCTTCTGACTACTGCCATCAGTTTGTTTTGCTACATAGAATAGAGTTCTTCCCATAGAATCACCTGAAATGTTATTCTTTAGCCATTTGGAAAGTGTAGGGACACATAGGTATTGGTTCAGTCAGTTGAACTTACCTAATGAACGTAGAGCTAATCCATTGCCTTTCACAACATTAAGCCATGCTTTGTTATGGGATATGACTTGCAAGTTGAAGTTCAAAATAGTCTTGATGTGTTAAATCCTACAGCCCTGTCCTCCCTCGTGTTTTCTCTACTTTTCTTTTTTTTTTTTTTCTTGCCCAGAAGAAACAGTTTCAGTTAAATATAGAAAACTATATCCTGGGATGTAACAGCTGGCAGGGGTTCATGAGTTTGTAGTTTTTGTTGTGCTTTTTCCACCGTCTTTCATGTGCTGACTTTTTTTGTGCTCCCTATCTCTGACACATATTGCAGTGAATTTTCTGGCCTTTGGGTAGCTTATGGAAGTGCCTAGTCAGACACAAAGCCTACCAACTTTGTACCTCTTCTGTGATTATTGCAGAGTCATGAGGGGCACAGGCAATATGGCCTGTAGTTGAAAACTGTCTGCAGAGCTTGCAAATACTTAGCCAGTTCACTGTACTTCATTCATGGATTGGCCAGTCTTGGGAAAAAGAAAGGACATGATCTCAATCCATTAGAGCAACCGAGAAGAACAGGTCCTTAGTGAGCAGGAGTGCTGCACAATTGTAAGAAACTGACCAGAAATGTCAAGGATTTGGAGGAAAAATAGGTGAAGTATTATCTAACTAAAAATGAATCAAACTATAAGGAAACTTTCTTCTGTTAGTAACAAAAAAAGGTAAAAAAAAAATCATTTTAGGGTGATTGTGTTTCAATATAATGATGAAACTTTAAGGGGAGAGAGAAAGAAGTCACTAGTAGACATCTGGACAATACATTTTATTAATAGTTGGACTTCAGTAATTTGAAGGAGGCTGTTGTTCATTCCATGTGTGATTAGCAAGTCTCCAGTATAAAACTTTGTTGAGCAAATCTGAACTGAGCAGCAAGTTTATTTAGAAGGTACTCTCTTCGTTTCACTGTCCTGACCTGACTCCTGCATTTCTACAGGCTTTGTAACAACTCTGTTCCTCTTTTGCAAGAATCTTACTGGCATCTGAAAAGAAACTCAAAGATAAATAGATAATTAAACTCCTATCGGAGTAATTTTTAGTCTAAAGGCTGATTGAGAGACTTAGCTGATCCAGCTATTTCAAGAACTGAAGGGAAGATATATAAAAAAAAGAAAGCAAGGAGGAACCCACTTGAATATGTTGAATAAAGCATCCAATCATCAGGTGTCATCTCTGCCACTAACATTTAGTAACTGATAATTGCTGTAACTATTGAGCCTTGCAAATATTATCCAGTAAATTTTAATTAATACTCTTGGGAACTGAAGAATTGCAGAACAAGCTCATGGGAGACTTTCCCTGAACCAGTGGCAAAGTGTGCTGAGTAATTTTAGATCTGCCTGCCTGTCAAAGTGGATAAGCGTCATCTTGGCACTTATGCTGAAGAAAATGCACCTGCTTCTACATGGAAATAAGGTGCATTATCTCACAATTTGCGCTGCTTATTTTCACTGTTGCCTGAGTTTGACAAGTGGAAAATATGAATGCATGGATTATTAATTCATAATCCAAGGGAAAAGGAAAAGGTGAAAGAGGTCTGTGGGTAAAAAAAACATAATGTACTTGGTATCGCAGGACCTACCAGAAGCCTTCTAAATAAACATGCCATGGAATTCTACTAAAAGTCTAGAGAGACAAATACCCTTGCATTGTACTTTCAACATCAAATGAAAATCTAATCACCTAGAAAATTCAGTAGCATAAAATTACATGGCTAAAAACAGAACAGGCATTGTTTTAATAGCCATAATTTTCTTTAAAGCTCCGTAAGAATGGAATAGACATTCAATTTTAGTATTCTGAGTCCAATATTCTGAATATTCAGGCTCCAATAAATAATAATTTGCTAGATATGCTCAATAGATATGACAATATCTAGCTTTGGCTCTGCTTTCACTGCTACAAAGTAATTCAATAGAAATCAGTGAAATCAGAGTACATGGTTATAAGTTAATGTCCAGGGAGCAAATAACATAATTAGAGTGAAATCATTAACTACAGTTAATATCCATAAGTCTGTGAAAGATAAAATCCATAAAAATATTCAGATTCCTTTGCTATTACTCAAATTGCTTGCAAAGCACAAACTAAAATCTTCCAAAAGTGTTGAGGATCTAACTACCACTGTTCCCAATAAGTTTGGAACTTATGTCTCAGTCCCTTTCTGATGCTAGGCACCTTCTCACTGCCTCCTGCAGTTCAGCCACCTTCTATAGGTGGTTCTCCATCTGAGCACATCTTCCCTAGGCAGCTCTGCTTCCTGTTCCTGACCCAGGAAAAAGGTCTATGGACTTACTTCAGTCTGAAGTCTGCACTGCAGCCTCTTTAGCAGCTCCATCTGCATGCATTTTTCAGACACACCTGTGGAAGACGGTGCAGACACACCAGCTGAAACTTCTACAACAGTAGAAAATCTCCAGACAATTTCGTATTCAGGTTTTTATTTCACAGACATTCTTTTCAGTCCTTCAGAGATGTACAAAAAGAAAACAAGACATGTTTTGTATTATATTTTGGTGTGGTAATAGTTAAATTCAGATTACTTATATAGACAACAAAGATCATGATTCCTGTAAAGAATTTGATAAAGTTAATACTGCAAATTCATATAGGGCATAAAGTCTTCAAAAAGTGCTAAAAGAAATGAGGAAAGGAATTGGAAAAGCTTTATTATATGTTGTTCCAATTCACTTAGTTCAGGAGAAATCCCGGAAGGCTGAAGAGTGGCTAGCATAATCCAGTTACTGAGGAAAGAACCTTGAGCTATAAGAGGAAATTACAGACCAGTTAGCTTAGCATGAATTGCAGTGTTGTCTTTAGAAACTGTTTTAGGGTATCTAGAGAAATTGCAAAAGCATATTTTAATTAAGGTAAGGTAATTCTCAGGAAAGGTATGACATGCTGAAGAATGCTGTGGTTGCAGAGTTTACAATCTTTACTGTGCTTAATGTTATATTTTTTTCAGTTTATTTACAGACTTTTTTATTGCTTGTCACTGTGGTACATGACCTGATGTCTTGTTATGTTGAGATTTCTCTGCAATCAATGAATTTTTTTAAAAAAAGTAAAAATATACCAACAAAGTTGTAATAGCAGGTGTGGCTCTTAAATTTATTTTCTTTAATTGTATCAGTTATTTCTGGTAATAAATCAGATGATTTGATTTAGAGCCACATTTCCATACGACCTTACTTCTTTCCCAGAAGACCTTATTGTGTTTCCTTCAGTATTGAGCTTTTTCTGTGCTTACAATTGCTCGGTGGTACATACTTCTGATGTGGGTGACAAAACATTCAAATAATTTTAGTATGAAGACAGTAGCACTAGGAAAAATACAGAAGAAGTGAGATGAAGAAAATAGCAGAAGCAAAGCCAGGGAAAGAACTGTAAATTCAATTGGCAAGGACACAAACAAAAGATCATCCCACGTTGATGTCTAGATAGAGCTTGGATTTGGAGGTGTCATTTCTCAGTTGTTTTGAGACAAGTTTGTGCCCTGTAACTCTTGAAACACTACAATGGCATATGTATTTTGTCTTAAAGAATCTAAGGGCCTTTGGCAACATGGATAACAATCTCCAATTTAATGAAAATTATTTTTCTTCTAGAAGACCACAAAAACAAGTTAATTAAAGTACTGTTAAACTTCTGTAAAAGTGGCAAAAATACACATAGATCCATGAGAGAAAGATATTTTTTAAGAATCATAATAGAAAATTGTATATTAAAACAGGTTTTCAGTTTTTTCTTAGATATTTGGGAGAGTGAAATAATGCAGAGTTCATTTCTTCTCTTCTGAGCAGAAGGTATTAGGGAAAAGGAAGGCTTGAATTCCATACTGAGCTCTGAGCATATTCTGGTTTCACCAGAATAAACATGCCCTACATGAAAATATTTTTTCCAGCAGTTCCAGCAGGCTCTGAATTTCAGCTTCTCGCCTTTCCTAGTAAAGTTCATTCACTGTTCTGAGACTGGTGATAGCATTGGCTTTTGGCTCAGTTCTTTCTAAGTTGAATAATCTGAGGAATTGGTGTCTCTTCCAACCATTTTTAGTTCTCCTGCTGGAGGTCTGTGGTGTCTGAGAGCATGCAGGAAAAAAAACATTGTAATTCAATTATTCTAAATTAAATAAACAGTGTGTTGGTTGTGGTTCGGCTTGTTACTATTGCAGTAGATAAATATGAATTGCAGACAGAAATAGATGCAACCAATTTACAGTATACTGCTCTCAGAGAGAACATGACCTTAGCCATTGAACACAAGTCAGAAGGGAACAGTGTAAGCCCATGTTTTACTAATCCTCTACTAGCTTCAAGGACATGAGTGAAATTTGTTATTCTGAGGAAACTGAAAAAAATGGAAACCTTGCTTGGAGAGATAGGTGTTGTCAGAGAAGAAAGGTACAACATTTTTGTACTGTTGGGAAAGTGTCTTATATCTGTGTGCACACACTATGGTTTCAGCAGTACATACTTTCAGCCACTCCTTTTATTTGGGATATCACTTATTTTGCTTAGAAACTATATTTTATAATTTTGGGGATAATGAAAATATCCTTATTTGCAGTAGCTTAGTGTTGGCCTTGTAAAGAGGCTCTGATAATAAGCAGACTTTGAAATAGTTGTCCACTGGAATCTAGATGGGCCTTTCAGATATGTCCCTCAGTGAACTTTAATAACTGTACATATTAAATACATTAATTTATTGTCATTAGGTCTCAGCACAAGACGAACAGTAGAAAAAACTGTGCAACAAATTATAAATTTACAATATTGACATAATATCCATATTACAGATAACTAGGAAGATTCTTTCTCTAGTGTCTTAATATCACCTGTCATAATGAATGCTACAGCCACAATGTGGATAAAGCTACTCATGCATCTGTAACTTGAAGGGTCATTTATCTGAATGTAAGCATCTTTTGAAGCTACTTTATGGCACAAAGGCATTTTAAAAGTCCATTAATTATGAAATATATATGAAAAAGACATAGAAAAATGCATGGTTAAAATTGCTCACTAACTTCTACGTCATCATGAACCTTCAATAAATTTAAAATGTTGTGCCACCCCCCCCCCCCCCCCC
>VWZS01004202.1:137857-155489 GCA_013397075.1 Rhabdornis inornatus
TTTTCTAATGATTTGGAGGTAACTATAAATAGGCAATGGGTTGGCATCAATATTCTCTAGGAACAAATCATAATTCCAAAATGATGAGCTTCTCCATACAAATGTACTAGAAATAAAAGCACTGCATACAAAATTAAAGGCGTGAGGTTTTTGATGTTTTGTCAAACTCTAGCAATATAGAATACTAATTCATCATTCTGCATGATTTTAACAAAAATTTAGTAGCAGAATTACATGATCATGTATAAAAATTGCAAGTCTAAGCGCCATAGAAAGTAGATTCTGAATAAATTTTAAAACTAATTTGTTTTTTAATATTTAAAGTATATATTTTTAAAATCCAACATATATGATTTGCTTTTGAACAGAAATATTTCCTGTGGCACATTTTCTTCTTACATATTTTGTAAGCTCAGTTAAGAAGAGAAGCTTTCCAAAAAGGCTCTCTAGGCTTGAACATTAGGAGAAAGGCTTACAAATTAACACTTAATTAATTTGTTGATAAATTGTTGCATTTGTGGCTAAACAGCATTGATTTTTCTATTACTTTCTGGGTTGTGGACTGCTTGGGACAAAAGTGAATAAGCAGTTCTTTAAATAATTATAAGATCTTGATGGATAATAACACATCAATTAACTGTCACTTAGAAGTTCAAACATAATTGTTCTACATCTATCTTCTCTCTTTACCATCAATCATTGTAGTATCTGATCTTAAAAATCTTTTCTATGGTTCTTCTTAGGAAATGAGAATAAAATTAATGTTCTTGGAAGTTTAAAGACTGGCCCAAGGCTATGTAGCAACTCAGCAGTAGTACAACCACTATGATCAGGTATTCTGACTCCCTGTCCATTTAGACATAGCTGTACCTAAAAAAGCCCAGTAAGGAAAAACATCGTAACAGTAAGGGCGTCTTCAAATTTACTTTATCTATAAAGCAACACCTATAAAAATACACAGAGAACATACCACAAGGCAGATGTGTAGTGCTGTAGTGAGAGAAATGTTCTGCTGCCTTCTCTCATCCTGATAGATAAAGAGACTTGTGTGGAGGGAAATCAGTTAAGAAAATTTTCAGCCACTTCCACACCATAATTTTTGGCTAACCATCAAGCAGCTTGTTTTTCAGGTACCATCAAGAGAGGAAAATAATAAACAAACAGGACACCATTCATTTTTGAGTCATAAAGGAACAAGATACTTTTGGAGGGAATCAGCTAGCATGGAGAATTAGAAAATGAGAAGATGTATGCCATTATTTAAGCCAACAATTTCTCAAGATTAGGTTCCAAAATATTTAATTTGCTTTTCCACAGGTCTTTTTTCTTGTTTGGGATAAAGTTTATGGATCAGGCCTCATACAGGCAGCCTGAAGCAGCCACAAAGTCACAGACACTGGTTCTTGTGGGGGACTTTAACTACCCTGACATCTGCTTCAGAACCATCACTGTGAAACACGAGCAATGCAGCAGGTTCCTGAAAAGCACTAATCACAGCTTCCTGTCACAGATTGTGGAGGATCCCACAAGGAATGTTGTAGCTGCTTGACCTCACACTAACAACCAGAGAAGGTCTTGTGGGAGATGTGAAGTTTGGGGGCAGCCTTAGCTGGGTAATGATCAGGAGACCGTAGAGCTCCCTACTGGGTGAGGAGTGAACAATGCAGCAATTAAGATTCTAACCATGGACTTCAAGAGAGAGAACTTGAGGAATCTCTTTAGGGATTTTTTTTTAAACAATCCTCTGGGGACAGGCACTGCAGGGAAAGGGTATTTCAGGGTCACTTCCAGGCTCAAGAACAGTGCAGATTGATGAGAAAGAAGTTGAACCAAGGGGGCAAGAGATGTCTGTGGATGAATTGAGAGCTGTCATTCCTCAAGTGCAAGCACATGAAATGGAAGCAGGGTCAGGCCACTTGTCTAAAGGAGCTGGGCCTTTTCAGCCTTGGGAAGAGAAGACAGAGAGTGAACCACATCAATGTATACAAATTTCTGAAGAGGAGGTGTTGATGGATCCAGGCTCCTCTCAGTGTTGCCAAGTAATAGGACGAAAGACAATCGGCAGATGCACAGGAAGTTCCATCTGAATATGAGGAAGAACTTCTCTACTGTGCAGGTGACTGACTACTGAAACTGACTTTCTGGAGAGCAGTCTTCCACACTGGGGATGTTCAATAACTTTCTAGATGCAATTCGTGGCCACATGCTCTAGGATGACCCTGTGCTTGGGTAGGGATGTTGGATGGGATGCTGTGGCCCCTTCCAACCTTACCTATCTTGTGGTTCTGTAATTCTTTGGCTTTCCCCTTGTGAACCCTTGATGGCTATGACCAATGAAAGTGTTGTTTCTCAAGTGTTTTCCCAGTACCTCCTAGAAAAGCCTTCACCGGGGTTTCTACCAGGCACTGAGGTGAGACTGATGGGCCTGTAATTCCCAGTGTCTTCCTTTGTTCTCTTCATGGAAACTGAGACATTTACCAGCTTCCAGTTCACTCAAATCTCTCCATACTCCTCAGACCAACTGACAAATGTTGAGATCCTGTGAAGATATTTGCCAGATCTTCCAGTACACTGAAACTAATCCCATCGGGACTCATTGATTAATGTCCATCTAACTGGAGCAGAAAGTTCAGACTCAGCTGGGACTCTATTATGCCTGCAATCACTCTTCTACACACAGGCTCTGGAATCTGAAGGTGTTCAAGACAGAGTCAAGAAGACATGAAGTGACTCTGCTTTTTCTATGTCCCATTTGTGAGGGGATCAACCTCCTCGAGAAATCACTGTTGCCTCTGTTCCTCCTTTTCTTGTTCATACCTAACAAACATCTCTTTTCATTGTTTTTCACAGTGCTGGTCAGCTCAAACAGCAGTTTTGGCTGCACAAGTTTTCTCCCTACACCAGTGAAGAGCATCTCTTTAGCCTTCCCATGTCACCTGTCCTTGCTCCATACACTTTTCTTTTCTGCCTGAGTTCTAGCAAAAGATTTCCACCCAGCTAAGGCAGCCTTCTGCCCCACATGCTTGATTTCCAACACTTTCAGATGGTCTGCTTCTATGCTTTAAAGGGATAGGTTTTAAAAAATGACCAGCATTCATGGGCCCCAATACCTTCAAAACAGATTCCCATGAAACCTTAATGTCTTCAGCCCTCCCCATATGCAGGGCTGAATTTTGCTGGCAGTTTTTCTCCTACTGCCAACAATTTGAAACTCAACTACTTCATGCTCACTGTGACTAAGCCACCAGTCACCATTTCACCCATCCTCTTTTTTTTTCTGTTTACCAAATATCTAGCAGGGCATCTTTCCTGCAAATCAGGCTAACTACAGAAATTCATACTACCTGTCGGAAAAGTTTCTTACAATAAGCTGTCTCTAATCCCTGTTCTAAAGGGGAAAACTAACTAAAGTTATTAGACTAAATACATTCATACTCAACAGTGTGTTTTAAATGAAAGTGTTGCAACTCATCACACCAGCCTATCTAAAAGATATTTCAGTATTAAGAATACATGCTAGAAATGTCACGTCTTTAAGAAATTGGATAAGTCACTGTTATTACATATGCACAGATTAATATATTTATTTGTTTGGAGGCTTTATTTCTTCCTGAAGGATGGCATTGTCTTGCACAGAAGTAAACAACAATTCCATACCTATTCATTGAATTTTGCAAATTCATAAATGATAGGAGAAATAAAAGGCCTGGCAGGTTATCCATCTTCATGAATCTTTAGAGATGTTAGATCCGTTCTCCACCTGCATATTCTTTTAAGCTCATATTCTCAGAAGTAGTAGCTTTGTACTGCACATTAGCATTTTAGCTCAGAACATGAGCACGGTTTTAAAATAGATCTCCTAATCCTTCTACTGATTTTCTTTTAGTCTTGGACTACATGAACTGCATTAATTTTCTACAAAGCCAAATCAGAAGCATGTAAAAAATGGTGCAAGTGCCATTGACTGTTCATCTCACAGGATAAGACTATAGTTTATCAGCAACTCAGCAGTAGTACAACAACTATGATCTTATATTCTGACTCTCTCTCCGTTTAGATATAGCTGTACCTAAACAACCCCAGTAATTCCTTGTAAAACATCTATGGTCTGGATATTAGATCCATGCTGTAGAGAGCTGCTGTTTTAATGCTGCTTTACTTTCTAGTGTATATAAAGACTTACTCTCAAATTCTTCCAATGGATGGGAACAGAGTCATACCTAGTTAATGCCAGTCACTCAAATTTTTGTTGGCATATTAGCTGTACCTCTGTCATATTGACAAAGATCAGTTTAAGAAGAAAATGAAAAGATTTTAAAACAAAAAGCATGTACTTTCAAAATCTCTACTTTTGGACTTAATAAGTTAATATCTTCCATCTTTGAAGTGCAACATTGTATCTCTTTCGATGTTTGTGTTTGGTTTAGAGTGAAAGATTCTTACAGTATAACTTCTCTTCCTATTATCTTATGCTTCTGGTTGTACTACAATCACTTAGTCACAACTTGTCTTCTGAAGATTAATCTTCAGAGAAATGACAAGAAGTCCATGATCCAAGAGGCTAGAGTGCAACCTCTGTCAGTAGGGATATGTTCAGGCTCAGACACCTTCATGTATGAAGATTTCTGCACTATCAGTTTAAGTTTTGCCTTCATACCGAGCCAGCCTGACCCCAGACCCAGCTTGTCTAGGCACAAGAAAACTCGGGAGCCAAAATGAAATGTAACTATCTGGAGATGAGTAACTGTGGCTTGTGACCAGCTTGGTTGCAATATATGCCAGAGCTTTCAACCAAACTGTATTGGTGAGAACAGAGAGGAAATTTTGACACTGATTTCTCAATACAGTGTTAGAGTGAGACTTGAATTTGAATGTTCTGTCAAAGAAAAGCTAAAAGGATGGCCAGGACTAACACAGTTGGTAATCTCAGCTGCTTGTCATCCCCCGTACATTTGGAGCACATACTGTAAGGAACTTAGTACTGACAGAGCCACTGTGATTGACAAGAGAATTGCTCTGTCTTCTGGAAATGTACAACAGAGAAGGCTTTTCCAGATGAATTATTCATTCAGAGCTTCCACCAACAAGAAACAAGTTGCCTTTGATTCAGGCAAGATTGTGATGAGTGGGATGATGTTGATAATATCGAATAGAAGGAGGTGTGATGATAATAAGCCCAAAAGTCGTGTGAGTTCTGCAGCTGCTAAATAAATTCAAAGCTACTTAAAAAAAAAAAACCTAAACAATACACCTAATGGAAAATTGTAAATACAGTTAAGAGAACAGCATTTTTTAAATTGATGTCAGTAAGCTTGTAGTATATGTAAAAATAAAAAAGAACTCTAAAACATGACTCTAAAATTAAAAACTCTTTAAAATAATAGTGGTACGAATTGCATTAAGAATCAGAGAATTTTTATTTCCTTACTCTTGAAACACTTAAAAGTAAAGAAAATATCTTTCCTCCCTCAAAAAAACCAAAGGCATAACTGTTCATGTTATTTCTCCTGTGGTCAGGAGGCTACACAATACTTTGTTTACAGAAAAGCAGTACATTTTATTTCCACAATCCTCCATTCAAGACATATTGCTGTCTCCCTTTTCAGTAAAGTAATACCAAGCATCAATTTTGACTTCTAATTTTGAGATACGCTTTCCAGAAAGAGCTTAAATATATCATAATATAGGACTACCACTGTTCTGCATTTCCAAAGGGAACACACTAGTAAGTCCAAAATTACATTGACTATTTTATTAATTGTGAAGAAAATAATCCAACTTGCAGCTTGGATAGATGAAAAATCTCAGAATCTAATCAGTGTCACAGAAGGAAATGAAACATTCACCTGTCACACAACACCAGCCAGATAGCTCTGGACAGACTTTGACACCTCCTTTATAGAAAACAAATTTTTCACAGGAAGTCAAAATCAATTTCTTCCAGAGTGTGAGAACTCTGGGCTTGTCAGCCTACCTGGCACATTGAGAATTTTAAACTACCTGAAATTTTGTGGCTGAGTCAGAAGATAAGTTTGAGGGGTTTTGTTTGGCTTTTTTTTTTTGTTTGTTTTTCATACAGTTTTAATGGGATAGGAATACAAAATTCTGCATAATACATGATAATATTTGCCATGCATCTTACACTATTACTTTTTCATCTCTGAGAAATATGAAAATTTGGATATCTTAGTTTATGAAATAAGATTCTAAAGTGTGTGGGAATGAAGAATAGCATATTTTTGTAGCCATATGTGTTTTTCATATTGTTGAACAAAGAACACTACATTTTAAAGTTAGTTGAAAAACTTGTGGTTTTTTTGCTATGTGTTAAGTGTTTATTTGGCTGCCCTTTGGATGGCACTGTTGCCCTCAAGCTACTATTTTATTGGATCATGACTAAATCTCTGAAATAGAAAAAGACAAAAAATAAAAAAATTGAATTTATGGAGAGAAAGAGAAAGAGAACACAACCTAATAATTAAGAAAATAAAATAAAAAATTGTTTCATCGATGACATAGAAAAAATCCAAAAAGGATGAGAGGATCCAGTTTGTTACCAATAAATAGCTAACTTTATTGGTGTAATTCATATCATAGACCTATAAAACATTAAGCCCAGTTAAGATTGATAATATAATCTAAATGGCTTGGAAACAAACATCTTAAAATTACAGAAACCAATTCAATGGGACAGGACCTTTGGAGGTCCCCTGTGCCAAGCTCCCTCTCAAGCTGGATAAACTTGAAACTCAGAAAATATGTACTCAGAAGATTTTGCATTCTAAACCTAAATATCTTGTCTGTGCTAGTTACCTAAGCATCCTTTATAGGTAATTGGAAAGAAATAGTTTGTGACAAGCCAGAAATAAGTCATTCCATGTTAACTCATGCTTTATGCAGGTAGGAAAAATTATGCTCTTTAAAATTCCTGTCTTTGTCTAACAAATATAGACAAAGTTTAGGGAATAAGCAAAGGGAAATTTGCTTCACCATGGACATGAAAGTATGCATTAAGTTCTTTTTCTTATGGATGTTAAACGCTTTTGTAAACATTTCATTTAATGTGCTATTAACCTATGTAATACTAGCATGAACAAAACAAATGGGTCTAGATTATAGTTGTCACTTTGAACACAGTAGTAGAAGTTTGAGAATTATAGTCCCCACACTAACTTTGGTTTTGATTTTCTGCAGAACAAACTATAGAAAATAGAAACTCTTGAAGGAAAACGTGGACAGATTATATTTTTAAAAGACATTAGTATGGTCAAAAGATGCAGAAAGGCAAAAGTGTTATGTTCTCACGCCTTTACTCAAACAGACTATTGCAGTAAAGTCTGTAGAGATACTTCAAAAATGACAAACATATTACCAGTCAGCCAAAGAAAAGGCTTTTTGTTCTTACTCAATATGCATTCTGAGTAGTGATGATGATAATATCCTGCATTCTCTAGTCGGCACTTACACACACGTAGCCTGACTTTCAGCCATACTGCACTTTTCAGCAAAGTTAAGCAATTTCACTGGAAGCAGTGGCAAGAGCAGCACATTTAGAGACTTGGTCATTCTTTTAGACACCTAAATATGAATTTAAGATGTAGAAACTGAAAAGTCATTGTCCTTTTTGTTTTCTCACAACAGAAAAAAAGGTCAGAAGAAAATCCACTAAAATAAAGATAAATATAATTATCATCACCTGGTCATGCAAAACATGGTGATAAAACGTGGCCTTATTTGTAATAGCATTTTAATGTTTCCATTTTTCAGATGTCTGGCTTTTAGTGTTCAGTTTCTAAAATTTGGTGATGGTCAGTTTCTTGAAAAGCAATCCATCCAAGTCTTTGATCCGCTTTGACACATGAAGTCTCAATATTCGTAGTTCCTCAGCTCTGTGAAATATAATGCTTCAAAATTACAGCGTAGGCTATTTTAGGAAAACAGAGAAATCCAAATTGCTCCTAAAAAAAAAAAATCACTGTGAGTATTTTCTGTAATAATATGAGGTGCCTTGGAGTTAAGAGTTTGAGATCTCCTTTTTAATTTCTCCCAAACGTTTAGCACAATGGAAAATTTAGAATATGTAGGTAAAACTACATTTTGCATTTGAAGTTGTTATATGGAATTCATGATGGTCTATTTCAGCCATTTGTAGACTCAAAATACAACTTATAACTTTATTTGAATTCTGCATGTAGAATTCTATACTTTAGAAGGCTGATTTAGATAAGTTTCATAAATGATCACATATGCAAAGAGAGAACTTTAGAAACATCAGTTTGTACAATCAGCACAGCAGAGTCCTGTACTATTAAATTTATTATCCTTTCTATGGAAAATGCCAATTAATTTGTTTCTATATGTAAAGGTTAAACGGTTCTGATGAGAAGTAAATCAATACTTCCTCCTCCACTGAACTTCAAGAAGCTTATTTAATATGTAAAAAGTTTATCCATTGCTGATATTCATAAGCTTATATTACCTTTGACCAGCATACTGTAGGGTACATATTAGTTTTGTCTGTATGCAGCTTGCCCACCTGCATTCTTTAACCATTTACTTTGTCTAATTTTAGAAAAAAATGCATTAGTATGGAATGCATGCTTAATTCATTCCTATTTGTATTGGAGGTCTGGATAAACAAAAAAAGTGGTTCTTATTTATCTCTGTTCTTCTCTATCAACAGATTAGTTCCATTTCATGTAGATGACTTTGACAAATAATATAATTCACATTGGCCTAGTAGTCACAGCATATGGATTTGACTAGATTTAGCACTCCTTCTAACCCATAGGCCCAGTCCTGCATTTCAGAGAGATTATTGTCCAGAGAATCACTAGGCACATTAGTTAAGAATGTGTTATCAGGTGGCTGAGTAAACTGAGATTGGCAAATAAGTTATGATTTTAATGGGATAAGAAGTATGTAAGATAAGTTCATTTTTCCTTTACTTTGTTTTAGTAAACTCAATTGCAATGCATGTATAACATTACAGCGCTGCCCTGGCCCCAAGAAATGAAAACTATGGATTTGTTGCTAACATATTACAGTATTTAGAACAATGCTACCTTTCCCCATCTCTTTTTTTTTTTTTTAAGGGAAACTATAAATAAGGGACACCATTCATATCTCTCAACATATCTTTTTAGAAAGTTCTGTAAAATAACCTTGAATAAAAATTAAGAATAGTGAGGCCATCTTTTACTTTAAGAAAAGAGATTCTACATTACAATTTTTTCACAAATAATATCTTTCTTTCTATGTCCCTAATGCTTCTTTACTCTGATTTATTTGCTTCTTGGATTTACAGATGCTTTATGATTTAACTACGCTATCCTTTTTGTTATTTATATTTTTGTCCTTAAACTTTATTATAGGCATTATAAACAACTTTCCAGAAATCCCTTTTCCAAGACCCATGGATGGATGGTAAAAACCCATTTTCTTCCACTGTTATTCCTTAATAGGTTTAAATCTCAGTCAGGGAGAAAAAAAAGTATGTGTTTTTAACTAATACCATGTCATCTCTTTAATCATGCTGATTCTGAATAATTCACCCACTGTGGAAGTTGCAGGGTGAGAATCTATAGCTCTATCTCTCACTGGAGGTAGTTTATTATTACTGAGTCTGACAGCAGAAAGCCCTGGCAGGTTAATTGCTGCAGCAAGACTAGCTGGGAGTTTGCTGCTGATATATAGTGACTAAAGGGAGTGAAGGAGATTGACTGTGCCTGTTACAGCACAAATATCTTCATGCGCCTCAGGTTCCTCACAAAGATATGAGAAATAAATGTTCGCTCTTCATTTTCTGTCTGCACAATACAAATAGCCTTGGGCTGAACATGGCAACCACAGCATACAGAATACATATAAAAAAGAGGAAATTTGCAAATTAACATTATTACAAACGTTCCTGCCTGAAAGTGCTGAAAATCAATTTCAATATAGTTTGCATTTTAATGAGGTGCCAAAGAGATAAATCAGTTGTGTTTGAGGAACACTTGGCTGGCAATGATATTTTCTGATCATATCGTGTCTTAACTAATATTAGATTAAGTAAAACCACTGTTAATTGAAGGTATGGGAAATGTTACTGCTAGTTAATGAAGTAAACTCTGGCTGGTCATATAGAGTCATTAATCGAACTCAGACAGCCATTTCCCGAGAAGGAGTTTCTCCCTTCTTCCCTTCTGTTATAGTACTCAGCTGTTTGGTTTTCTTAGCTTGTTTTGTTTTGTTTTGTTTTGTTTTGTTTTGGGGTTTTTTTTGTTTGTTTGTTTGGTTTGTTTTGTTTTTTGAAAAAGAACAAGTATCAATTTTTCCATTAAACAGTCTGCTGCTAGTGTTTTTGACTTCAATATATCAAGAGAATAAACAATCAACAATTGTCTTTTTCTTCAAACAAATTCCCCTTTACAAAGGAGAAAGTATAATTTCCACACCTTCTTCAGAGGGTCTTTTTACAGTGTGCTTTCCCTGGAGTCCAGAAAACTGACCTGTTTCCACTTGTTTATAATTCTCTTTAACTGTATTTCACTTCCCTGCAGATCAGCTCTGCTCTCTGTTGTGGTAATGAATACCACCAAAGAAGTTCCTTTTCTGAAGGTATTTCAATGAGAAATATCAACTCTCAAATGTCAGATCACTATGCAAAACACAAAATATGGCCTGTTTTTTCTTCCAGTTCATAGCACTTATGCACCAGTGCGACTGTACTCAATTCCACAGAGATTTTCATCTCTAATGTCATGCAAGGAAGAGAGTCAAATCCACAAAAAGAACAAGGTACAATTACTTATTTCCACAGAAAAGCTCATGACATTGTACTATGCTTTAGAACTCCACAGAACGAAAGTAAAAACTGATTTTCAGAGGTCATTTGAAGGGGTATAGGGTCAGATACAAAATGTTAGCTGTTAAGTCTTTTGCAATTGTACATCTATTTAAAAAATATTTGCTTTTAAATATGGTGATGCCATGGTTAATCATTCTCCTATGCTTTATTTCTTGACATTTCACCATTTAATCCACAGGAAACATGCAAATCAAAGGAAAAAAAATGTTGTGGACACTAGAAATTAGAAATGTGAGAGGAAGTGTGAGTTGCAAGGAGTCTGCCTAGACAAAAATACTGCAGTTGTGTGACTACTGAGGAAGTAGTTTAGGAAACAGTTTAATACCTTTGCTCACCCTTGGTAAGCTGTATATATCCATCCAGACTATCCCTTTCAAATACACAATTAATTGCTGCTTTTTGAGTAGAATTTAATGCAATTTGACTCATTAATTAACATCTATATTAATTGTCATTTTTTTCTCTTGTTCTCAATGTCCTCTCCTTTAGGACTTAAAGACTCTTTCAGGACTCTTCTGGACCTCTCTCATTTCTCACTTTTATATTGTTATTTTGAGGAGAAGTGTAGGGTAGTCAGTGATTTCACCTGAGCTGGATTGAGCTCATTTCTTTGTGTTTCACTACTGGTGGTGTCAGACTTCCAAAAGAATAGGAAGGCGGCACTGGTGACTGCTAGCATTACACATGATGGAAAACAGCAACACAGGTTTTTGTGCAATCCTCTTTCAGATAATTATGTCCATTTTCTTTTGATGCAAAGTGACAGCATGAAAGATGTTTTTACTGTTAATTTCTGTACTTTTCATCTTTTGAGGACAGAAACAGATTAAGTGTTCCCTTCCTTTTAATAATGAGATGACTGAAATAATTCTTTAAAACATTTTCTTCAACTTGCACTGCTAGAACCCTTGAAACAATTTTGTACACTATCAAAGTGCTCTCTTGTTAGAATAGCATGCTTAATACACTTTTGATATTCACAAAAGCACTACACTTCACCTGTGTCTGCACATTGTGAATAATCTAAACACGTATGAAGGGGAGGAAGGTATAAGTATGGCTTTTGCAAATGGGGAAATCAATCACTTCAAAATATCACAGCCAATTTTAATTGCAATAACATTGTCAATAAAAAAACAAAACAAAAAGAATTAAAATCTTCCACATTAAAACTTGATGTCCTAACTCAACTTATTTTCATATTCAAATTTCACATATTTCAGTCTTGAATTATTTCTGGTTTATGGTCAACTAGTTTTCCTGCATGTAGGAACAGAATAATATTGGGAAAATTGTGATAAATGGTGGCAGAAAGATTCAAAGACATATATGACAGCTGAATTTCTTCTTGTCCCATAACTGATGTAAAGCTTGTAGGGCAGACAAATCATCTTTCTTCACTCTGTACTTATCCTTTTTTTTTTAGGGCACTCTGGAGGGCATAGGAATGTTACTGATCATTATATAACAATTTTGTATTTACCTTCTATTGCCCTGGACTCTTATAAGGGCAAACACCTCTGTGTTCCTTCATGAGTAAGACATTTACCTGCTTTCTAAGTGTTGTAAGCCTTGACTCAGTTCTCCCAGTCTTCTATGTTAAAAATGTGTTTATTTCCCCCATGTAAATTTCATGCTCTAATTTCTATAGCAGAAATCATGCTTGTACTTGAAAATGCTGTGGGTATTAATATTTTAAGTAACATATTAAATTTTATTAAGGGAATAATTAGAATATTCAAAGTCAAATCAAAGTAATGATATCACACATTTGGGATTTAAAAATGATTTCTTAAAACTTATGTCACATAAAATACCCTAGTAACTTAAAATTAACTTAAAATTTTGATGATACCAATAGATCAGGATCCTTCAGAATAATACAAATTTACAGCAGCTAAAACTGCTTATGAACAGTGGAATGTGATAAATATAACTTAACCCCCAAATCATTAACCTATATAAGACCATGTGTAACTTCTCAGGAAAAATACTAATAATCAAAGGTATTTAGCTTTTAGGAAATAATCTACTGATAATTTTCCTTTTTAAAAGCAGATCTTAAAAAGCAAACAGTAAAAGCACACTATTCTGCACTTCATAATCTGTACATATCTTCATAAGCACAGTTTATTTGTTTATAATGGATAAAAAGAAATCCAGATTTCACTGAATTAAATGGGATTAAGATTTAGTTCTGTGTACATAAAATAAAATGGGGCTGAGATAATTTCATATCTAAAATTCTACATATGTGGCTTCTTTAAAGGAGGAACCTCAATCACTTCTAGCATGATTTCATAGTAAAAGAATAAAGAAGATGAGTAGGTGATGAGTTCTGTATTAAGAACTAATATACTCAACTACATGATTTCTAGTACTAATTTCTAATGAACACAGACAAATTTTATCATGCAAAAGAGCAACCTGTTTTATTTCAAGAGTTTCCTAATGAAAGCAGAGATTGTATTTAACAACAAAAGAACGATTAGAAAGCATAGTCTTACTATAGCATGTTAGGCTCATGGTAATAAGATTACAGAATTAAGCCCTTAGGAAATGACTCAGAAAATTAATTAAAATTGCTTATAAATCATGCTGGCTTGATGGCCTAATGGCAATACGCTGTGCAATGACACATCAGAGACATTAGTTTGATGTCTCTGCTCCAGTCTCCCTCGCTCCTTGAGGCAGTGAGAGCTAGCACTATTGTGAAAACAGAATATTTAGTTCAAGTAATTTTAGGGACAAGAGAATCAAGTCTTAGGTGACTTAGCAGCTATCCTTGCAACTGATTAAAGAGTGACATTGACTTCTTTCAAGCAGGTACCTTCTGTCGCATGAGACCACTATGTTGTATAAATTGTTGTATAAATTGGGGATGTTGTATAAATTGAGCAAAAAAGAGTTTTCAGGCTGAGGTTTGTAAGAAGTGGGAGAGTTTATTTGCTTCTCAGAAAACTGAGATGTTAAAAAGGATAAAGAAAGCATCTCACTGTCTTTTTCTTAGAAAAAATGAAAGGCATATGTTTTTATAAGCATACTGAGGAGGAGGGAAAAATTAGCTAATGTAAATATTGTTTGCACTTCTCACAGCAATTGTGTTGCCTTAAAAATAATTTACTTCATTAAAGACAGGGTGGACTGCTCTTGCATGAAGCAATTCTCAAATGTTTCTGCCCTAAAAGTGGGTGTATGCTATTTCTGTTCTCCTGCATATCTAGAAACACCTGCCAAATATATGCAGAACACCTTCTAGGAGAGTATTCGAAGCTCTGCATAGAGAACCTGCCACAATCCTTCCTAAAAACTGCTTCAGTACATCACATACCCATTTTAGGACAACTCTATCCTTTCAGAGCTACAATTTCTTTAAAAAGTACTTGAATATCAGGAGGGACATGTTAACAACATCTGGTTGCCTATTTCAACCAGTTTAGAACATTTACCTTTGAATTCAGAAGGAAACAACTTTGCTGCTTCCCTGACAATCATATTGATGGATGTGTAGATAATCACCTCAATCCCGATGAACTTGAAATGAGTTTCCCTGTGACATACAGAGAACTAGGCTCAGGAAATAACTGACAAGATAATTAATATGCTCTACCACTGTTCATTTAGGAATAATCAACATCTTTCCTGTTGCAACTGTACATATTCAATCTTTGACCATAAAGCACATGATTTTTCTCTGTTTTTACCTATTGTCATAGGTAACCCAAAATGTTATTGTATATCTATATCTATCTGTGCTATGCCATTTGCCAAAAATTGTTAGTTATCTCCATAAGAACCAGTGGATGGAGGTGGGGTTGTGGAGTGGGTTGGCCCCAGGGTCACTTTTTAAGGTCGGAGGCACTCAGATTGAAGTGCTCTTGCTCTTGCCTTTTCATTCTTGCAGGGAATAGTGCAAGGCAGAAGACATCTTTTGTTTCTCTTGAGGCTCCTGAGGAGGTTGCTTCAGGCAGATCTCCAAGTAGCAACAGCAGCAACCCAAGAGGCTGCATTCCACAATCCACCTGTGTTTCAGAGTGAATGTCCTAGTCCACAGAGCTGAGCCAGAGGCAGTCGGAGACAGACAGGCCACCATTCTTTGGTGCCCAGTGAGAATGTTTTCATCCTTCCTGACCCAGGCCAGCAGCACTGACCAGCAGAGGCCAGGGGCAGCAGGATGGGCAGCAGGAGGGGCAGCGCTGACCCCACACACGTGGCCCAAGAGATTGGGGAGGCTGGCCTGGAAGGGCTGCAGCTCCCAGGCAGTGCCAGCACCCTCCTGCCACCACACCTGCTTCATTAGCTCCTGCAGGAGAAGGGTGAGCTGAACATGGCTTGTCTGACACTTTGCCACCCAGACCATGACATCCTCTGTGCAGGGTGCCATCTTGGCGAGGGGTTTCTCTGCCATTCTTCTTCTCTTTGTCTAACAGGCCCTCTGGAGGTCTGAGAGACTTAGAAAATTTGTAACTAGTTATTCTCACTGTTATTTTTTGCCTGTTGCTGTTTTCATTTTTACTAAACTTTTTTTTTTTTTTTAATTTATGTCTATTCACATTCATCTCTCTTTGTTGAATGAAAAGGAAGTGGTTAAAACTTAAAGGGAGGCAATTAATTTTGGAGTGTCTGCCCCTTGAATTGTCTTAAAGCAAGACACCACTCTGTAAAGGCCCTTCTTAAAATTCAGAGCCTTGAGCCTTCCCAGTGTAATCACAATATCAGCACATGACTAGAATTAATTCCAGAATACATTTCACTGACAACTGAACTATTTGCAGTGGAGTCCTTAAGAGCATTAGAAATGTTAGTTAGTCTGTATCCATCAGAGAATTTAGCATCAACCTGTATTCTTTTCACAGGGTTTTTGGGAATATGCTAATGGAAAATATGAAGACAGATCTACAGTGTTAGCTGTAACTGTGTGCTCAGAACGCAAAACCTTATTATGATTGAACACAAAATCTCTGCAGTTAAAAAAAGAAAAAGGTAAAATTCTTGTTATTTACTCAACTCAGATTGCAGAAAGCATTTTGTGAAAAACCAGAAAAATAAACAGATTGTGTAAGACTTTTACATGATGACACAGAACCATCATATAACATCATTGGTTCTAGCCATGTGGTGGTTTGACACATTGTATGGCCCTAGCTCTATAAGGGATGGATACAAACTTCTCAGGAAGGGAATGTAGGACGGAGGTATTTCTTCATGTGAGTAGGTATCTTGAGAATTCCGGGTTAAGTCATGGAATAAGAAATAAGCTGGGACTATGAGCACTAGGATGACAAGAGAGAAAAGGAAGCTAGCTTTGAGATGAGAGTTTGTTACCAGCTACCCTATGAAATTAAGAAGTGGACAAAGTTTCATTCTAAGCAACTCAAGGAAGTCTCTGAATTATTCCCTGTTTTACAGGAGACATTAACTTCCCTGATATCTGCTGCAAAGGCAACTCACGGGGACACAAGTAAAAGAGGGGATGAGGGCGTTAGAGAGTTCTGAGACAAGCTTCATGCTTGCTGCTGAAACTGGATGAATCAGGAAACGGCAGAAGCTCTACCAGACTCAATACTTACAAAGAAGGAAGAACCAGCTGGGGATGGTACAGTCAACATAGCAACCATGGTACTGGTCAGGAAAATATGAAGATGACTAGGGAGACTGGCCCGGCCCAAGGTGGAACATACAGATTAAGTATCTGAGGTTAAGTATCAAATAGGAGTTGTAAAAAAGGACTTGTAAATGAGGACAGGCTACAAAGGCAGATTGTAGAACTTTCCCCCATGTATGCAGGATTACTTCTAGGAAACACAAAGCTCCCTTTGATTCTCAACATGAAAACTTCTATCCCTTCACTAGCAGTGAAAGAGTACACAATGAAAATGTGGACCCAGTGCGGAACAGGAAGACTAATTTCATCCAGTGAAATTGGCTGCAGATAAGGTACAGGTACTCAATATTTTTGCCTTTGTCTTCACCAGCAAGGTTTCAGGTCTTAGTGCCTAAAGGCAGGGCTCATGCAGGAGAGGAGCTGTCAACATTTAGTGAAAAGCAAGTCTAGAATCTAGCCCACAGAATTAGGCTTCATAGAACCATAGAATGTTTCAGATTGGAAGGGACCTTACAGATTCATTTAGTTCCAACCTCCCTGCCAACAAATCAGGTTGTTCAGGGCTATATCCAANGCTATATCCAACCTGGTATTGCAAGCTTCCAGGCATAGGGCATTCACCTCTTCTCTGACTAAATAATTCAGTGCCTCGTTATTCACTGAGTAAAGAATTTCTTCCTTACATCTACTTTAAATATCTTCTCTCTTAATTTAAAACCATTCCCGCTTACCCAGTCTAACTATCTGACCATGTCAAAAGTTCCTCTCCCACCTTTTTACGAGACATCTTTATGCACTGAAAGGCTGCAATAAAGTTTTGCTGGAGCCTTCTCTTCTCCAGGCTGAAAATCTCCAACTATATCAGCCTGTCTTCATAGGAGAAATTCTCTAGCTCTCAGATTGTCTTTATGGCTCTCTTCTGGACCTGCTCCATCAGGTTGGCATCTTTCTTGTGCTGAGGATCCCAGAGGTAGATGCAGCATTTCAGGTAGGGCCTTATCAAAGCAGATTAAAGGGGACAAATCACCTCCCTAGCCCAGCGTGCTGGCCAAGCTGCTTTTGATGCAGACCAGGATGTACTTGTCTTTCTGCAATGCAAGTGCACATTGCCAGCTTTTCTTCCACTAGAGCCCCTAAGTGATTTTCCACATGGCTGCTCTCAACAAGTTCATCTC
>VWZS01004203.1:0-61625 GCA_013397075.1 Rhabdornis inornatus
CCGTGCCATGGGGCCTGGGAGCTGCCTCTCTGCTTCCCTGCACCCCACAGTGTAGGGGAGCCCAAACTGTGCCCTAAATGCCGTGACAGGGTAGAGCCTGAGGATCAGCTGCAATCTGGCAGCTCCCCCTTCCTTCTTGCCAGTGAGGAATCCAGTCCCCCTCCCCAAGAGCCTCCTGTTCATGGAAACAGAAATGGTGGGAGCCATCTCCCTGCTCTGTCCGAATTGGCAGCAGTGTCCAGTGCTGGAGGGACAATGTGGTGACCAGAGCCAGCCTCACCCCACAATGTCCCATATCCACTGCTCCTTCCTTACCTGCAGTTTCTCTCCTTCTTTCTTGGGGGTGCCCATGTTGAGGGCAAAGCCAGAGCTGAAGCCACAGTCGAGGGGAAGTCTGAGGTGGGGTGCCCTGATAACAACCAAACACAACAGAGGCAGAGGTATCCATGTTGGTATGTGACCTCTCCAAGCACAACTGGGACCAGGTATCACCACTCAGTGTCACCATTTTTGGTGTCTCCAGCTGTAGGGACATGAGGGAGGCCCATATAGGGCTGTTGCAGGCTGAGCTCTAGCAGCCCATAACACTGAGTCAGACATGGGGACAAAAGGACACCAAACCCCTTCCCTTCCATGGAGCTGTTCCAGAGAGAAGTAGGGATGCTGTGGCAGCCTGGTAGGCCCAGAAATGACACCAACTTCCCCAGCAGCATGACACAGGGGATGTCCAGCTATGCCACCACAAGGTCCACATCCCTCCCACTAGTCCTAGATCCAGGGGAGTGTGCTTGGCTGTCAGGATTGCAAAGCACAGCCATGGGGCAGCCAGGGAGGGAAGAGACGAGGGGGCTTTTGTCTCTGCAGTCCTGCAGAGGTGAGGTGATCACTTGTTCCCATGGTCTCCCCTGAGATAACTGCTGGTCACTTCTTGCTGAGCAGCTGAGAGGGCCATTCACAGCCCTCTGTCCTGTGCAGGTGCATATGACAAAACTCAAAAAACATGCAGTTCCCTGCATGTGGAGATCAGGTCCAGTGTACACAATCTGCTTGTATCTACTCGTATTTCATTTCTCCTGACTGGTGGAAATAATCACTAGATATGAAATTGCTAAATCCCACAGACTCCACAGGAACAAAGACAAACTCAAAATGGCCTGAGCCAAAGGCAGAGCAGCCTGCCAACTCTCTGGAGCCAGAGCTGCCTTCCTGTTCACTATCAGATTTATGCAAATATCCTGGCACTGGTCTAGAAATACCTGGATTTAGTCAGGGGAGACAGAGAAGTGTAGAAGGCTCATACCCTGCTCTCCCATCATCATCTGCCTGCACCATGTGTTGTAGTTGGAGCCACACAGTTAAACCAGGGCTATGTTGTTACCTGGTCACAGGTTTATTTCCTGATTAAAAAAAACAAAAACAAAAACAAACAAAACCAAAAACAAACAAAAAAACAAACAACAACAACAAAAAACCAAAACCAAAACCAAAACCAAACCAAAACAAAAAACAACAAAAAACAAACAAACAAACAAAAAAAACCTCCCAAGCCACTCAACAGAAACACAGGTTCTCTGTCAGAGAGGAAGAATTTCCCTCTGCTTGTTGCTCACAAGAGGGATCAATGCACTGACAGAGGGCAGGAAAGCTGCTGTGTTTGTGTTTCCTGAGGGATAATCCTTGGTGCCAGGTAGAAACACTGAGATGTGCCGAAACGGAACTGCATCTCCTTGGAGATGCATGGCTCACTACAGCTCTGGTCAGCCATAAGTAATTTTAGTAAATAGACTGGTAATTAGATTTAAATTATTGAGAGTCATAGGAAACAGACTGAAATATTCCTGTCTTTCTTTGGTGTTTTTTGTTACTCTTTGAGGAAAACATGAGAGCTGTTCCACAGGATGATAGAATTGGCTTATTGTTGATCTTTATATGAGCTATAGGTTACATGCTGACTTGGACTATATGCTTTGCATTTAGCAATTAATCTGAAAGTTTATGGTCTTTTGCTGAATTTTAAGGGTGGAAATCCAAAGACTTGTGTCAGATAATAAAGCTTGTAATATTAAATCCAATTATCATTGTTTTCCCCAAAGAAATGAAGCTTTGATTCTCTTTGTTTATCTCTATAACTCAGTAAACAGGCTATAGACCTGGATATTAGGAGAAAACAAGACTATGCCCCAGTCACCACCCTCTAGAGGAGATGATTGAGAATAAGGAACAATGTATGTGTCTCTCCCTTGCTGACGGGTTTGTAAGTGGAAGAAGTAATGGATAACACTACAGTGAATCGGTGAAATCATTTTACACTCTGCCAATATAGTTTAGGAACCTTTTTCCAGGCTACAGTTCAATGAAAAATCTCTGAGCAAGTGTTACAATCTGTAGACATCAACAATTTCAGGGATGAAACTATTTAGTTTGTGCAGAGGTACATTTGAAATTTACTGTCTGGAGTTCAGTGTATAAAATGTCACTAAAGGAATCAATCTCTTAAGTAATTAAAAACATATAAAATCAATGAATTCTTCATCAATCACCATGACTACAGTAATTTTGGAGGTTGTGAGGGACGTGTCAATAACAACTGGTTATTAGATCTGAAACTTAAACTGAAGACTCCCTTATCCAAGCAGTGTCCTTATTGTTTGCATATAAATACAGTACTCTGTGAACAACCTTGGCATCATTTATTACCCTATGGCAGGCAAGGGAGGAGCTGTGACCAGAACAGTATTTCCAAACTTCAGCATTTCAGTGAAATTTACAGGTTGTCACAGATCTCCCTTCCCACTGGCACTGAAGGCATTTTCCAGCAGGTTTTGGTTATTACAGCAGCTATTTGGTTTCCTATCAAGAGCAGGGAACTCTCCCCACTTCCCATGGACTGCAGCTCTCTAGTTCTTACTGCAACCATGACAGCCCAGAAACTACTATTTACATGGCAAATGACAGCTTTGCCTTTTGTGAACCTAACAACCCTCTGCAGTGAAGCTTTGAATAAACAAAAATGTTCAACTTCTTCATCTGGGTTCACCCGAAAACACTGAATGCATTTTCCTGTAGTGCCTCCAAGGTTAACAAAATTTTTGCACTGCAGGTAGCAGTCAGTCCCCTGAAATTCACCTTTTGAGGCAGTTTACATTATCATATGTGCTTCTTTTCCTAGAAACAACACAGAAACCAGCATGAATTTCTCTAAGATATATTGAGGGGTATCCTGCTGTTCTGTGAAGTACTCCCATGGAGGCCTGTTATTTCCAGAGCACCATAAGTGAAAAAAAAGCCTTGCAAACACACACACAGACCTGGTACCTGCTGGGAGGAACTGATAGTGCAGTTCAGCCCAGTGATAAGAAGGCAGGTAGAAGAACGCACATTTTATACACCAGACAAACACAACACTTTTTTCTTTTTTTTTTTTTTTAATGGCACATTACAATTCTGTCCATTTTTTTTGTTCGCCTTCTACTTTTTTTTCCTTTAAGAAGATGATGAATCTTGATGAGGAAGAGAGCCATGAATTTGTATCATGAAATAAAATCCACCTCCCCTTTTGTCCCATGTTGAGGATTTCCTGACCTCTCTAGAGAAAATGCTTTTACCTGATTTCTATGCAGCAGAATTCCTGAACCATTCATTCTGAAACCCTGCACATCCCACATCATCTGTTCTCTCCTTGTTGCATACATAAACTCATCATGATATGAGAGGAGATGAATACAATTTAAGTGAGAGGGTTGCAGAGCAATCTCCTAAATGCAGAGAGAGAAATGCAAGGCTTCACTTCTGATTAGAAAGGTTTGCTGGTTGGTATCTCTAATTGATTAGCTTTGCTCTCAATGTCTGTTTTAGTTTTAAGAAGAATGGAGTGATCCAGCTAAGCAATACTGTGGATATTTAACTTCACAGAAAAATGCAGTTTGCTTTTTTGATCTTTCAGCAATTGAATTCTCTTACAATAAGGTAAATAGTTTGCTTTAAGTGGAGTTAACTAAACAGCATAGGACATAAATTATGGAGATATTTGGTTTATAGGGTAGAATCAATCTCCCCTTTCCATGTATGGACCCTAATCTATACTTACTAGTCTTTATTTAAGGAAAACTGTGGTAAGCCTTGTTGGGATGCCCTCAGTCCCTTTGTTCTTTGAGCCACGTGGGTGTGCATGGCACAAGGTTTCTGCTTTTAAGGATAGGAGGCCATGAGTTCTACACACACTGTGATTCAGAGATGTAATTACAGTTATTTCAATGAACTAGTTCCTGGCTGGTTTCTGAGTAGGTAATAGAGAAGCAGCTTTGGCAAATGGCAGGAACACTGAAAATTTTCAAGAAGTGGTTTTTATTATTGCCTGATCAAAGTGACTGATGAGTACCCTCATACAAATCTTATTTCAATTTTACAGAAAGGGATATCACACCTTTTCATAATGTTCTTTGAGACATTTTGATGAAAAAAGCTCTGTAAGAGCCAAGCAGAATTGCTGATAGTACAAGTGGACCACATGTGGAAACAAATCCTATTCTCTTGAATTTAAAAGATTGTATTCAATCACTTTGTTTTTCTGTCTCATTGTACTGTGTATATTGTATGGTTTGCTCGTTACAGCAGTAAAGCCATGCTGAGATTGCTTTCTGCAGAATTATTTCACTCTTCAGAATACATTTGAGCTACTTGAGAATATTCAGGTAATTATCTACCTGTTTGCTTTCTCTATAGGAAAACCTTATCACTGTGACCCCTGGAGCGTGGCCTTTCTCGCTATTGGTACTTACATTTGACTTCCTGCTTTCAATGCAGAGGTGAAGACCAAAATTTCCTGAAACAGCCTGTTCTTGTGCTTGTCACAGAGCAAACAGAAAATGCACTTACATAAGAAAAAAGCTGTTTGGAGGTTAACAGATTAACTGTGCCCTCAGAGATGTGCAGAAAAATTAAATTATTTTTATTTGGAGCTAATCTGGATAAGGCACAACTTCTTATCATAATATTAGAGACACTTATGCAGTCTGAAAGGCTTTAAAAAGCTATTTTAACAGGTGGCTGCACAGTGACAAATGTACACTCACAACATCAGCCTGTATTTTGTTAGGGCAACTGCAGCTGCAATAACCTTCAAAATTTCCCCTTAATTGATCTAAAGTGTGCAACATCCTCTACAGAGAGGGAAAAGCATTAATGAAATATTTTGCTTTAGAACAAAAAAGCCTTTATTTTTACTTTTTCACCTTTTTTCCCTTTCTTAGTTGATGTGTCATAACATTGGAGGTGGAATGATTTTATTCAGGGGCTAGGTCAATAGCCGTGAGTACAAAGAGAAGCAAAGGCTTCTCCCTAAATAAACAGAAAGATTTGAAACCATCTGAACATTCAAATACCAGGAAAGTACAAAAGTAGCCAGTGAAGGTTGATCTAATAAGAACAATATTGCTTCTTGGATATTATTTCTATTATTGCTAGCTTAAAATTAGTGAAGAACTCCCCTCTAAACATTTCCCTGAAGTACTAAAAACAATGATCATATTACATTTGAAAATCATCTAGAGCTGTTCCAGTGAGAGTATAAAAATCCATCTACTTCACACCTTCTTAAATCCTCTTAGTGCCATAACAGATTAGTGTATGAGGGGGAAGCAAGAGTTTTTATTTTAATTGGACTGGAGGTCAGCTCTCTCAGGGAGGTTTGATGAAGAGGGGAGTTCTCAGGAGGGAGGATCCTTAGTGAGAAACCTTCTGGTGAGAGGCCTTTTAATGGTTTCACAAGTGCAGGGAAGGACACATTAATCTTATGAGTGTTGCATTTTGTGACTCTTTGAAATGAAGGCAACTGCATTAACAGTGATTTCTAGGGTAAGAATATTCCCTCAATTAAAGTATAAACATTTATGTCAAAGACTTGGGATCAACAGAATTTTACAATGCTTCTTTTCAGAAAACTAATTAAGAGCTGACTCCTATCAAACCAAACAAAATAAAAATGACCAATATTTAGAAAGTTTCTTTCTGTAGAAATTAATTTCATTCCAAATTTCAGGTGCAGTAACCAGTAGCCTTTAGTTAGAACTGCCCAGAAGTGTTTCTTATTGCCTATTACCTCTCAGCAATGTTTTCTATTGTTTTCTTATAAAATTATAGAAACATTTAATTGGAAACATTTAGTTGGAAATTCTTCTAAGGAGACCAAGTCCAGCCATTCCCCCAGCACTGCAAAGGATACCACTAAACCATGTCCCCAAGTGCCACATCCACACTGCTTTTAAATAACTCTGGGGTTCTGTGGAGCCAGGGTTCAAACCTATTTGCTTACTTGGCTTATTGTACATGGCTTTCATACCCACTTTCAGGAATGAAAAAGTAAAGTGTTTAAAAATAATTTTTCATAACTTATTTTCTACAATGGGGACAGAGATAGGTACCATACAATGAAGTGTCATTTATGTAGAAATCATGATTTTCATATTGGAATTGCCCCCTTCCTCACCCCTTAGTAAAGTAATTTTATTTCTTCATATTCCCATCTGGAAGAAATGCAAAACACTGATTACTTCTCTTTTCTGAATAATCTGAAGTCCATGTAAACAAGCAGAATTATGTCCCCCACATGTATGGGACATCTGAAATCACCTTGTCAAGAAATATACAAGTACCTCAATGTATCAAGATGCATCAGAAAGAAATTTTTAAATCAATACCACTATTTAGGACTTCTGGGAATGGAAGATAAAATGCATCTGTACATAGATAAGGACACTCAAATGTAGCCTTTTTGTTTCTATGAAAGTGAAAACCCAGGCAGAATGCAGAGGAAGGGTGCATCTGGATTAAAAAAACAAACAAACAAAAAAAATCCAACAAGCCACCAAATAAACCAAAACCCTGAAATAAAAAAAAAAGGTAGCAAAACTAGGAAAGTAAACTCTCCTAACAGTTCAGAGAAGCCACAAAAAAGTGCCTTCCCACAAAATAGTGGTCATCCCCATAAATTTATTAACTGAAATTTGGGTGACCTTTAGATTCCCTGCAGCCTTTAGAGGGTCTGGCTTGCTACTATGGGAATGAGTCCCTCCAGTCCTGTCGGTAAAATCACTGTTACCACCAGGCAAATCATCTCAAACCCTTTACTGATATCTTGCCTAAAACAAGAATCCTCCAGGCACCCTCCAGCAGCAGAATTTGAGATGTGCCTCATCCCTCTCCAGCTCCCATCTAAGCTGCCTCTGTCGTTTGACATCTTGAGTGCAGTCTTCTCCCCATCCCCGAGTGATCTGGTAGTGACAGAACATTGAAACCCCAACAAATAAATGGCTTTTAGCCACATGAAAATTCAGTTTTGTTGTGACCAAGAAGAATGAAGAGTCAGCAGTTCTGTAGGCTATGATTCCTTTTGCTCTAAGGCATTTGCTGTTCCAGTTGGGTTTCCATTTGGCAAGACTGAAGGTCTGGCAAATTCCTCCTCACAGGACCCCTGTGCATATCCAGCATTTTCCAACCTTCCCTGCTTACAGGCAGAAATGCAGGGTCCACTGGTGAACAGCCTGTGTTGGTTTTGGGAATGGTTGCACTTTCTGGAAATGGAAAATAATCTGTCTGTACCAGTAATTTTCAGAAAACAAACAATACAGTAATTGTGTGGCCTCTCCAGTGATTATTAATGGCCCAAATTGCCACTACATGTTCACCTAAATCATAGGCTCACTTGGTATCTTGGGATACAATTAATGAGTGAATAACAATATTTAAAACTTATAATTAAGCTCTAGCACTCAGTTATTTGTGGTAGACCTTAAATTTTCCATTGCCTCTCAAACGCATCTTATATGAACAAGAAAAGCAGGGGGCATGGGAGGTTTCTTATCCTTCCTGCCTAATCTCACAGGAAAAATCTGCCCCAAACTGAGAATCTTCAGGCTGCCTTCCTTAATGGATATTTTTAACTAGGCACTGGTTTTAGAGGGAATGAGTGGCTACTTGAATTAATACAGTAAATTGGCATGCTAGTTCCAAATTCAACATTGTATTTATTTTATGACGAAATTTTGCCAGTTATATCCACTGGTGAGAGGGGAGCACAGTGGTGATGACTACTCTGCAAGTTGTAAAAAAAATGAATCTGTGCCCTCTGCAGGGCAAAGGGGCTCAGTTTGTAGCCCAGGGCATCAGAGATTTCACTGCTCTCAACTTCAGCATGTTTTGGCCTCTGGAGACTACCCACTTAGCTGGCTTCTCATCTGAGGCATGCATCATAATAGTTGCAATAAACCCCCCCTCCCTTTAGGGTTTTGGATATAAGAGGAAGAAAAATCTTCTTTGTTACAGACTTGGAGATAAATCTTAGTCCCAAACAATGTATCAGTACCCCTGGTTCTGGTAAACAAATCACAAAGGCAGCAAAACCTGACTGTTTAGATTAATGAAACTGGTTTCATCTTCCATTTCAAACAGAAACAAATAAAATCGGGACAAACAAAGCTTGGGGTTTTTTGTGTGTTTAAAGCCTCTTGAATACAGAAACAACAAACTCAAAGCTCTCAAGGCTGAAGCATGTGAGATTTATTCTGCTTTTTCAACCACAAAGGGATCCTTTTCTGCCTTCTGGGTTGAAAACCTCCTGGTCATGAGCACGGGTTCATCTTCTCCTTTGGTCCTGACATTTCTCTGGTTCTGCCTGAGGAACGAGAGCAGGGTGAAGTTGTTTTGGGTTTGTACTTGTTTCATTTGTTTTATTTTAAACTGACAGGGACTTTGAGCACTTGAAAGAAGACAGCACTGTTGCCTAGTAGTCACTTCTGATATTCCAGTTCTACCTGTTTATTACTTATTTCTTTTCCTCCAGCAATGCCATCTACTTTATGTTGTACCTCAATTCACACTTGTTCACATATTTGAAGAAAGACTCCATAGTTGCTTGGGGTTGTTTTGTTTTGTTTTGTGTGTGCGGGTTTTTTTTTAAGTTGTTTTTTGGTTGGTTGGTTGGGTGGTTTATGGGTTTTTGGGGGGGGATTGTAGGGTTTTTTTGGTTTTTTGTTTGTTTTTTTATTTTTTTTTTGGGTTTTTTTTGTTTTTTTTTTTTTGTTTGTTTGTTTTGTTTGTTTGTTTTTTAATTATTAGTTTGTTTGGGTTTTTTTATTTATTAGTTTGGTTTTTTTGAGAGTTTTATGTTGTTCTTTTTGTGGTTTTGATTTTTTTATTTGTTTGTGGTTTTTTTTGGAGGGGGTGTAGATCACATCCTTTGAATGGGATTCTCCTATTTATGTATATACACACACATTCAGGTATAACCACATGTATACATATCCACATTTAATTTAAAATAAGAACTGGAAGTACTATTTGCTTTTCTGAAAATCATATAAGAAGACCACCTAATTATCCATGGCAAGCATTGTCTGGAAATTGCACAAATAATAAAGCGTGGATCTAAAATGAAATATCTTTGTATAGCAGTTTTTGCATTGTACTCAGAAGAAACCAAAGAAATAGTCCTTTATGATACAGGGAAAAATATCAATAAAATTGTCAAAGACCTTGATTTTCTTCATTCAGTTTTTCCACTGAAAATAGTTGGGATTAATTTCTTCTCATTCTGTCATGGCCCAAGGTATAAACAATATAAGAACAAGATCCCAAATGAGAACCTTGTACATACAACATCTATTTTTCTGTTTAATGTACAGACGTGATCCTAGGGGACTTTCTCACTGTTTAGAAATTTATAAAGGTCCATCAATATTCTGCTGGAATTGAACTAGGTTTGTGTTTTATCTGCTGTATTGCTGATATTTATGTGAGATGCAGAATTTACTTATTGCCTGTTAATTATGTTCTGTTAAGCAATCAATAAACAACTTTGATCTTCATTTGTTTGAATCTGTACATGGAAGTGTTGCTTTTTTCCTGTGACCCTGATCCATAGAAGAAAGAATCATTGCACCTAAGTTTTAATATTTAGCTGAGATGTCAGTTGAGGAAATTGGTCACCCTGGGCTCCATTCCAGTAGGCAATGGAACATCTTGGTTTTGGATGAAGATTTGTGTCCTGCATTGGCTGCATGACCCCCATGGTTATGGAAAGAATCTTTAGGCACCAAGCCTTTAGGAAAATGCCCCAATTAAGTGGCTGGGCCAGTGCTGGAGTTTATGTCCTAAGCTGGCCTTTTCTGGGCTGGAAGAAGCTGTAACCCTCTAACTGGGATCCGCAGCCTTTAATTTAGAAAAAGCAACTATTTGAAGACAACTACAGGCAGTCTTCATTTGCTGAATAGCTCAGTAGTCACAGGCTTTGATCAGAAGCTGAAAAAGCTTAGATCCCAAATCTACTCATGAGCACTTGGACATATTATTTTATGCAAATCACTTTATTATCAAAACTCTGGAATCCCACATGGCTGGTAGACACTTTATTAACACTTATGAAAATGGATTAAGGAATGCTTGGGAATGTTCCTGACACTGGAACATGACTGTAGATATGCTTTAATTGCTCATCTCTGGCACTGCTTTGGTCCATAGTTTGTGTGGAAATTGGCAGTTTGGGAAGAGGAAGAGGGTTTATTTACATGTCTTATCATGAGACAACAATCCCAGGTGCATTTAACATCCCCACATGCCCATAACCTGTCTGCCCAATCTGAGCTAGCATTTGATTTGCAAGAAATTCTAATTGTTTGTTGGAGTGTTCTAAGGGAAAGCTGGGTGCTGGTCTGTACCATGGAATGCCAGCAAGCTACAAAAGCTGTGGATACAACAGTGTTAAAAAACAAATACTAAGTGTCCCAGCCTCTGCAGGTGCATATTCCATTGTACCAGATCACCATGAGCTAAAACTTGCTAAAAACTATAGAGGTTAGGAAATCACATTTGTATCTAGGTAAGAAAGGGAATCAGGTGTGTTCACTGTTGCCAAACCAGCTGACAGACACACCTTTGTTGAGATTGTGAACACACCCCCCCTGTTGTGAGAGCAACATAAATACAGCCTTGTGGCAGCACAAACAGGGGTTAAGCAAAGCCTTGTTCTTATAGTTCATTCTGGTAAGGTAAAACCAATTTGTAACAATGAGTGATGAAGATTTGGGTTTTTCTTTTTTGCTTAAAGTAAATACTACAATAAGTTTGGCATTTTTTATGTATATATCTGGAGTCATCACTGCTTTCACAAGAGACAGGAACAGCAAGGAAGCAGGAGAAGACAGCAGGTCAGCCAGAAAAAAATCAGTGAGACAGACTGCAAAGAGCATGGCAGCAGTGGGAGTTCTGACTTGAGAATTAAACCTGACAACAACAGGTCCACAACACCCCCAAAAAGTCAGCAGCATGTTTAGCACTAACTGGGAGCCCTGCTGGCATTTTACTGACCTGCCCTGGTGGGGCCCCAGCTGATGGGAACTGAATGTGCACAGTGACTAAATGATCTTTTTACTTCTGGCAAATCAGTAGGGAACCAAAAAGTAAATTTGCTGATCGCTTGCTATTCTCTGTGGCAAAATGCATGGCTTCTCATACCTCCCACCGTGAACATAAATTCATCTGAAAAAAAAAACAACGTAGAAGAGGGAAAAGTAGGCTCTTAATGCAAATTGCCTTATACTAAGCAAATAAAGAGGCTAATAATAAGTGATAGCAGTGCAGACTCATGCCTTGGTCAAAAAAAAAGAGTCTTTTTGGGTATCATTCACAGTTACAAATTAAGACATTACAGGAATTTCTTTCTGGTTTGTGCAATTGTGGATTATTAATCTTCACTTTTATGTTCATTTTCAGGTCACCAAATCCTCTTATCTTTGAATACCATGTAATAAAGTCACCAATTGATTTGGAACTTTTTGAAGTGTCATGTTTTCATCTCTCTCTCTTCCCTCCATCTGAGTTCCTTCTCACAGTCCCCACATCTTAGATCAAGACTTAATGATTTATGGTAAAACTTAGTTCAATTTATTTTGGTTTTATGAAGCAAAAATCCTCTTGAGTTTTTTTGGAAGGTTCATCCTTGTAACACAGAACTTGTAACAGAAATCCCATTGTGTACCTGAGAGGTCCCATGTTGGTGAACTACCATCCTCTTAATCACAGGACACAAAATGCTTATTTCACAAACATAAAAATGAGATACAAAGTTGACTTAGAGTTACAGCTATTTAATGAGGTACCACTCAAAGTACAGCTATTTAATGAGTTACCATTCATCAGCAGGGCTGTGGTAAATGATTGTGTGTACATATATTCTCAGTCCATGGCATATAGGAGATAATATGCATTATTTCTTGTTACAGGACACAGGAGCACTGTCACAGCAGGTTGCCTTAGCTCAGCTGAGGCATGATGACTTATTGAATACTAATTAAGGGTTAATATTGGTCTAGTCTAGCCAGCTGAGGAACTGCAAAGTACACTTTGAAGAGCATGGTATTCAAAAGAAAAAATGGGCAGCCACTCGTGGGATTTGCAGAAGGGATTCTATGTTAGGCAGTGAGAACAGCACATTAGCACACTGAATAAATATATTTCCTATAATAGTTAAAGTCTATCTATATTTTAATTCCAAGATTTTCTATTGCTATTAATAACAAATAATGCTGAAAAACGCTGGTAGAAAAATAATAAATCATTCAATACTTTTCTGTGCAATTCCATATCAGTAAATGCATGGGACTTCATTTTTCTCCGGTCAGATGATACATTACTGAGAGGTCGAGTAAAATTTACATTCTAAATCTCTGTTTTGCCACAGCAGCCATTTCTATACTAAATTACTATTTTAGTTATTTAAAAGCTAAATAATGGTTTTCTCTTGTTTGTCTATGAATGGGTAAATTAAAGTCTAAGTGCCCAGGTAACGCCTCGCATGCATAAGGGAGAATCTCTCTGGCTGATAAAGTAAGCCTGGCTGTGATTTGTCTATAGCAGTTTTTTGCTCAAAAAGCCCAAGGGCTGTTTCAAACAACAGCATTTTCTCTTCCAAAGGTACCTCAATTGAAATACTTAATCTAGGTGTAAACAAGCCAGAAATAGAGTCATCTCTTTCTGTCCAAAATCTGTTAAAAAGTAAAAGCACAGAAGAAAATAGATGGATCCCATCAGTAAGGCCAGTGGTAGCAGACATGGCTGAGGCTCTGTGGTCAGATATGTTTGCTTTTGAAATGTGCAATGGTTTATGTATTTTATCAAGGTCGTGGGCAGTCAGGCATTTTGTAAAAATCTCATATTCAAATGTACTTAGGAAGTACAAACAGGAACACTAAAGAAGCATGAGATTATATTTGTCATTCTAGCCCAGAGGACAAAGTATGTGTTTCAACATAGATATTTGGGGATAATAAATGAGTTACCCCTTTTAGAGGAATCCTAAGATGTTTTATTGATGACCAGTGCAGGCACCCCTATGACTATTCACATCTTCAGTTCCTTTTATTGTGTTTCGCTGAAACCTTCCATATGACCGAAGCCTGACCCGAAGTGTCCCAAGAAGTTATTCTGTATGTAAATCCTGGCTTCTAACAGATGTCAGACCATTTGATCTGCAGCACTGACAAAGCTGGACATGACAGAGATATCTGAATGAATGCAATTTGCCAATTACAGGCAGTAAAACTCATTGTTATATTCCAAATTATTATTATTTACTGTGCCAGTGTCTAAAAATGCTGTCACAAGTGATCATCATCTAAACAATCAAAGCAGGTTTCAAGAAAGGACTACCTGAGACAAGCTCAGGCCAGAAAATCTTGATTATACCAGTAAGATAAATGGGGCCTGGATAAGGGTTTGTCACTCCCAGGGGCAAGATTTTGGCCCATGACAACAAATGTTTTTGGAAATGCTTTGTAAAGAACAAATTCCTGTGTGCAACATGAACACACTGCCCTGAAGGGATTTGGTTTTCTTGTTTTCAGAGAGGGAAAGAGGTTTTAGCCAAATGAACATCAGTTCAGCCATGCTCCTGGCATCAGCCAGGCAACAACGGAGAGGTCCCTGCCAAACAGCAAAGAGACATCTACAGACTCTAGGGAAAACTGCACAGAGTTCTGAGACTGCTAAGGTCTTAGTTTTAGCTGTGCTTCAACTTTTATCACTGTTCTGGAGCCCTTGAGGTGATTTTTCTTTGCAAGTGTCTGTGGTTGTGTATCAGGAAAAGGTTCTTCCCCCAGAGGGTGGCTGGCACTGAACAGGCTCCCCAGGGCAGTGGTCACAGCCCCAGCCTGACAGAGCTCCAGGAGTGTTTGGACAATGCTCTCAGCACAGGGTGGGACTCTTGGGGATGGGGCTGGGCAGGGCCAGGAGCTGGACGGAATGATCCTTTTGGGTCCCTCCCAACTCAGCTTACTCTGTGACTCTGTTTTCCCTGAACTCTGTGTGATCTGGAAGGACAGGTCCAAACAGACCCTCTCTGTTCCCATGATGGAGAGGAAGACAGAAAAACAAGAACTATTCTAGGTCTTTTTCTAGGTCCTGAATACCCTGATTATTGCAACTAATATGTAGTCCGAAATCAGATTAAATGGAATTAAAGAAATAGAGGACCAGAAAAATTTTGGTAATACAATTTTTGTTAGAATAATTTTAGAAATAGATGAGCTGTGACCCTGAGGGGAGACAGTCAATATCAGTCCTACCTAAGGCAATGGCAAATGATGGATCCCTCAGGAAGGAAGGGATACACCTGGCACATCACCCTCAGCCCAGGGAGCACTCACTGCCTCCACTGACAGTGGCTGGCTGCACAAAAATAAACACTTCTAGCATTGAAATAAAGAAAGTTCATCAGAGGTAGACTGAGCACAGAGCTGCCTCACAGTGGAGATATTTCTGAAATATTATTCTGCCTGGACTTTCTCAAGGTCCTGTTGACTTTGTGTTTCATTTCATAGCTATTCTAATCCCTACATGTAGAAGTAGGATATAGCTGAGTACTTACACCTTTCACAAAAAGGGGCTCAAAAGTATGTTAGCACTCTAATTTATCAGAATTTGTTTTTTCTACTGTGCAATCCATGATTTATAATTTAAATCCCTGAGATGTGTAGACTCATCTCTCAAAGGAAATAAAAAGTGTTTTGACCATAATGGCCTACTACTTGAAAGATTCACCTCTGAAATCCAAAGTTCTTTGCTTTATTGAAAATACTGATGGTTTATTTGAAGATGTCTCCAGATTAAATTTAAATAGTAAAGAAATTACAAACAGTCCAATTCCCTTAATAACAAGAGGAAGAAAGTAGTGCTGACGTTAATTTCCAGCTTAACTGATTAAATGAAATCTTTGCAAATTTTATGAGTTTTACTCTAAAACAAAACAGGCAGATTTTAATGAAGCATCTCCTTCACTAATGGCTATGCATTCAAAATGTATTAAAGAAGGAAGTGGTTCTGTAGCAAAATTAGATTAATTTCCATTGATAAAGTAAATGGAAATGAAATTAAATGAAAGGAAATGAAATGAAGGGTACATTTGTCTTTCAGTCTATGAAACTTCAGTAGACTGACGTTTCCTGACATATTGCAGATATCATGTTGGCATAAAACACTGGGATTGTGAATGCTTGATGATGATCTGCAACTTTATTTTTTAATACATAAATATTTAACTTTGGTTATAGTAATGTCACTGACAGGTCCCAAACATGCTGTTCCTGGCCAGTGTCTGTGAAGCTGTTAGATAACAGTCTCCTTTAATGCAAATTTTGCAGTTTACTCATACAAGCAACATTTCCTTGTGCTTCTTCAACTGTATCAACAGAAATTTTATCTAAATTTTTGATATTTGACCACTATTGCTTGCTCTATCCACTACTGTATGGAGAACACTTTATTTCTTCTTTTTTTTTCTTTTTTTCCCCCCTGCAATTGCCTTTATAAATTCTTACAGTTGACTTGTTGCTCTTGGGTTTTGTATTTCCTCTCTCCCCAAACTCTAAAAATTACATTTTCTTCAGAATCCTGCAAGTGCTATTTTCTAGATTTCTAGGATCATTTTTGCTTCTATTCTCTGGCCTCCTTCCAGCTGTTCACAACTATTTAAAAGTATGTTGTGTAACACCAAGGAGAGCATTTCAGCCAAAGCCACTGAGTAGATTAGAAGGATTACTAAGATTATGACATACGTCTTGCAAGATACAATTTTTGCTTTCATATGACCTAAATTGTTCTGGCTCCCATCCCTTCTTCTTTATTTTTTTTTTTCATTTTACAGATGCAAAACCTAGATACATATAGATTATGTGAATCACCCCATTTCACATAGGATATTCTGAGATCTTGGAATTGAGTGTGCATATGCTAAGTCTGGGAGAAATTTTATATTCCACCAGCCATACCTGAGGTTTCGTACAATGTTTTTTCCCTCTGCTTTTTAGTTTCACTGGTCTTTCTAACCTTTTCACCACTGCCAAACACCTTCTCTGTGTCTTGATTCTCCCTTTTATCTGTACTAAAATTCTCAGAAGGATTAATTTCTCTCACTGGTTACGAGAGCCTCACCCAAAATAGCCTCAAGCATTCCCTGTTTGGTCACATTTTCCAGCTTTTCCCTATTTTTAGTGTTATTCTTAAAACAGAATCATAGAATGTTTCGGGTTGGAAGGGACCTTAAAGATTATTTTATTCCAAATTCCCTGCCATACAGAAATCCCTGTTTTAATTCTAAAGCATAATAGAAGAACAAATTCTGATAATCTGAATTGCTGACATACTTCTGAACCTCTGCTTGTGAAATGTGTAAGGGCTCAGCCCTATCCTATTTGTACATGTAGAAATCCCCTGCCATGGGCAGGAAATGAGAAAATTAGATTTTCCTTTTTAGATATTTGGGAAGCACCTGCCATTTACTGAACATTCCTGCAAAGAGCAGAAGATGTTTTTTTCACATTTGATTGTTGCCATCTGCCATTTTACAGGCATTGACTTTAGTGGAGTTATTTTTGCTTTATATGAATGCAGAAAAATAAGGGAAACCTTATTGTTTACAATAAAAAAAAAAGAGATTGTCTAAAAATTGCTAAAAAATTGCAAGAGTAAGTGGGCATAAAAGACAGAATAAGTGATTGTTGTTAATCTAGTTATTTTACCTGTAAAAGCAAAACTGGACTAAATTTGGGGTATATTTTTTTCAGCTTCAGAATGTTTTCAGCCCATTAGCAAGTGATGAAATTTCACAGCAAAGAGATATCTTGGTAAATTGTGAGTGAAGGATACTGTGGAAAACATGAAAAAGAAAATGATAATATGCTTAGGTCATAATGAAAGTCTTTAAATTGGTAACATTGGACCCTCTCAGAATGAGAGCTATGAGAAATTTGGTGCAGGACAAGTGTCCCTTTTGTGCTACTCCTGTGGCACAGGCCATGAGAGCACGGCACTGTTTACATGAACATGGAGATCTCAGCCTGGTAACAACAGGTCAGGGATCAGAAATGGTTGAATTTAGAGAAGAAAAGTCCTTCACCCTCTCTGAAGTCTGATCTTCCAACATGCAGGCAGCTCTGCTCCTAATTCAGTGGGTTTTTAAGTTATGGAAAAGCTTTGAACATATTAGTCTTATTTGATTTCTTCCAGATTATTCTTATTTTAAATATGTAGTGTTGGCTTTTCCTGGATGTTTGGTTCCTTGCGAAAGAGTGCTTTCAATGACCATGTGATTCTGACCTAAATTGGATTTCAGGACAAGATATTGGAGAGACAGCAATATGAAATATCTCAGGTACTTATGGTTAGGGGGTTTTTTTGTTTGTTTTGGTTGGGGTTTTTTGTAAATATTCACAAAATGAAATACAAGCACTTAAAAAAAAAAATTAGATCTATTATTCTTTTGAAGTCTAATCATGGTAATTGAAGGTTAGCCTTCTTTCCCTGTGTATTTTCCTAGGCTGTAATCCATTTTAGGATTCTGCTATGGCACATGAAATGGATCATCTGTACTAGAATGGAGGCTGTGGTGATGAAGTGCCTTCCATTTTCCCCCATAACATTCTCAAAGAAGACTGATGAATAAGATCCTCAGAAACAATTACAAAGAGGGAGATCCATCAACAGTCAAGACTGACCTTTTTTTTCCCCACAAAGTTTTTTTCTAGGTCAGTTTGACTTCATTTCTAAAGTTTTGAGCATCTTTTCTCACAGACATTTATTTACAGGGTCTCCAGTAAAACCAGATTAGCCAAGACAGCCAATTTTAAAGGCAATGTTTGACATGGATCATGAAAGCCAAATTCAAATTGATGATTTCTTACATCTATTTTGTCTTCATTGCTAAAAAAGGGGTTAAATCATTTTTATCTTACTAGAATGGACTTGCTCTTATTTCCATGAGACAAAGAGCAAAAATTAAATAATAATTTAAAAGAATCTTCATTTTTGTGGAAGGAGAGTTTTAGGGTGCTTTATACTTCTGGAAATCTGCAAACCTTGTTTTTGAGAACAATTTGTTCTTCTAGAGGTATCTCAGGTTTTGGCAAATATCTTTCCATAGTTTCCCATACACTTCTGCCAGGAGTACATGTTCTACAAATTCCCTTACAAGCTGTTGTTGTTATTATTTACTTAATTGCATCTATTTAATATCTCTTTTGCTCACAGCACCTAAATAAAGCCAAGATTTTCCTTGCAATGGAATATGGAACAAGGAGATGCCATGCTGTGGTATTCCTCTGCTTGTGCCTTGAAGGAAGACAAATCCCAGAGAAAGGAGCTCCATATTTTCTAGTGATAGCTGACATCAATGTAATGCACATAAACCATGCTATGATAATCATCACATCTCTGTATTGCCTTGATTTTTCAGGAAAAAACCCAATAGTTATGTTAAACCACATAACAAACTCCCCGTGTGCAAGGTGCTTAGCCACACTGGCAGAAAGAGGATGAACATCACCAAAAGAAATGCAGTGGCATGATGTAAAATAGTGAGTTCAGAAGGGATTATTTTTTCTTTTCTTCAGTTCTGCAATGAATCTTTTGCTACAATGCAAGCTAAATTTGAATTTAAATTCAAATTAAATTTTTCTTAGCTTATGTGTTTGGAAAATCAAAAGTTCATTAATCCCTTAGATCATGTGTTTGCTACAGGTAAAGTAATTTCCAAGTTTAGGGATTTAGGTGATAGAAATAGAACATATAGAAAACGTTAATAGAGTCCAAATCATTCTGAATGTCATTGAAAATTGAAGAATAAAGTTCTTCAGCAGTTTCATTTTACTGGATCATAGGATGAGAACAGATTGCGCCTTTACTACTGATTTGTTTTTGGCCAAAACAATTATATTCTCTCCAAAATTCTTGCCACTAGGAGTCAAGATTAGCATTTTCTCTTGCTTTTTTAATGAACATTTTCTTACTGTATGACACGTTGTGATGAATCTCCAAAGAGCACTGCTAAGAGCACTCGTGACTTCAGGTGAATGAATCATTATTGACGTAGTAAATGCAAAAATTCATGTGTGTGCCCTAAGACATAAACACATTGCCTGTTCTGGGCCTGGTTCTCAGCACAATAAGTAAAGGTAGGGTGATCCATGGTAAATACTGGAAACCGGTTAGATATTGAACAAACTTTATATTTTCTATGAGGTGAAAGAAATGCCACATCTGGCAATAGCTTGAATGTGCACATCTGAGTTTTAACAGTGCTGAGAATCAAGTCAATAAAACAGCGAATTGATAACACAGTTCTTGACTGACTCAATTAATCTTCATGGCTTTCCTGGCTGCAAGGTGAGAGCAGGACACAGAACCAAAGCTTGTGCTGCCAGCAGCAGAGCTGAGATCAGTGGTGCAGACTTTCACTGTGTGCTCAGTGCTGCCAGACTGGGAGAGGCTGTTTCTTTTCCCAGGGGATTTTAGTTCTTTTCTTTCTGACATGTCAAGACTATTGCTCATGTTCTAAAAGTCCTCAAAGGAAGCAAAAGCAGGGGATGGCAGTAGGTAATATTTCCTCTGGAGGACTTTAACCTTGTTCAAAACTCCTCACTGGATACCTTTTTTTTTTCTGTTTCAGATGTCCAGAATAACATCTCAGCTTTCTCAGATTGCTGTTTGCAGCCAATGGAGAAAGACACTGGGAGTTTGATAACCTGCTTTATTTGTCCATTTTAGAAAGTATTCAAAGCCATTCTTTATTCCATTTAGAAATGCAACCTAAACCAGTATTTCAGAGATAAAGGTCCACATGCCACATGCTCAGAATTAACTGCAGTGGATACCACCCAGTGGTGTGGGCAATACTTTATCTCATGTGCTGGTTTTGTCTAGGATGGAGTTAATTTTCTTCATAGCTGAGACATTTCTGGAACTATTTTTTGTGTGGCAATGTGTCTCAACCAAACCCTTCAAAGGTTATGTCCACAGATTAGTTTAAGTTCATATGTGTCTTTTTATCCTCTCTACCTTTTTTTAAAGTTTTGTTGTTTTTTTTTTTTAACTGCCTAATAATTTGAGTTTTAAGTCTTTGCCTGGTGATGAAATTAAAACTCAAACCACAGTTTAGGTCACACTGCAAAGTGAGCAAACTAATCACAAAATATTCATCTCATTACTCCCTCTGACAGGTCATTTAATAGAACTAGCAGGCAAAAAATCCTACTACAAGTAAGAAAAAATTAATGAAGGAATATATCCCAGGATTCCCTGGGAAAACATAGAGTAAGACATTTAGAAATTTTCTCTAGGGATTTTAAGATCATAATTAACTAAAGTTGTTTTAATCTGTCAGGCTAACTGTATCATCAGCTTTAGCCCCTGTCTTATAATTGTGACTGGACTCACAGAAGAAGATTTTTTTAAAGTCAGTCATATTCCCGGGAGGATACAATTGGATCAAAATGAGCTGACTCATGCCCTCAATGGGCTTAATTAGCAAGTATAAATGCTTCTCAGCCTGGATTAAATACCTGCCTACTCTTGCCCATATATTTCAGTTTAGTACTTTGTGGAAAGTCCTCTGATGCTTTTGTATTGGCAGTCCTCAACTGCCAGGGAGGTCTTTCTAAAAATCTAATATTTCTTAGCATAGTGTTATCCTAAATATTATGGATATTGATTGTAGCATGGATAAGAGCATGAGGTCTCACAGGAAAGTAGATGATTCAGTGTCTGAGTGCAGAGAAGCCAGAAGAAAAAACTGCAGGAGCAGAATGGACACTGGTGGTATCTTTGGCTCGTATTGGCAGGACCAAAATCACTCTCTTGAAAATTCTGAAAATTAAGGTTTTCACACAGGTATTAATTGGTCTCCTGAAGGACTGCATCTCTGCAGTTTCATTATATGTAAAATGTGTTTGTGGTCAGATATTTTAGTGAAAAATGGGTCAGTGCATTTCACATGTTTTCATCAGGTTCAGAGAGGGAAGTGTTAAATAAAAAGCACCACAGGTCTCAGGAGAACTCTGTAGTAATTCCAGAGCATCACAACCCCAATAATGAGTCTACAGGGAACCTCCTTTTGCCTAAGAGGGTCTCTATAACTTTGGAGTACTCCAGTAATTTTAAGTACCTCAAAACTCAACACCCATGAAGAAAATGCCTTCAGTGCCTTGTCTTTGCAGTACAGTAGTTTAGCAGAAAGTACTTCCACATATGTGATGGGAAGTCTTAACCTGCAATTTATAATCTGTATTTGAAAACATACAAACAGAGCAAGAAGGGAATAAACACAGAAACAGGACTCTAATGTACTCTTTTCATCAGCTAATTCTTTCTGAAAAGGGAGTGTTAGGTGAAAAAAGCAGAGTGGGACCCAATGGGAAAACTGCAGTGCAGCCCCTGTGCTTCATAAACAGAGGATCTGTCTGGGGGGCTATGAGGAGAAAGGAGGGATGAGCTGAGCTCATGTGAAATAACTGATGAATTGAGCACAGGTATTTGTGGCTCCTCTACAGAGCTTGATTTGTGATAGTGATCTTTCATCCAAGCATGGATGTTGTTCAGCTGTGGCTGGTTAGTTCTACAATTGACAAAATCCTCTGCTAAAAATAATCTCTTATCTGTTCTTGCTGTCCTTTATTTGTTTTGATAGATATATAGACCGATTTTCTCTTGGCTCTGTTCACTTTTATTTGTATAAGTATGGTCCTCTTAAGTTTGTACTGGTTCTGTTTAGCCATTGCCTTATTTTCATATAAATAATGCCCAATTTCAAGCTTTCAGACATTTTAAATCAGACTTTTTTATTATTACTATTATTTCTTGTAAATTCCTTCTACATGCACTTAACACTTCTTATATTCCCAGTTATTAGTTTTCACACAGCTCTCAAAGTAAAAAAATGAAGCCAGATTCTATTCTAATTTATTTATTTTTAACTGAAATTAGTTACCATATTTTAAACTGCTTTTAGTTCTAATGAAATCGATCCTGCCTTAAAAATTTCTGCAAATGCCATCTAGATGTGAAATGGAAAGCCATTTCCTCTTGTCCTGTCATTCCAGGCCCTTTTCTAAGTCCCTCTCCAGCTCTCTTGGAGTCCCTTTAGGCACTGGAAGGTGCTGGAAGGTGTCCCTGGAGCCTTCTTCTCTCCAGGATGAACAACCACAACTCTCAGCTTGTCTTCACAGGAGAGATGCTCCAGCCCTTGGAGAATCTTCATGTCACTGCTGCTTTTGTTAACTTGAAACCAGAAGTAAGATGTTTGTGTTAAAATGGGAATCACAGGTTTAAACTCTCATCTATTAAGCACATAATTGATCCTAGTTTTGGATTAAGGCAGTAAATCTGCCTATAAGTGGCTAAAGGGGATTGTAGTAAAAATATTATGCACTCTTTGCAGAGCAAATCAGTCACGGGGGAGCCTGTCTAGGAATATGTAGTACAAGAGTCTGAGTTAAAAAAGGATTCACAGTAACAGGAGTGGCCAAAATAATGCCTAATTCCTAGAAACTGGCTGAGCCCTGGAAGGACACCCTGGTTCAAAACAGCAGAGGCTGAGAAAATATAATTTCACTTAAAATCTTCTTTAGAAATATATTTTTCTAAGGAAGCCTAGAATTTGGAACATTTCCCAACACTGTTTCTGCATTGGTCTTGCAGTTTCTTAGCATGTGACCCTGTGAATCTTGTAGAATTTATATTTAATCCTTCTTCTACTACCACCTCCTACCACTAATGAGCAGGTCCTGAAATATGGTTTTAGTAACTTTCTTTCAGAAATACTGCAATACACACTGGATTGGATGTGTATTTTTTAGTTGAGTGTTGGTATGCAGGTCTGGCCAGCTATATGGAAGAGATTTTAAAGATATTTGCATGTCAAAAAAGAGAAGCAGGAAATGGAAAAATAAAACAGAGAAACAAAAGCAACCAACCAAAAACATTCCTCCTAGATGTTAGGAACTATATAGCCTTAAACCAGTATTTGTCTGCATTTAAGTGGCAGTGTTTGCTGTAAGAACACCATTCTTCCTGTAACTTCTGCCATTAATAATTTCTTCAGTGTATTCCTGAAGTGAAAGCAATACAGACTTCATGAAGAGAACAATTGTTCTTTGTAGATGAAGGTTAAACTACCAGTGTAGAATTGCTTCCTACACAATGGGAGAAGTGAAAGATTATAAAATATGCCTCCTGTCAAGTAGACAGCCTTAAAGCTTGGCTCGAAATGAATCCCTGGAATTGATAGTTCAGGAGCATGGCTTGTGCTTCACAGGACTCAGCTCAGTTATAAAACAAGCAGATCTCTCCTATTTATGCAGAAAATCTGGAGAATGCAATTTTTCAAAGCATTTCTGAATAAATTATGCTACACTTGTGATATGCTGGAGCTCAGTGTTCATGTGGTAGTAAATACTCATCCCACAAGAACATCCATGTTTTAGTTTGTTTACATTTTAGAGCAGGTGGAAGGAGGAAAATCAGGAGGAAAAAAATTATCAGAACATCAAACTGTAATTTTTCAAGCCTAAATAGAAAAGTTAAAGGACTTGTTATCCTAGGCAATTATCAGGCTGACTTCTTTTACTTACCAGCATTTTTATTGATGTTACTGGAGTGTCTTCTAATTTCCACTGATCATGCATTGCTGCTAGTTAGAAAATAGAACTAAAACAAACAAAACTCTAGAGCATTAGGAAGCTTTAAATTAAGTGTTCCTCATAATTTAAAGTGAACCCATTTTCAAGAAACAGAAATATTTTAAAATGGCACTTAAATTAGGCTAATCTGAAGTAGTTATCTGGAGATGGTGGAGTCACTGATCCTGGAGGTGTTTAAGAAAAGATTGGATGCAGCAATAGTTGAAATGGAGGTGTTTGGTTTTAAATTGGACTCAATGGTCCCAGAGGTCTTTTCCAATCTGATTGATTCTATGATATTGTAATTTCTGATCGTTTAAAAAAGATCTACTTACTTACTGGCAGCCTGCTTTAACCTGGGGAAAACTGTATCTACATATCCAGCACTAGAAGATCAAACCCCTCAATTTTTACTTCTTCTGTGTCAGAGGTAATTGAAAGCTAAGTATAGGGCCTGGTCTTACCCTCTGATCTGAAAAGCACAGAAATCCACTGGAAATGCTACTGATTTTGATTATATGGTAAGTGGACTGTCACATCCTAAATTTATGTCACTTTTTGCTTAGTTGCAAATTTAAGAAATAATACTAATAGTATTAATAATAATATATTCCTAGTGTTGATGAATAGGTCCAGTTTTAGCTGGATTCTGAAGACTGTATTTGTCCTGCAGATTTTAGTGTGAAGGCAGAAGTAATTAGAAAAGCATGTGATATATGGATGCTATGGAGCTCATTTTCAGAAGGCTGTGGGATCCAGTTAATTGATGCATGTCATGCTTTCCTGAAGGTAAGCCTAGGGGAAAAGTTGTAATATTTGAGGGATGGACAAAAGAAATGTTTACTAAACTAATCCCCCATCAGTTCATAGGAATTACTGCTTCACTATTTCTGAGGGTGGCCATGTCCCAATAAAGCTGTCTTTGGGTCTCATGTGAATTTCCAAGAAGTGTGACTCAGAGCATGATGTTGCTTTGTTCTCCCCGTGTGTGTTGTGCTAACCATAATGAGGCTAAAGCTGCTAGGTGACATTTATAACTCAGAAATAACAAAAGCAATCAGCAGTGCATACAGCCCAGGCTATTTGGAAGTGGGGGGTTCACCTTACTAGTCCCAGCTTTAGAGAGAAACCAAAGTCCTTCCCTCTGCATCAATTTCTATTCAATAAATCCCAGGATGCCCAGTGTAATGGAAATTTCTCAGAGCCTAAGCCCCAACTGAGTGCAGAAGGCATCTTTCAAATAAAGCTGGTTCATAAAACAGAATAATCAGACAGCTGAGAAAACATCCTGCAATATGAGTTCATAGTGTTCTAGGACTTGGTGCTATAAAAATATCTGTATGAGTGCATCCCTTCTTCCAGATAATTGGGGGGTTATGATACTGCAATACACTCCAAAATAGATTTCATATACAGTACTACAGTCTACATTCCTTTGAAATACCAATTCTTGCCTGCTCGCCCCTCCCTAGAGTTTGATTTTTTCCCTTTGAGCTTATCAGTATGTATTTTGTTGATTTATATTTGTGTTTCAAAGTTTTGATATTGCCCAGCATTTACTGCACAAGTTTATCTTAAAAAAAAAAACGAGGAAAAAATAAAAGAAAAAACCTTATTAATCTTCAGAAGCATTCAGTAACACATAAACTGGTGCTGGTATTGAGAAGTGCTCAATAATACATGCATAGAAAAGATCATTTAACACTTGTCTTAAATAACTAAACTAAGTCCACATGCTTCAGTCAAGTTCCTTCTCATCTAAGTGAAGGAAACACTCTCAAAATTGACCCGGATACACACAATAATCAATGTATAGCCTTTATTCATAACAGAATATGAGAAAACTCAGAACCAATTCTGACAGAGAGGATATTGAAAACAGTGCTGTGTATAGATATTTGCTGCCTTTAGCTATCACAGTGATTCCTTTCTTCTAGCCTGGATTGAAAACACTCGATTGGCAGGCTTGTTCTGAATTTTTTTGTTCCTTGAGTCACAGCCGTGATTTCACTTTGGGTAATGAAATATAAAATTTACAGATAGGGATATTAGATAAGGGGCATTTGCCAATAGATGAAACAAGGAAAGGGAGTTCACAAGCATGGCCCATATGTTGCTGCTGCCTTTGGTTTCCAGGAGACAGCAAATGAGTTTCTTTGCTTCTGCATCTGCCCCACGATGTGAGCAAAGCCACCAGCTCAGGCTCTGGTTCAAACTTCCCAAACACATAAAGTTGTGAAACTCAGAGGACTCCAGTCTTACAGCCAAGCAGCAAAGGGCTGTGTGATTGGGGGTTTATTTTGTTGTGTTTTGTTCTTTGCCTGTGGATCTCCATCTCCTTTCCAGAAAGGCTGTGGTGCTGCCTGTGGAAAGGCTGGATAGGACCTGAGAGATGCTCAGCTTGGGATGCTGACAGGACAGTGTGGAGCCCTCTGAATCCTGTGGAGAATGAACATGAGCACGTGCAGCTGCTTTAGGGAATGTGCTGATCTTTCTGGCTTATCCCCACAAAGGAGGCACAGAGGTGGTATCTGTTTGTTCATCTGTGCTTTCTGTGATGTGCCTTCCACATCTGCTGATTTACACAGAGCCTGGCAGAGGGAAGATTTAATTGCACTCTGGGCTTTGTGTATCTGAATGATAACTACCTGAGTATTATGAACACAGCAGTTCCTTGAATCTCTTGTATATCTTTTTGGGTAGAGAGTAAGAGATAAATGGTTTTGGAAACACCCAGCTGGAAATTATTTCTTGTTATTTATGGAGGAATGGAGTTTTCTGAAGGAAACACAGGTCTTAATCTCTTAAGTTTCTCTTTTCTTCACCCTTCCCAGGAACTTTAGGATTATTTTGGGGTACCTCTGGTGTTATTAAAGAAGGTGTCCACAGCCCAGCTGGGTGATGAACTGTCCATAACTTGTAATTTTCTGTGTCTTCAATGGAAATAGAAAAGACAAATGAAAAAACAATCAGGTGTGAAAGAACTGCTAAGAAAATAAATGAATTTTACTAATTCCAGATTCAAAGTGAACTGCAAAAATAACTCATATGAGCTCATGACAATGTGGTGATCAAAAGAGTTTGGGAAAGCTCTTCTTTGCCTTAATACATGAAACTCAACCATAATAACAATTAAGCTTCAGCTGCAGTAAGTGAGTTCTGTGGTATCCAGTGGTGACATGGATCCACAGGTGATTGTGATTTCCTGAGATGTTTAGACTCACCTGTGGCTCTTTGCAACCATCTACATTTAGTGTTATTTAGATATTGATGGAACTTGAGTCCAGTGGAAATTCACAGTTAATGTGTAATCTAATAGTGCATTCTCACAACTTCTGTCTGCAGATCCCATAAATAAATTCAGCATTTTAAGAAATATTTTTCTATATGATAGTTGAATAAATGATAAAAGCAACAACTCCAAAAAATAAGGATCTTTATGTTTTTTGCCTAGCCCTAAGGCAACATCTCTGTGTTAAGCTGATGGGTTTCTAAGACTGAAAGTAGAGGATTTGCTTCCTGAGGTTTTACCAAAAGTGGATGAAGGATGTGTGGTAATAACTGGTACCTCAGCTTGTAAACACAGTCCAAGGATTTCCCAATCAGTTTCTTCATCTTTCCTTCTAATAGAAAGCAGTCACTCACAGGGCTCTTTGCAGCCAGATATTAATTATTACTCTGACAATCAGCCTCTGTCTCCTTGTGAGCAGCAGTGTTGGGGACTGGTAGGATCCATTTCTAGAGATGCCAGACTGTTGGTATCCTGTGGTTTGGACCTACTGTAATGTCAGGAAACCATGCAATAATCTATATATCAAATTACTGCCTCATCTTCCCTGCACTCCAGTAAAGCAGGCAAGAGTGGGAGCGTGGCAAACACACAGGAAAAGGGACGTGCACAGGATCTCTGAGCCACTCAGTGGCAGGGCTACAACTCAATCTGAGGTTGTTTCAAGGTACAAAATCAGTTCATAAGGAAATACTGACTGAACTAACGACCCAAACTCACAAAAGCTTCTCATTCCACACCACTGCTGCAAGTTTGACAACAGCTCAGTGTTGTTACCTGTGGTACAGCAACACTTGGATAACTGTGTTTTGTCACAGAGTTTTTAGTAATTGTAAAGAAATGTTTCTCTATACTTTGTACTCGGTGGAAAAAGGGACACTGAGGATAACTGGGTTGCTAAGGTTAATTATATTTTGTGTGTTTTTACTGAAGGCAATTTAATTTGGCATCACCTAGAGGAAAGAAAAAAGGACAACAATCAGTCATGGAGCATGGCTAAGAATATTCAGCTTTTTATTCTGCATATTGAAAACTCAGTTGGTCTGTGAGAAATCACATTTCTCTGTGACCCAAAGGACATAATAAATAAAATAAAATCAGGTTATCTTCTATTTTTGAATAACTCTCAAAAGGATAAAGGAGTAAAGAATTCAGGATACGATTTTTTTTTCTGTATTGCAATTTCTGACATCAATTTTGTCGTAAAACATTCAATAAGTATAAATATTGAAATATGATCTATAAGAAGAGGCATAGTTTATTTAAAACGGCTGAGGAAATGTAATTTTCTTTAAATTTAAATAATTGAACAATGTCTTTTGCCATGAGAGAAAGCAGAGGAAGAGGGCACTCTCCATTAAAGAGTTAATGCTGTCAAAGTTAATTTTGTGCTTTTCAGATTGCAAGGATGTAAAGCCAGAGCTGGGAAGGACAGATAATTTTTATGCCAAATTAAGGATGACTCTAAAACCTAGTGACCTTTAAATGGGATGTGGAAATCAAGAATAATTGAGTGGCATGTCTGCTAATTATTTAAGGGAATTAATAATTCAGAAAGAGAGAACTGGCTCTGACCTGGTCTACAACTGGAGGGGCACATATCCAGTTCTGAGGATCCCTCATCTGCCTTGTGACCTCTACTTGAGGTATTCTAAATTCAGTCTAAGATACATGGGATAAATTAGAGTACTGGAAATTATGGAAGAGGTCAACCTGTAATTGTTCCTATAAGGCAGAGGAGCTCAGAGCTGCCACTGAACCAGTAGGTATCAGGGGTGGACTGGAGGTACCCTGACCACGGAACTCTGGGGCAGCTGGACATCTCTGGGATGCATCCTAGGAGTGCCCATCATTTGCTTGTTAACACTAATCAGATTTCTGCCTACAGGTAGGTGCAAAACATGAGGAGGAGTTAGGGCTCTGTTGATGGACAGAGATTTGTCTGAGCAGATGTTTATCTTAACTGCATATATGCCTGTGTCTGAGTTCGACATCCAAGGGTCCTTTTACAAGCAATACTGTGGAGCAGGCATTCTGTGCACAATTAGCACAGTCTTGAGGTAGATGTGGAAGTAGTTCTGATTAATTAATCAAAACAAGTGCTAATTTATCTCTGAAAAAACCCTCTTGATCTGATCAGTGTTTTGAAGATATGGAACTGTGGATGAGATTAGTTTTACAGAAATCACAGGTATCATATAAGGACCTCGATAATATGAACAGAGATCTGACTGAGATATGCAGGAAAAACTCTGCAGACTATGGAAAAAATTAAGTTTTTTCTTGACTTGCTAGACATTTTCATTTCAAACAGATAATTTTGCTTGTGTTTTATGTTTTAGTGAGGGGTGGGAATAAAATGGTTTTGGAATGTCAAAGCAAGTCAAGTCTGTAGTTTAACTCACCTTGAATAATATATTATGCTTGCTTCTCTTTCACACTTCTTCATGGTCTAAGTATCCTTGGGAAAAGTCAGCCAAGATGTGGCACATGCATGACAGTCATGAACGTCGCAACTTTTTTTATGCCAACACTATTTAACATGTATTAAAAGCTAGATCATTTTTATATTGAGATACTCCTTGAAAAAAAAATATTTTTCAGCTGCAGCTTTGAAGATGTCTGCCTAGCATGATGAATTATTATCTGGCTGAATAGTGAAATTACTATGAGATATTGAAGATAAATAATGTTGGTGTTTCTGCAAAGCTCTGCCCCATGTTATGCATCCGTGTCCTTTGATACTCATCTGGTGGGATTCAACTACAGATGAAAGTTTCTAAATGCTGGTGCTGCCTTGTAGGTGCCTGTGTGTGAACTGTGTATCCAAGCACAGGGGAGGGCATCCAGCCAGTGCAGGGGAATTTAGGGAAGCATTTTCAGCAATGTGGATGATTCCATCTGACATCTGAACCCTTCACAGACACAACTGTCAGTACTGAGTGCTGGAATGGGACCTCAGACACTGAGATCATAAACATTTCAACACCTGATTTTGAATGTCTTCATCTGGAAGTAGAGCTGCACCCATCATGTACATATTTACCCTTCTAGAAACTCAGCATAATTTCTTATCCTTACTGACACACATAAAGGGGATGAGAAGGAATGCTTATATTCTCTAGGGGAGAGGAGGGGACCTATACAACTAATATTCACAAACACAAAAAATAAATTGCAGCAAATTTTTTTGAGTGTAAAGCTATCCATGGCTCAGACATGTACAACAAAATCTGAAGAATAGAGAACCTGTGTGTCTCACCAGAATTTTTCATGCCTGTTACCTTTGTGGGTCTCCTTGGGGGACCATCTGAACCAACCTGTGTCTCCAGGAAGGGGATGGGCTGCAGAAAAGTGAAGTGGCCTGAAGCAGAGTACAAAACCCAGTCCTGCAATTGGATTCCTCACCCAAAGCACACAAAATCAATATGCACACTGTACAGAAGAGTTGCAAGTCTCTTTCATCTTACACTAGCAAGCCTTTCTCTGTCTGAAAGCAAAAGAACACAGCACCAAAGAGTTCCAATGAATAACTGCAGAGTGTGGATCTGTCTTTTGTTATCAGCTGCTGTCACAGAAGACTATATTTTTTTCTCTGTTATCAAGGCCCAGTTCATATTTCTTTTATCTTAAAGCTTCCAAGTAGATATATTTGATTCATAAATTCATTCAGAAAATACTTTTTTTGTCTCATGCTTCAGTAGCAGTACATGTTATTTGTTCAGCAGGAGCAAATAGCTCTCGTAGACAGAAATTCAGTAGCTCACCTTAAAAACTTTGCAGAAAAATATTGAAAGTTAGATTGTGTGACCTGAGGTGGGATTGGACTGCCTCTGCTCATATGTAGTATTTTTTGCATTTAAATATTTATCCCAAAGATGTGTCCAAAACTCCTGTCCCCTGAATTTTGCTAAATCCTTGGGATTTGCAGTGTGAATTCAGCCATTACATGTCAGCCATCAACAATTCCTCTTTTTCCAATGACTGAAGCACATATCCTTGGGTTAGGATGGGGCAGACAAGTTTTATTGCCCATTATTATTATGCTGCCTGTGAGAGCTGTGCTAACTTCATTACTGAAGACACAGGATTCTGCTGTGGGAACAGATCTCTAAACTGGAATTTTACATTTTGCATTTTTTTTTAATCCATAGCAGAGGAAGAGAGCCATTGAGGTCTGTCCCCAATTAAACACAGTTATCAAAACCAACAGCTGAATTGTACACTTCAACTTCCCCTGCTCACTTACTCTCAAATTTCCTTCACCTCTCTCCCCACATGCTTCTGATTTTGTTTCTTTTCTTTTTTCTATTTTGCTTGGACATTAAATGCATTGATCTTAAAACCATTATTATGAGATGCCCTGAAAGTGGATTCTACTGTTTATTAAAGATCTTTGTTTTCTCCTCTAAAGAAATGCTGAGCATGCTACAAGCTCAGCATTGTCTATTTAGGGAGTTTTGTCTCCTGGCCTCTCGTGGATAGTTTCAAAGCATGGAACATGACTGAGACTCAAAAGTTATATTGCGAAATTTGGCATTCTTTCACCATAGGGAAAACCCCCCAGACAATGACATCACTATATATTAATAGGCACAACATGTTTTTAAAGGTCTTAGGTACAGTCTTCCATTTGAATGTCCTTTATCTGATTCTTCCTGTGCACCCAGAGAGGATTACACCACACAGTGCAACAAGAAATGAAATTCTTATCAGAAAAATGTTGTTTTATTGCAGTGAATCTCACTGAATGCAAAGCACAGAGTCTCTCTGAATTTAAGGCATGTGAATAGGGCTTGAGAAAGAATCTACTGATTAGCTCATTGCAGCAGAATTACTGAAAGATTATGATTTATTTACTAATTTGAATTTTAAGTATCAGTGAACAGAAATATTTTTTTTTAAAGTTATTCTGAATGTAGTTGTATTTGCCCAACTTCAGAAAGAGAAATGGCTGAGGAAGACAATCCTTAAAGGACTTCATTCTGCAGGTAGTAAAATGAGTTCTAATATTAAAATTGTCGTAACGATAATTAACATGATAAAATGTTTTAATGAAGGGAAAAGAAACAAATAGCTGTGCTCCAAAATGCTGCTGCAACAAGATGGATATTGCTGGTGTTGTCAAGGATTTGTTTTATAATGGTGTTCTGTGACTCTTCTTCCATTAGTGTAAAATAAATAGTGGTTTCAAATGACAAATGCTCTCCAGTAAATTTCTTTCATATAAGACGGGATTGAGGTAAAAAGAATAAATCTAATTTTGGTCTAAATTTTTGAAACAGGCTGAAAAAGAGGTGACTGGTGTACTTAAACCCCAGGGAAAAGCTCTAAGAGGTCTGTTTAAGTGAGCCTCTTGCAGAGTCTTTCTGTGTAACACTGGTATTGGAATTTCCCCTCTTTCTATATTGATCTATTATGTGAAGATAATATTTTCTCTGCAGTGCTTCTCCATATGGTCTACAAGTTTATTGAAACAGGACTTTCTGTCACCATGTAAGTTCACTATTTAAGGTAACAGGATTAATAAGTGCAATTATGTGCACACACACAACTTTGTAACAGGAATATTTTTCAGATGTGATCTTCCCTGAATGGAGGGAATCACCTTCAAATTATCTGAATCTTCAAATTATTCATGGGAAAAATTCCTGCAAAAAAAAAATTAACAACAGTGATGGCTTCTTGGGCCAGAAGAGCTATGAGATCTTGAAATAAGAAAGCAAATTAGATCTAATAAGACCCAAATTAGACAGGGATCTAAATGAATATAGCTTATTCTCCACTTAAAGTAAATGAAGGGAAACACAAAAATGAAGGGAAACATGAAAAAGGGAAAAATGAAGGGTGCAAATCCTCCTTCCCCAAACCTGATATTTATAATAGCACTCCAAAAATTCCTGTATCTCTCTTTTCAAAGGGAAAACCTTTGAGGGACAAGTTCAAATGTAAAAGTGTGTGTTTTATCCCTTTTGGTCAGGTGAGTGCTGCTCCAAATGGCAACTGCAGGCCTGGTGTCAGCAAACAGTGTTTTGAATTCTGGGGTCATCCCCATCCTTCCCAAATCATTGGGATAACAGAAAAAAATCCAAGGATCCTTTCATGGCTTTTGATCAGATCTTCTTTGGACTCAGCTTGTCTCAAGGCAGCTCTGGCCCCTATGTTATTAAGACATGATGGAAGAGCTTTTAAATATAAACTCTGTGAAAAATGGCAGATAAGAATTGGACAGATAAGCCACCTGCTGAAAGATAAAGACACAGTCTTTGCTAGAAGAACACCAAAAATAAACCTCATACTTCAAATTATTCACAAAAAATATCTGGGATAAATTTAGAAATAGGTTTTTGCAATAATAATTATAAAAAATTATCTTCTGGAGTTGAGAATTTACCATGTGTACTGAAAAGAGATTTGTCACTCCTTTGTAAGAATTAAAAGCATCCCTGAAGTTCAGCAGAAATAATTGAAAGTTTAAATTAAATCACAAAGTTAGAAACAGTCATAAACGACTGCAATTTAATAGTAAATTTAAATTAAGTTGGGACAAGGCATAAATGTGTTTGGATAAAAACAAAGATTGAAAATTTGCTGCTAAAAAAAGACAATATATTAATCAAAACAAAAAGTAAAAGACCTACAGTAGCAGACTAGAGAACGTGATCTGGAGGGAGTAATGAGAAGGATACCATCTAGGTCATAATATTAATCTAGATAATGGAGAATTAAAAATGTTAAAAGAGGAACCTTGAATGTGAACTATACTTAATTCAAAACCATTGAAGCAAGTGAAGTGCATGGGTAATGTAGCAGTAATGGTATCTGGAATGTGCAAAGACACTAATTGCAGTATTCTTTGCTAATTAAAGAAACTATAATTATAGCAAAAGGATTTAGAAAACTATCTTGTTACAGCACTAAGACAATGTCATGTAAGTGACTTCCTCTGTGTACACAAAGGTGGAATTCCACTTCCCCATGCACCAGTCGTGGATGTCCTTTACTAATTAAATAAACAGAAGATGAGCTGGTGATCAAATGTCTTTATAAAGAGAAAGACAGGGACAGAATTTTTCACTTCCCCTTTTCTTTGTGATCATTACATCACTTGAGCTGAAAGAAAAACTCAACTGGCCCAACTCACAGATACAGGACTGTAGTTTTTTTTCCCCCCTTCTATGTATAATTCCCATTTGTATCTGGATTCATGTAGAGAAAGGTTTAGGACCCTAAAAATTTTCATATATTTTCTTATTGTTTCTTCCTCAACCCCGTTTTCTTCAGAGAGGAATCCATGTCTCCATTTTCAATTGCTTCCTTCTGTGTTGCTACAATTAAATGAGATAATGTACTTTTGTTATTAATGTCAGCAGTATCATCCAGAAAAGAGAAGTTGGGGGAAAAAATTTTCATTCTTACTTCCACTCAAATCTCTGTGCTTCACTCAGTCTATTGAATCAATGTGATTGATGTGGGATATGCTCATAACCCTTTTAATTAGTTGATGAAGGCCAGATGATGCAAAGGTCACTTGTGGGACATAGCATTAATGTCACTCTCTTCCTTGGAGTGAGTGACAAACAATTATCTCCATGCTAGGATTTAATTGGGTTGATATCCAGTGTTCCAGCCCTGGCAGCTGCCCCCAGGATGAATATTTTTTCATATATGCAATTACATGCCATCATGAGATTGTTGGCGATTAATGTCAACCCTTCAGAGCTGTCACCCAGAAAAGGAAAGCAAGGCAGACGTTACTGCTCAGGCCTGAAAAGATAATGATGGCCCTGGAGCCTTCGGTGTGGCTTTCTGATAAGACCACAGTTTCTTGAGCTACCTCAAGGCAATGGTGTTGTGGATTTAAAGGCAGCCTGTTTTATTAGGAGTCCATTTGTTGTGTTAGTAATCTCAGCAGGAAACACATCACTCTTTTGGAAAAAGATATCAGAGAAGCTAAAGAGAAGTAAATGAGAACTTAATTGAACACATGAGAGTCGCTTATAAGCTTAGCAATGAAGGAAATCCAGCAAGAGAAATGCCTCTTGTCTCCAGAGTTTGAGCAAGACAGATGAGAGCAATGGTGGCTATCATTAACCAATGATGTGCAACCACGGTGCAGTTAGCAGTTGATTACCTTGGCTGGGAATGTAATCCCTGCCACAGATAATCAGTGTCAATCCTTTAAAGGAATCAGTCTGGCAGCTTAATTTCAGAAAAATTTCCATGATCTCCCTGGACAGGTAATCCTGGGGAACATTCGCTCACGAGATGTTCACAGGTCAGGCTTAGTTGGTTAAAACTTCTGTTGGCTTGAGAATTACACAGTTTGTCTTTTGGTTCAGTGTCTGGCACTTACTGAGTGCACATTGTCACTGTGCTGTGGCTGGAAAGGCAGAATACATCCCAGTAAAGTGATGTGTGCACAACTTCCAGATGTCCTGTCCTCCCACACCATCCTCTTTTTCCTCTCTTCTGGGACACAGGTACAACAGCAGATCCCAACCAAGCTTTGTGCAGATTCAGGAAAACTCATTTAGTTCTATGGCTTAAATTTACTGCTGGCATCGCTATTTTTGCCTTCTCCAGAAAAAAGTGGAATTGCTCCATGAATCAGATTTGGTTTTCCCATTGCCAAATAGACACAGTGCTAAAGTCTTTTATTATCCTGTTCCACATTTCCACTTCAGTTTTTGAGGCTGTGTTCATGCAACTGTTCATTCTTTTCATAATTTAAGTATATGGAACTACCTGTGTTTTCCACTGCATTTTCCAACCCTTCAATTTATTCTCGAGGCTTTTTCTGTGTTATCCCGGTTCTTCAGTATTTTTTTTTTTTCAGCTGTTGAATGAAAATTAGAAACCAGAATTGTAGAAAATTTCTTGTCAATAGAAGCAGAGGTCGTGTCTTTCTTCTCAATTGGCAATTCTTTGTAAAACCAAACCCTTTTGATTGCTGTGAGTTAATTTTTATCGGGTGATTTGAAGAGATCCTTAATTATTTTATAAATAATTTTACCAAGGCACTTGTCTTGTAACAGCAGCAACCAACCCAGTAAGAGGTTGCTACAATACAGGGGCAAGAACTGGTATATGTGGAAACAAATGGAATATCAACCCCTTATGGACAAATATCAAACCCCTTCCACACTTGCCTTACGAAATGTGAGGGGTAATCAATTTTCTGGATTAAAAAAAAAAAAATTATATACATACATATATATATATATATGTAACAGTCAAAGGTTCGATTGCAATCTATTGCACCACTGCCACTTCCTTCATAAGCCAAAATATTTTGTCTTGCTAGCCAAGATACTAAGATATTTTGGTGACCTTTTCTTCAATGTTGATTGATATAAATTATTTTACCTTTCTTTACCTTTAATATTAATTGAACCCCTTGTCTGCTGCTCCATTATTTTGCCCAAGATCAGTATCAGACTACAAATAAAATAATTACCTGTGTCATTTTTCCTTTTTAAAATGTTGGTAACTTCAATTCTTTCTTGTCAACATCTCCATCTCAACTTTAAAAGTTTACCTTCTAGTAATATTATCTTTTTTAATTATTTGATAAATAATGTCAGAAACACAGTTAAGATTGTGCAGCTACTTGAAGAGGTGGACAAAATTACATTGAAAAGAGAGATATATTTTTTTAATTAGAATAAGCCCTGTACCTTTTACAAAAGTGAAACAAAGTAAACTGTGTATATTCCACACTACCTGTTTCTGTTACATCAAGTACAATCATGAAAAAAACAGCATTTTTTTATAAACACTCATGAAATGTCAAGATTTCTGTCATGCTAAGATGTCTAATGAATCACTGTACAAGACAAACAGTGAGCAAGTGAAGATTCAGGTGATGAAAAGCCCTAACAACCAACCAATTAGACTGGATTGTTGTGCAATTAAAGTTTTGAATTCTTAGAAATTGTAAAAGCATTTTAAATGAGACAAATGCCATTTGTGCATCCTATTCTGATGAAAAAAAACACAAAACCCTGACAAACAAAGCTTTTCAAAGAAAATTATAATAAGCACAACACAAATCAGACTCACCAGGAGTAAACTCACACATGTTAGTAAGAACTGTGAGCTGGGGAAGATGATAAAAATGTGCCTCATTGATTTTTTTTAATCTAATTAATAATAATTTTGTGGCAGAATCCTATTTGCATGGAGTGACATAACAGCTGGTGCTGTCTGTCTTCTGGAGCTTCTGGAAGGTTCCAGTCTGCAGGACAAAATTTGTCACATTTTGGGATGGGAAATGAGGAACTATTGGTATGATCTAAGTCTCTGAAGTACCTGGGGCTGATGGAGGTATTGAAGGTATAACCTGATAAGCTGTAGAGAGACAATTACTTTCACTGCCATATAACTCACTTTTATTTCTTCATGTATAAGAAGTCAAGGACAGTCACATTTTCAAAGTGATTAAAAGCTTTACACTGTAACTCCTAGGAATTAGCATACCTAAATCGTGTAACAGATGTCCTGGAAATATTTCAGATGCTATTTAATCTTCCAAGACATCTATTCAGCATTCTGTGTCTACAGTATTAGAGCAAGAGATCTAATATGCTAAAAACCAAAAAAAAAAAACAAAAAAAAAACCCCAAAAAACACCAAACAAACAAAAAACAACAACAAAAAAAACAAACAAAAAACAAAACAAAACAAAACAACCAACAAAACTTACAAAACAAACAATTTTACTGACTTCTTAAACTACAGTGTTACTCAGATTCTTATTTCTAAAGGAAAACCAGTAGTTTAGCATTTGTTGCTGCTGTTGTTTTTTATTTGCTTTTTAGAATGAGATCAACACAGCAAATGCAGGAAAAATAATCCACAGTTAAAAATCTCATTATTTATTAATTATACTTGCAAAGATGTTCAGTATAGTATATACCGAGTTTCCAAGCAATTTGGCTGTACAATTATTTATTTATGAGTCAGCATAGCTGGCCCATAAGCGCACAGAATTTTGGTTTCCACTCTTAATACCATGTTACTGGGGAAATACATCACTTTGTAAACAGCACTGTGTAATTAGTTTGACTGAAATCCACCAGTTTCCTACCTCGAGATACATGGATTCACTGCCAAGCCTATCAATGGAAACTGTACGTTTACATTTGGAGACAAGACAAAAACCGTGTTTTACTGGTAGCTGAAGAAATTTCAAGGTCTCAGAGATTGTTTCTGCACGTATGTTCAGCTTAGCCCCCAAAAGTTATTTCCAATGAGGTTTGGCTTCTATGAGTAAGACAAGTGAGAGGATCCCATTTCTTCCCAGAAAATATAGATATTCAAACAGATCTCCCTAGCTTGTGCCATCAAAGAACCTACTAGCAATGACATCTGTGTGTATCAGGTACCTGACTTTCCTTGAACATTTATAGTGAGACAAGATGTTCCCATCCATTTTTAGATATTTGAAAAAAATCCATCCCTCAAGGGGAAAAGAAAGAATTGTGAGCTGGGGTTGTATAATTGCACATAATCACTCTGACTCCAAGTAAGGCACATTGATCCACACTGGCTCGAGATCCATCCACTAATATTTATGTTAACTTGTCTAACACAAAGCCTGAAGATATTTTTGTTACGTTTGTCATTATTTCAAGGTGTTGGCATGAATTTTAATGCTTATTAAAATCAGGTATTAATAGTAACAGAGCAAGCAGTAGCAGAGCAGCCAAGAGAAGTTTCTTGTCCAGGTAGGAAAAACAAAACACAGTGATTTTGTCACTCAAATTAGCTGTTCTTAGCCAATGTTTTGTATTTTCCTGACAATACAATGACATTTGTCTTGACAGTGCATGTGTAAGGCTTTCTGTCATCTTTCTGTTGCACATCTTTCACTCACTGCTCACTTATTTCTCAAAATTTGCTTTCATAGTGCAGGAGATAAGTATCAAGTCTTCAAAGCCTTAAAACACACAAAACCACATATATCTTTAGTAAACATAAAAAGCATAAAAGTAAGCATAAAAAGGAGGCAAAACCCACCCTCTATATACCTGCAGACTAACTTTAAACCTAAGAAAGAGTTTTACATGTATTACATATATTCTTCATATACCTATTCCTTTCTTTCTGCTTCAGTTGTTCTCAGATTGGTTCCACATTTTCCTCTCCTGAGCCCTGGCAAAAGAACAGCAGGAACTTTTCCTCCCCAAAAACACACCTGATGAAAAACTAATGCTAGATGATTTGTTTCTACAAAATAGTAGTTCAGGATAGAATATGGGGGGTTTTTCTCCTGGGAAAAAGAAAAAGTTTTAATATCTCTTAGATATCTGTGACACAGACATATACCATGAATTATGACACAAAGGTCATGAAATTGAGAAACTGTTTTCCTAATTAGCAATGTCTGAAGAAGGAGGATGAGGCTGGGTGGGCGTATGGCAGCTGACCAAAAGTAATCATCTATGTAGAGGATGAAAAAGTGTTAAATTCTTCTGTGAGTATCAGTTTTGCAGCTAAATTTTGCTAAATGTAAGCAGTGGTCCAAGTAGGTCTGTAAATTAAAATGTGTATGTAAAATAGGCTTGACTTAGGAGAAACTATTTAGATTAATGGGCTATACCAAAAAGCTTGTTAATGTTTCTAATTTTGTGATATCTATTAATCAGAGGTGACTGTTTTCTGAACTACCACCAGCACAATTCCATGCAAATTAGTTCAATTAAAAATTAATTAATCAGCTTGTTCATTATTTTTCTTTTTGTTTCCCCATTTTGTTTTTGTTTTTGTTTCTTTTCTCGTCAAAGTTAGACATAAACCTCCTTGCTTGGGATCAAAATGCACCAGTGGTGCTACCAGGAATTCTCTGATACCAAAATGAGAGTAGGAATCTGTGTGTCTTTGATCTCTGTGATACTTTGAATTGCAAACAGAAACAATTACAGCAGAGAATGACAAAGCAGACTAGCTATAGATTTGTATTGACAGCAAAAAAGAGTAGGAAGAGTTTAATCCTAAATAAACACACTTACTGAGCATATATAAGGACAATAAGATAGCTATCTTCAAGTATTATGTCCAGAATAGATTCCTAATCCCCACAGATGATTTGGTGAGGCTATTTTTAAAATACATCTGCTACAGCTATAATCACTAAATATACCTATACTGGCAAATAAAGTCTGGAACTTCAAATAGTTGTCCAGACTGTGCAGTTCTCAGTTTGCATCCTATTTATGGCTAGTAGCAACAAGCAGACAACATTTGCAGAGGGTATGAGTGGCAGCAAATAGTAAAAACTAGTCATAACAGGCAATTTGGATATGGTCATCCAATTGTGGGAGGGAGGAGGGCAGACTGAAGCATGAGTTGTTTGATGCTTTTTGGCTCTTGGGTTAAAAACCAAGTCCTGGTTGGTTTTACCACAGTTGCAGACAGTTCTGGAATTTTTGTTTATTTGCTTGCTCTTGTTTCTTTTTGTGTTTTCTGCCAAATTTTTGTACTGACTGTTTCAATAGCCCAAGGTTACTTCATAGAACTTTTCTGAAAGCACAACTGTGTCGAAGACATTTTCCTGGCCCAGTAGTCAGCTGCTGGTGTGACTTTGTCAGGGTCTGAGATGGCAAAGCTTTGCTATCAGAACCTTTTGAATATAGATGTGGCAATTGGAGTTCTGATTAGGTTCTGGCAGTTATTGAAAAGCAGAGTACAGTGAGCATTTCTGAAGAGTTTTTAGAGTAGATAAAGGGTGATTATGGTATTGTTCCATAAAGCAATTGTACTGCAAAATACTGACACAGTCCTTCTCTAGATAGACAAGGGTAAATTGTCATGGTTTATTGTGTGCTCATTCAAAATGAACAACTGCAGGGCTATAATTAAATTTGGCAACCTGGAAATTTTGGAGGATCAAAGTTGTCTGGAAAAAGGAGGATGGCTTATACTCCATGGAATTTTATTGCAGGACAATGTCTCATGCTGTAAAATGTGAAGTTCATTATGGTGTAGGAAACATCCAGAACAAAATGTGAGAATTTCAGAGGCAATGGTGTCTCTGTAGGAAACAAATGCCTTAAGAAAAGAGAAGGAAAAAATAAAAAGGAAAAAAAACCCTAATATAAAAAAAGTAAAACTCCACAATTCTGTAGCAGAACATATAAAACATATAAGTGATGGAATAATCAGCTCTGTCAAGAATCTTAGTCTTGATGAAATCCAGTGAAAGGTAACATGAAAAATACTGGATGTGACTGCGATCAAAGAAGGGAATGGAAGCTAAATTCAGTTAGGATAGACCTGGTCTAACATGACTTCTGAACTTTCAGACAGAGAATTAATCTTGTACTCGCTTATTCCTGGTCATGGCCATTTATCTAATATACTGAAGTATTTAATCTCATTCATACAGTGTTCTGTACCAGATCAGGCTATTTGAACTGTTTTATATTATATAACGTTTTATGACATATTAAAACCATACTCCTAATTTCTGACTTTCTAAAACACTGAGAGATCCGCACTTTGCTCCAAGAGGCCTACAAGATGGGAACTGTATGTTTTCCATGCCCACAACAGGTTCTTTCTGCATGCTAGTGGAGATTTCCAAAGAAATGACACAACTGAAGTACAACTTCCCTTTGTAAGACACAAATTCCTGCTGTATTTCCAGACCTCTTTGCAAGTACTTTATCAGTGTAGAGGAGGAAATTAATTCCTGTATTTTCTATATCAAATATGACAAGTGCTAATAAGCTTGTCTGTTCACAACATTTGAGATTGCTTAGAAGTAGATTTTATTTAGAGAACGTACCAAACTGACACTTTGCTGGGAAAATGATTTGTACTAACAGATGGTGGGATGGTTCTTGTTGCTTTCTCCCCTCCTTTCAGGCTCTGTATTAAGCATGACAGACATTTCAAGGCCAAAAACCCCAAAGGTTTCACAAGCTTATATGAAATATTAGCATTAAATAGAATTAAGGAGGACCCCAATCTGCTGTCACTGTCCTAACTCCTCTTGCTTAGGCAGAGCCCTGTTCTGGAAGGTGGCCAGTGAAACAGCAGCGGTAGAAATAAATTCCTGTATCAAGCAAAGTTGTTTTTCTGTGTGCATCTTGTGGAGTTTTCAGAGCAGATTTGGGCAGGTGCTGCTTCCCCATTAACTTCTGGGCTAAATTCCACAGCAAAATAACTGCAGGAGTGATTTCCTCCCTGCCCACACTGCCACTGCATTTGGCTTCATACCTTCCATGGCAGATGCACATGGCTTGTCCAGGTTTAAACCTGGCTTTGGTCTTGCAGTGAGTTTTGTACCATCTCCATCTGCATGGATGACTTTTATCATCCATGGGGCTGCACCAGGGCTCCTGCATCCACAAGACTTTTGGAAATGAATTCCTGAGCCCTGGGGAACACCACTGAGGATAAAAGGTTACATCAGGGGTGGATTTGCTTTCCTACTTTCCTCACAACTTCCCCCACAGAACAATTATGTCAGAAAAAAAAGGCTGTTTTTTATCTGCCTATTGCATATTTGTGTTTTCTGTAACTCTTATATAGCGTTACTTTTCCATATCTACAGATGTAACCTATTCCATTATCTAAATCTCTCCTTCTGTAGAGCGTGTAACAATAAATAAACTTTGTGGTTTTGCCTAATCTGAATTGGATCTGTCACATCTGGAGAGCCAGTTTACTGCATTTTTGAAGAGCTTATTTTTGTCTTTGGAGATGTACAAAGTAATAGAAAAATATGTGTGAATGGTGAATGGCAAAATGCCTGGACTGATTAAAACAGACCCACTGCACAGAAATTGCCCTGGCAAAACACAATCAAAAGGTTCAAAATTCAGTGAAGCTGGGGAAGATGAAAGCTCTTAGTGCTCTATAATGTAGTGGAAAGCAATCAGTCTTTGTCAATACAGAAACACGCATCGAAGTCACTGGAATATTCAAAGGAAGGAGCATCTTTGCTCCTCTTTTTTATTAAAAGAAACAACTAAATGGGAATTCATACCAATCATTTTCTTCTTGCCAGGTAGTGTGCCTTAACTGGAAATATATAGAAATATATAGAAGATGATGGAATATAAAAGAACAGTGAGGAGACTTATACAATAGAATATCAGCTAGGAAAAAAAAAAATAAATCTTTGCCTCCATTAAATTTTTGCCTCCTTCTCTGTCCAGTGTTAACTTCTTTTTTCCATCTTTGCCTTGAATTTTGAAAGGTCAGATTAGTATAGACTAAAACTTTGTATTTTACAACTAATTGTACTTGTATTTTATCTTATTCTGGCTGGTGAACTTCTTTCTGTCATTTCCCATCCCATTGGGTTCGGTTTTCTTGCTAGCTCTGTTTTCATTTCTTGCTTTTCAGGATTAAAATTTCATACTGGTTGATGTCTGCTCTTATCTCAGTAGTCTACAGATTCCCCATGCTGTGGCCAGGAAGGCTTGTGAAAGAATGGGTGGATAACATTATTCTACAAGAAATATTTCAAAAGAGAGTTATGTTGACTCACTGAGAGCCTGATCCATCCCACTGCTTTTTTGTCAGCAAGAATTTCTCTACAGGTCTCAATTAGCTTTAGATCACAGCCCATGCCCGTGCAATGATTTTCAAAATCATGAGGATAAATAGATGTAAACTATTTATGACAGTTCAACCAGTCAGTTCATCTATGCAGAATAAAAGTCGGGAACAAATTCAAACCAAACCAAACCAAGCCCTGCTATCTAATAGTAAAAGCAGTCAGTTCTTTTGGTCTTTATTGGTTTCTATTGGCTTATACTTTTAAAAATGCCCAGATGAAATAGCTGAATTGTGCTCATGTTCTTTAGAGGTGTAACTGGCTGTGAGGGGGAATGACTCCTGGTGAGTCAGTGTCAGAGTAAAGATAAAGAGTTTGAAATCCCTAATCCTGATTTTCCTGCTTGCTTTCAACCCTACTGCTTCAGCAAGTTATTTTCAGCATTCAATTCGAATTACAAAGGAAGCACTTCAGGCAGAAATCAGTAATTTAACAGATTAAAATAAAGTGTTTTCTGCATTCAAGAGAGACTGCACACAACACAAAACAGACAATGAGGAAGTCATGTTAATTTATCAATTAATGCTAATGATTTCACTATCTGTAAAAAGAGAAATACCAAGACCTAATGGGAGGAAAAAACTCAATAAATTAGTGTGAAGAGATGTTTGTGAAGAAGCTGACTTAGCTCTATCCATCAGTTCTGTAGTGCAATATGCAACTTGATCCTCTGTGAAGCTTTTGTTGTCTTTCAAGGCCTGAATATGTCCACTGCCTGTGCAAACCTTCCCAAAATATTGTCTGCAATCAGGTGGTGGTATCTCATCAATGAAAACCCACTGCTTAATTTGAGTCTCTGGCTTTTCTGATCAGATTTATGACTGCTCATTTATATTTGACACATTGTTTTCTAGGTTGTTTTAGAAAGACAAATATTTGCTAATCAAGGAAAAAAAGACCTGTCAAGCACCAAGTGGAAGAATTGCTCAAAAGTTTAAGGGAAACTGTTCTTATTAGATCTGTCAAAAATTAAAGCCATGCAGCAAAAGATGTAAAGTTCTTTCAGTCTTTTCATGTCTTTGGGAGCTCTTGAAAGAAGGACCAAATTGCACTCTGGGATGGGTTTCAAAATGAAGTTTGCAGATCTGAATACATGAAGACAGTTCAAACACTCTTTCCTGCATTTCTGTTATTTGACTGACATTGCAATAAACTTACAAAAGTAGAGTCAGACAGGAGACTGAAAATAGTGTTGATACAAGGAAATGGGATGTTGTCAAAGAGCCTCAGCATTAGCTGTGGGCCTGAACATGGAAAGATAAATATTAATGTGTATATAGGACCATCTATTTATGTAGTCCCAGCAAGTGACTTGGATGTAAAAAGTGCTGTTCCGCAGAAAAAAATGGAAAACCATGTAGACTTAGGCAAGGTATTCTCTTTATATTAAATCTGTAAAACATCCTTGACCAGGGAAATTATTTTATGGTCAAATAAAAAACTGATCTGTTGAAAACTAACCCCATGCTTAACATACCAATTTTCAGGAACTCCAGCTTTTCCTCAAGCTGTTTGGTTTTTCCTACTGGCACAAAAATAGGGTGGAGTGGTGTGAAAGCAGGAATATAGGGAGAAATAGAGGAGGGACAGTATCCCTTCAACCCCTCCTGGTATTTAGACAAAGGAAAAACAGGAATGTCACTGTGGAATCACAGCTTTAGCATCCCCACATACCATTTACATATTTTTTGTGTTTCTGGGAGCAATGTCAAGCAGTGTTAACATATTTACTGGTATCTGTTCAGCAGCATAGGCAGTAGGCATGACTTCTGCCTACGAAAGCTTGCACTGCTTGCAAGTTTGGGGAAAACCTCCAGCAAGGAGAGGAACTCAAATATTACTAAGTAAACACTAAAAGTTGATTCTTTTCATTCTATTTTAAATAGAAAATTGCTTTGAAAAGGAAAAGAACTTAAAAAGTTCTTTCAAAAAATTCTAGGTTATCCTTTTACCAAACAGCTAGCTTTCAGCAGATGAAAAATGCCTAATGATTTCATGTACTGAGCTGGACTGCATTAATAGGCTTAATGAAGTTGTCTTTTAAAGCAGAAGAAAAACTAAATATCTGTGGAAAGTGAAGAGTTTCTGTGAAAGATTTTGTTCCATAAAAAGGTAAGTTATTGCTTATATAAACTAACCAACCAATCAAAAAATGTATGCAGCAAAATACCATGTGATAACAAATTTAGCTGGACTTAGTGACCACTAATAAAATTATATTTTATCAAGAAATTAAAAGAAACTCTTCAATTCTGTTTCTGAAGAACTGAGAAGTAGAGGTGAAACTGAATTCTGTCTGCCAACCTTTCCCTTGATGACCCCTTACAGGTTATGTTTTGAGAGCTCCTGCATCTCAACTTCTGACAAAACTGTTACTATATTTTGAATTTCCACAATAACAGTTCATGTTAAACTGCCCAGGAAAATACTGAGATAGGAGCAATATTAAACCCTCACTTTGAAGGTAGTGAGCTTTAGGACAGCAGAAAAAAACAACAGAGCAGCTGAAGCAGGTAACTATTGAGACTGGTGTCCCTCTAATCCATCTTCCTGTTTCCATTGGTGGTGAACCCCATAATCTTCTGAGAGATGTGTAAAAAAGATGGAATAAAACACTCACTGGGAAAGTTTGATGTTAACTACTCACAGTAGTTCCTTCTTGCTTTGAAGCCTAATGTGTAATTACATTCAGAGAGTTTGTTTTAAATTTAATGCAGCAACATCTGCTGTGACTTTGCTGAATCTCATAAAATTTCAGAAGTGCTCAGGTCTCCCAAGGTGGAATTTGGTTGCTGAAAATGAGATTATTTCCTAAAAAACATAATGAAATGCTGGCATAAATAATAAAAACAACTGTAGAACTGTCAGCTTTGTGTCTCTCCTGGTCAGCTTGGATAACTATTTTAACAATCTCTCTGCAACTCTTTAACTACAGCCATGGAATGTAAAAGTAGCATTAGTGGTGTTAGCCTTTTTTTACTCTCTAGAAAGAAGCCCAGGGAAAAATTATGACAAGGATTATGTTAAATTATTTTATATCAATTAGAATTATGGATCTCATCTGAGTTTTTTTTCAGTAACATTATGCAGTATTTCAAGGGTTATAAATTGTGGAGCTTTTAACTTTTAAAAATCTGTATAGCAGGTTGATATTGAGAAGGGTGCTACAACTTCTGGGAATAGGAGAAATTATAAACAAATCACTAGAAGAAAAAAAAGTGGGAGAGAAAGAGGAGTAAATGATTGGAAAAGCATCTCAGGACAGAATTATGCAATGAGTCACTGAATGTCTGTTTTCTGGAGGCCTCTGCTGTTCACCAAGTACCTTGGAGAAATGTTGGTGTGAGTTGTTGCTCATCTGCCTGCCTTTTGCTGATCGTGCTGATGCCTCCCTCAAGGAGCACTGGATGAAAAGAGATGGCTCATAGAAGAGTGCATGAACATAAAATTACATTTCCATGATCAGACACACATCACCTCACCCAGTCGTGTGCTGCCCGAAAGAAGTACCCTTGCCTCATTGCCTGACTGAAATATGGGTTTTCTATTGAAATAAATTACAGCACTTGTGATTCATTAAAATGAAGAACATTTTTATTATTGATCTGTTTCTTGGAGAGATGGCAGAACTGGTGCACTGCATGTTATTTGTTTCTGCTCTTTGCTACATGGAGCAAAATGTTATTTCTGCTTCTTTGTTTCCTTTGTTTTAACTTGCAGAGCTTTAAATCATATAAACTTTAATATTTCATTTTAATGTAACAACATATAGAGGTTTGCAAAACCAAAGAACTCTCACATTCTTTTTTTCTCTAACAAGACAAGTAAGTTTTATCACGTTTTATGTAATAATAATAATTTTGAAGAGAAAGGATGGGCTAGGAAGGCACTCCTACAAAATATTCAGCAGTTTCCCAGTTATGGTGCTGTGTTCTCACAGTGCAATGAGGCCATGATGAAATGTGGTCCCTGGAAGACATCTGTTGAGTAAAACTTGCTTGTTGTAGGGAACTCAAAAGACATATTAGAAGGGTCTAGGTCTTTTTCAGAAAGGCTTTGACATCTTAAATTTCTGGCACTTCAGAAGCCTCAATCTCAAAAATGCTTTAACAGTTAAATCAGCTTCAGGTTGTTAATGACTGCCTATGGATCCAATGACTTCTTTTGTTAAACAGATGAATTTTTAGGCTTTAAGGCAGGCCAACCAGATAAGATCCCAGAAAACATATGCATTATTTGTTTTGTTTAATATAGCAGCATGGGGATGTTGAATATTTTGGATTGAGTAGGCCAGGGATTCCTTCTCTGCTTGTGTATGAACACTGAAAGTTTATTTTTCCAAGTGATTATTCTCTCTACTTATCTAGAATATTTATCATGCTTTCTGTACCTCTCTTTCAGAGAGAAATCTGCTTACAGAATAAAGAGTTCTGCAAAGTGTATCCTGCTCTTATTGTTATTATCAATTATCAATTGTTATTATCTCAAACTGTAGCACTGGGTAGTCAGATGAAACTTTTCTGTGCTTAGAAGGTCTGACTGCTGATCCAGTTTTGCTGTTACAATATACTCACACTCTAAAAAAGGTGAAAATGGGATGCAGTTTAATTGGAGATACGAATTCAACGTGCACTGAAATGAAGGAGAGTTAGCACTGATTGCACTGGATCAGGTCCTTTGAGTTTGGACTGATGAGTTTGGAACAACATTTACTTGTCTTTTTGTGGACATATTATTGGTTTGACAGATCTCCAGAGAAGGGAGCATTGTGTGCAGGTGACACAGTGTCACATGAAACCTGGATCACAGAAAACCCCTCTGCTCTCCCCTGGTTATGGAATTTGCAGTTCCATCATGTGTGTTTATTTGTGTCCATGTAGAAAATCAGCTGTTGATAAAATAACTACAAAAGCTGGAGAAATGAGAATAAAACAAGTTCCTCACACAAGATATACATCAGATGTTTAGAAAGCACTGTGGGCTAAGAATGAAGTCTCAGATGAAAGATATGTATTTATCATATCAAAAAAGCCCCAGATGGAACATGAGAATGCATGCAAATTTCCTTCTGAAATTCACATAGTTGTTGAAATATATCTCATTGTGTCACATACCCCTAAAATGAATAGTTTCTCTACAGAAGACATGGAAATTAGGGTGAACAGCAGGACACTAAGACCTGCAGATGAGAAAAGAAGCTACTCATGGCAATCGAATCCAAAGAATAAATCTGGAGGTATCTTCTCCAAACTCAGTTTCTCAATACTAAATGAAGTTTGATGGCAAAAAAGCATAAGTTATGTAGGTTGAAAAGGGAGTGACAGTGACAGCTTCATCCAGGCAAGATCCCTGGGCACCACCAGAGGCAGTTCACTGTTCAATGGATATTGGATTGATCCCAAGAGAATACAGGATGTTAAATGCATGGCCAGCCAGCCAGAAACAATGACATAATTGTAATTCATTATACAGATCAAGAGGCCCAGCTTCCTCTGACCTAATGGTCCCATTTCAAAAAAAGCCCAGAGAGGGTAATGTAGCCCCAGAGAGGGCACCTATCACAGAGCAATGAAAACATTTATAGAAACCTTCTCCTATAGAAAAGGGAATGTAAAATTGCCATTAGTTACTTTTGCAAGCAGTTTAGCAGCTGGGAACTTAATCAAAATATTTGGGATTGGGAAATGGTGATCGAACTCCCAAGTTCACAATACAAAGAGTCAACCAGTGAATTTCAAAGGTGACAGGTTTGGGATTGATGAAAAGAAGGAACATTTGACACAAGACCCTAATAAATGGTAAAACTAATTACCCCATACTGCAGTTAAACAAAATACAGAAATTCAGGAGATGGTTGCATTTCTGTATTGTTAGCAAAGATATTCAGCATCAAATACCTCATCCCAGACCAAAAAAAAAAAAAAAAACATCAATAAATCAGCCCTGGAGGAAAATAGTATTTGTTTGCTGCCATAAGTCAGTTTTTTAGTGATGTTACAGAGAAGGCTGAGACCAGCAGAGGCAGAGAGAGATTCCTCCACAGCTGCCTTCTCTAAGGACTGCAGGAAACATCTGCCACTGCACAAGTGCTGCAGCTCATGGGTGATGTGCTAATAGGTTCAGATCCAGTTACTTGGTGCTGAGGCTCCAAAACACATGAAATACCAATGAGAACCTGAAACCAAATGCTTCAGAGTGCTCTAATAAAAACGGATTTAAGGCCATGGGGCCTTTTTATTTGTTGCCTCATCAGCCCAATGGTAAGGATTTGAATTATGTCAAGGACAACAGATTGTCACCTATCTGACTCTTTGCTGTCCAGGTGCCAGAAAGTTCCTTCCTCTGGATCCACTCCACCTGCACTCTTCTTTTGAAACACCCAATGGTTTCATTGTCACAATCACCTGTAAATCAAGCACTGCTGGAGAATGTCTTTGTTTTGAGAAGGTATTACCAGAAATATCTCAAATTAACAAGTGGGAAGATAAGCAAAATAATAATTTTTGAAGAGTATTTCAAAACAATACATAGAACAGGAATTCACTCTATTAATAGGGTAATTAAGACTGGAAAAGACCTCACAGAGTGTCAGGTCCAACCATTTACATAACTTTGCCAGGTCCACCCCTAAACCCTGTCCCCAAGTGCCACATCTACACGTTTTTTGAACACTTCCAGGGAAAACGACGACTCCAACACTGCCCTGAGCAGCCTGTTGCAATGCTTGACCATGCTTTCAGGGAAAAAATTTTCCTTAATATCAACTCTAAACCTCCCCTAACACAACTTGAGATTTAATTTCTCTTGTCCTGTCACTTGGTACCTGAGAGAAGAGCCTGACCCCTTCTGGCTACAGCCTCTGTTCAGGTATTTGTAGAGAGCAGCAAGTTCCCCCCCAAGCCTCCTCTTCTCCTCTTCTCCAGGATAAATAACTCCCTGTTGCTTTTTCTCTTCCTGTTAGCAACACTATTGATGGGATATTTGTGCACTTGATGAATTTTGCTGTTTAAAAACCTGAACAATAAAATGTATGTCCCCCACGATGTTTTGTTATATACTTCCATCCTCCAAAATTTGTACATAGGTCCCAGATCCTGTTTTATACACTTTTTTTTCTGGCAAGCTTGATCTTCTGCTACTTATTGGTATGGTATTTTAATGACCTCCTGGGAACAGCAGAGGCATAATATATAAAAAAGAGAAAAACAAGCAGCAAAATAAATGACACAGTGAACTCTTGTCTTACACCCAAAATTATTAAACCGTTTCACCATATAGATTCAGTTGTTCAATACTTGCAGAATCTTCTAGATCTTTTTTTAATAGTGTTTTTTTACTCACTTTACCATCCATTTATTCATATTTTGCCAGATTTATATGACTATGTGCTGTATACTGTGAAGATTTCCTCTCAGGAGGAATCTACCAACACTATATTATTTCCTAGTGACACTTCTTTTTTTTTCTTGTTGTGATGAACTACTGCTTTCTGAGAGAACAGAGGAAAAAGTAGAATTTGTATTTTGTTTTTCAAAACTCGCTTTTGTTCTTTGCCAGTAGTCAATATTTTCTATTAAATTGTTATTGAAATAATATTATTTATTGGATTTTCAGGTGGAACAAATAATGTCTTTTTTATAAAGATGGAAAAGTCTTAATCATGATAACTAACATTCAGTAAAAATAATACTGTCATCTTTAAAAATTGTCAATATTTACCAGATAAATATATGAAATACCTGTGACATTGGATACTTCAGCAGAAACTGTATATCCTGTAGAAAAAGACTGTTTTAAATGGAAACCATTTTTCCCAGAAACCACTGGGTCAGTACTTTTAAATTCATCAGAAAAAAACCTTTATTTTGTTATGGTATTTTGCAATACATATTTAGACAGAAAAAAGATATTTACCCCATGAAAACTCTGTTGAATGGGGATAACTATCTGTTTATATTTGAGAAGGAATTTATGTGCTTAATATAATCAATAAATATGCCTACTTTTAGAGGTGCTTAAGTTTTGGGTTTTCTCTGCTCTTTCTCTTTTGGGAGAGAAGTCAAGCCTGTGTAGAAGTTGTCCAGTTTTGTTATGATTCCCCACTAACAAAAACACCCTGCAGGAAATAATGTGACCCCAGGCTGACACGTGGCACTGCAAAAGCAAGTTAATACCAGTTTGACTGGAGCTCATTTGTACCTGTTCAAGAGAGGATTTGCAAACCTTCACAACCAGCTCCCTAAACTTACTTTGTGAAACAAAGGTAAGAAAATGAGAGATCATGAGAAAAGTCCAGTTTATAATAGCCTTGTGAGGGCTTGAATCCACTGTCAAAGTATTACACATTGCTGGAGGCATCTTAACTGTCTGTGCACGTTTTTAGGTCACAGCTAATCTGGGATAATTGAACTAAAGCTAAATTGAATTAGCCCATGATAGACTGAGGACACACATGGGCAGCCACCCTGTCTCACCTAGCCCAGGAATGGCTAAGCTGAGAGAATTTGTGAGCCCTGGGAAGAAAGTGTCAGCCCTGGTGATGCTCCAAACTAGATGAGGCTTAAATGTATCCTACGAGCAATCCTGTGCTTTCAGAGCAATGCACTGGATGATTCATTTTGGCTTTTCCATTCCTTGACTCTTATGACTTTCTGAGAATGACTTCCCTCTGGCCACCTTCTGAAATAAGTGTGAGACTCCAGCCCAAGACAGTATCTCAGAGAGATTTTACAACTTGCACATCACTCTGTGTCCTTTGTCAAAGTAGCCAATATTGTGACATCCAGTGACCTTTTTATGCCTGACAGATCTGATAAATAGGCAGAAGGTGCTCAAAAGAAAAGGAACAGATTGGAAACCAGAGGCTTTTGTTTGTTACTGAGCAAAACAACTTGCATCTGTGATGGGCCTGGGTTGAACAACTTACTGTCAGCAGAAGTGTTGAAATTCATACCTTTTAGGATAAGTATCCCTTTTTAAGAAAATGAAATGCTAATTTGTGGGAAAAAACCCCAACTCAGAAACCTGCCAGCAATCCTATGCCTCTTGGATTTGTGCAATGAGAAGCACACTGGAAATTTTTTGATAGGAAGTTTTCCAAATTGTTTCTCAGAGGCTGTCAGAGTGCATCCAAGTGTTACTGTCACCTGCTGGAATGCCAGAGCACAAAGATTTCGTGACTCCAAAGGTAAAAATCAGTTGTTATTGCAGGAAATCCTGCTGTCCAACTGTGGCTTTTCCAAACATTAGCTTAAAACCAGGCTGGAGTACTCTCACTATTCTGACCCAATGTCTATAGAAACTCTTCCTTCCAAAGGTTGGATATCATCATTTTGGTTTCATCTTCCATGTTATCCCTGAAAAATTCTTCTTCCTTTTCCATTACTGTTATTTTGTATTCCAAAATATAACTTTGTAGGGTGCACCTGAACATATGCATGCTTTCAAACATCCTGCTTAATTAGGTATTTAACTAATTATGGGGCAAGAAGCCTGGAGGGTTTGCTTTACTAGTGAGGAGACAATACAAAATGTAAGCACCATGTACAAAAGTATTTTCTATCATCTTGTTTTTCTTGTTATGGCCAGTAATCTCTTTGCATACACAGACTGAAATTTATTCTACCACTAATGCAGTCATGAAAAGAGAGTGAGGAACATCAAAGGGGAAGAGGCACACAGGTTGCTACTAAAATAATGAAGGAAAAATGAGAAAAATAAAAGCAAATCAATCACTATTTTGAAATGCTGCCAGCTGATACTGTAGCACTATGGAGTATGAATTCATTCTGATTTATGGGATAGGAACTCTTTTGCACAGTTATCAGACTAACAGGCTGGTATGCTGTCTTCCTTGGAACAGTAGAGAATGGAATCTCCAAAAGAGGCCATAGGTGTCTTAGACATCTGTCTCTGCACTGGATAAATCACTCTCTGGAGGTGATTTCCTGTCTTAAGTAAAAAAACAGGGAGCCTATGTCTACTTTTGACTAGACACTTAAGATTTGGAAAGCTGAAAGTTCAACAAAGCTCAACAGAAAGAGTTAATATTTGCCTATACCAGCCTTCCCAGTTGTCAATTTTTGGATCTTAAATGGTTTAAATTAATGTCACCAGCTCTCAGTTTCCCTGGGAAAGTTAGTGTATAGGCAGGCAAGCTTATATCCTAAAAGATTATTTCTATTTTCCACAAAGTGCCTTCTTACATAATATAGTATCACACTGGGAGCGTGTGGAAATGATCATCCTGTGCTTTTTGCCTGAGAGCACTGCAAGGGAATTTATGCCACTGCTCAATGTTCTGCAGCAAAAACCTCATATTGCAGACAACTTATCAAGAGGAAACCCCCGAGTAAGACTTTTACAGCACTCTGCTGGAGATTTGCCACCAATCTGCTCTAACAGTATGATCCCACACCAGAAGTATCCCCCATTCTGATTCTTTTTTCTTTTCTGATTGTATCTATATCTAAGAAAAGGAAGAAAAAAAAAAACAAAAAAAAAACCTGTAATGGACTGCAGTGAGGAAAAAGCAGTTTCAATTTAATTATTCATAATGCAATTTTGCAGCAACTATATCATGTGTTAGCTCAATTTTTAACTGCTTTTAAAATGGAGACAAGGATATTATAAGTGCATCTGCTGTGGGTGTCCCTGTGGATGGGAGATGACTGAGAGGTCTTAGCTGAATCTGTGTTCCTAGAAATAATTGCTTCATTACTTGAATGAGTTACCTCGAGCTGAGCTGATGTGATTCTCCATCTGTTCCTGTGCTTTACTGAACTGGTGCCACTGGACACTGAGAAAGAGCTCTATGCAGTCCTGAAAAACTCAAGGAAGTCAGAGCCTGAACGTGCTGAGGAGGCTGCAGCTTCTTGGGCTTCAGTCAAAGGCAGATTTGAAGGACAAAGTACAAGGTTTATATCCTCAATATGTGAGCTCAACTTTCAGCACAGCCTCAGACTGACAGCTTCAGGCACCATGTAACAGCTTCTGGCCTTCAAACTACAGGTGTAAAATGGGAATTGTAAAGATGATGACTGGCTTCCATCTCACTATTTTTATCTGATTTCATTTTTGGATTAAGAGTTTCCTCTTTGTTGATATTTGTAGCCTTGAATACACATATATACTCCACATTGCCTGTCAGTACTTGCAGATTTATTTGATAAAGTAAGGTTATTATTAAGCATTTAATATCCAGTCCTATGGTTTTTTTTTCAATATTTCAGGGTCTGTGAAATGTATCTCTGAGAAATATATGGATGGACCTCTTCTACTTAAAGCTTCTGACTTAAACTCTGCTCAGTCTGTCTGTGTGTGAAAATGTATACTTAATATTATGCATTTCTTGGAATAATGGCAGTAACATTGCAAAATGTTCTTGGATCTGCATAACATGGGTGCAAATGCTGTCCCTCTTTAAATTGCCCTTTCAACAAATTTTATTTTGCAGTTACAATTAGTGTGTACACTTTGGACTTACTTGGTGCTTTCAGAAATCTTTAGATCAAGAGTTCCTTCTCATCTTTCCAAAAACTGCATTTGTCAGTTTATCTCAAGGATATAAAATAGAAATTTGCCCATGAACAGCATCCAGACAAACATGTGAGCAGATTGCTAAGCTGCAGCTCCCAACAGGGATGGCAGAGCTGTGTTGCAGAACTCTTGTGATTGCCAGAGGATCAAAACAGTCAAGTAGAGAACAGAACATGGATAACTGATCCAGGTCACTTCAGATGAGGAAATAAACTGTGTGGTCAGCATCTGTATTTTTTTGTACTGGCTCCTCTTGATAAGCACAGAGAAGGCCACCATCAGTGCCCTGTCTGGACCAACAGGAGCTGCAGATTTTTGCTGCATTTAGATTTGTGTTCTGGAACTGGTTTGTAGCAGAGATGCTGCTGTCATGGTCCTGTCTATTCACACCCTTAGAGGAGAAGACTTTACTCAGTTCCAGTGTTACTAGTGTTTACTAATTGTGTTTACTATTTACTATTACTAATAGTGTTTACTATTTATAGTGTTTCACTAGAAATATTGAAGGTCACATCTTATTGTCTTCCCAGGGAAAATTCCTTCCTTTAAGGTGCCTGTTAAGTCACCATCATTAGAAGTGTGCTGACACAACTCTCAGAGTGGGGAAATTTAGATATTAAAAATACTGTGTTTTTTCCAAAGTTCATTGCATAGAAGAAGACAAATATTGAATGTACAGCACTAATAAGCACGAGTCTAATGGTGAATGCTCAGCTGGATTAAACATTGGCATAGTTAAGGGGCCAAAAATTGAGTAGGATAGATTGAGACCGTGCAAAAGCTGGACAACAAATGGAAGTGCAGTGCCAAACCTAATCTTGTCCACATTTTGTATTGACATGATGACCAAGAGGTGGGAACACTGAAAAAAGTACAAATAAAAAAAATTACATTAGACCGGGAGCACCGATCGATACTAACAAGGCAGGAAACTGGATCAAAGTTGACCTTGAAAAATTGCACCAGTTTTTTTTTTCCAAATTACTTCTGAAGTCTTTTATGGGAATGGAAAAGGACATGTAAACCCTGGAGAGGCAGGGAGCCTAATTAACGTTGGGACTTTTAAAGTGCAGACTGAAAGTTTCCAAATACCAGCCATGGAGGTAATATCAATGAAAGACTTATTTATTTGTGTGATGATCCATCACTGCTTATAAAGCATTGTGCTGGATGGATGACAGCAAAGAGGGTGAAAAGTGAGAGAATGAAATATATAGATAAACAGCACAAACTGAGGATGTCAGTGAGAGAATTGTTAAATGGGGACACAGAATCAGTGAGCTTTGGTGTTCATTTCCTGATAGCTTTGCAGGTAGGGAAAAAAAACAAAACAAAACAAAACAAAACAAAACAAAACAAAACAAAACAAAACAAAACAATCTCTTAATATATCTGGTAATAGAAATTAAAAATGTCTGAGTAATATAAAATTAAACGAAAGAAACAGGAAATCAATCTGAGACCACCAGCTGGCATGGAAATTCTCAATGCACATGGTTCTAGGTTGTGCCTGTAATTGCAGTCAATGTTAGTTTTGGTGATTTTTCTGTCATTTGTTCCTGCTTTCAAAGAAGCAGGTAAGAACCACCTGTGTACATAATATTCAGCTAAAGCTAGCCAGAGGATAATTTGATTTTGCAACAGCTTTCCAGACATAAATGTTTATATTCAATCTGCACTGGAATAAAACCTAATGCCCTGGGAAATTTTTGCGGAATGAATTTGGTCTGGAATGTTGCACTTTTAAATCAGAATGGTTCAGTTAAAATCTCTGAGTAAATGAAAACTATGTCATATCAGAAATTTTATTGTGGGACAATGTTGAAACAGGAGTCTTGAAAGAGACTTTTTGGGTTATCCCGAAAAACTTTTGTGCTATCACAGTCAATGGGTTGTACAGCATAATCCAAAACCAGAAAAGTGCTCTGTTTTCAAAGCAAGCTATTTCAGACTGAGGATTTTATAATCATTATTCTAATATTTTTAATGAGTCTTCTAATCTCCAACCTGCCTTATTTACCAGCCAATTCATCCTATTTATTCTTTTATCTGTACTCACCCTTAGATTTCCTTCCTCTGTGTTTTCTCATCAATGTAGCCCCTCTTTGCTCTGCCAACCTGCACAAGCCAGGAACTATTTATATCTTGAAAACAGGCTAACTGAATTTATATGAAGTCACAAAAATTAGTTACAAATGGCATATGAACTCAGTGAGTGAATTTGAAGCTCCCAGAGCTCATGGTGTTGAAGGTTTAGTTCTTTTGTCTTTGCCCATAACCAAGAAACTTCTTTCCCCCATGCTCAAAGAAATCAGAACTATTACTGTAATTATGGGACTGTGGGACCTAGGCCTCTCCTAAAAAGGACAAATAGCAGAAATGTCAGCACAGTGACAGCCTGACCTAAAGACAGCTGCAGTAAATGAAAACCCCCTTGATCTGCACAGGCTTTAGTCTGGTCTTGTGTTTAAAGGTAACAATAATAAAGGCACTCAAGCATTTCCTTGAACACTTGGCTGTGCAAGGGCAGAGAAGAGCAAATGTATGTCTTGAATTCCTATGGCTGGATCAAAAATATCCTGTCCTATGACACAAAATGGATCCAACAGGAACACGAGCTCCCAGAGCTGCTCAAAAACCACGTGTGATATATTCATGGGTCTGAGTTTCTGTCAGTGTCAATGTTTCTGCACTGCCCTGTAGTTTTAAGTTTAGTAGATATTCCCCTTTTTAAAAATATCTATCACTCCTTTTCTTATCTCACTCTCTAAGCACTTTGCTGCTGGATCTGGGGGTTCATATGCAAGTGTCTGCACTTCTCTAATGTTCAGCAAACTCCAGTTTTGCCTTCTGACGGAGAAAAAAATGCTGTATTTATTTGCCACAGGTGACAAGTAAATGTCTGCCCAACAATGTTGTGAGATCTTTCCAGAGATATTTATTTGGAGAAATAATAGGTTATTTTCCCACCCAAAGAAGCCATGCTTATCTTGAAATATCCATAATTATCCTCCTCCTCCTCATCATCACTATAATCATTCTCATCATCATCACATGAAACCAATGCACCATCCACTTTCTAGACCTCAAGTAAAATGCTGTTAAATTTTTAGTCTGATATCTGATTATTTAGAGGCACTGAACATAAGAGTGACCTCCCAGTGACTTTATCTGTGCATTTCATCTGCAGGGGAGTTTTTCTTAGACCAGTTGCAAATGCATTCCCTGTTTTTCTGTGGTCAGTTCCTTGCCATTACTCTTTATTTTTTGCTCACAATAAAATATTTGAAATTCCATCTTAATTTGTGCTTTACATACTGCCTCATTCTAGCTGCTTGGGTAAAAACATATTTCAAAAGCAGTAGAAAACCAACAACTCCCTTTCAAGAATAAGGATATTTATAGTGAGAGATAACATATTTTATTGAACCACCTGGTATAACTTGAAGAAAAAGATGAGATCTAAGACATGCATGTCCTTCCTTAATTCTTTTGTACCTTCTCTTTGCACTGCTAAAAAATTCTCAGAAAATTTTAAAGCATGGTATAGTACTTAATGAATAAGTAATAAGTAAGTCTACAAATCATGTTGCTGGACAGTGTTGTAGGCTCATATTATTATATCAAACTTTGGTCTGAATTTTAAAAAGCATCTCTTGTATAATGAGGGTCAAAAGGGGGACAACTGTGTTATTGTTAATAGGAAGTGGAAATGGAACTGAAAACTATAATTTGTTAATGTAACCTAAAATGAAAATAACATGATTTCAGCAGGATCACAAAACAACTCAATGGCAAATAACTGTAAAGACTGAGAACTTCAGCAAGTAGTGAGTCCTGTTATGGAGGCAGATTTACCTGTGCTATGTCGTTAAGACATATTTTACAAAATACACATATTATACACTTTTAAAAATTTTCTAGTACCTGGTAAAATGTTTCTTGATAGTAGTAACTTATGAAGAATAAATGAAGCCAGAATACTGACCAGTTAGAAAAGAACTAATATGACAAAAAATTCAGAAATATAATGTAGATTATGTTGGTATGATGCTGTGAAAAGGCTAGAGTAAGAACTGGAGCTGATTAATTTCTGTGTTAACTAATGAAATCTAAGCATTATTGCTTCCAAAGCACTGGGTAATATTGTGTCTAAGGAACCTGTCTCTTCCCTAAACCAGCTCACTGTGTTACAGAGCATTGGAAATTTTCCTGGGTCATTAACCAAATCTAAATTGAAGGTGAAGTGAACACTGTATTACATTTCTTCCCTGCTGCTGATTTAATGTCCTTTCACCCCAAAATCTCCTTATGGGGACCAGGGCAGAGAGATATCTGTCACTGAACAATGGCATGGGGAACATCCTGACTCTCTGGAACCTGTGAGACTCTTCCATGTGATCCACCTCGTGGGCTCAGCATCCTTTCCCTCTCCTCTTTGTTGAGTTATTAAAAGATAAAGAAGAGCAGCTGCTGCTGTAGACATAGAAGTTGACAAATTCACAATAGGTGATGCCACCTGTGCCTGCCTAATTTAATGACAGCCCAAACAATCTGCCATCCATTTGCAGGGGACAATGTTCAAGAGCATCTCAGAGTGACTCAGGAGGGTGAGGAAGCAGCGTGGGAGCAGTTTGCTCAAACACCCTCTTGGCTGCAAGGGAAGTTTGCAGAATATGGCTGGTGGTCATGAAAAACCTTTTCCCTTTCCCACATGAAAAGCCGTGGTAAACAGCTAACAAACACCAGATCCAACACTCTGGTGCCAGCTGGATTCATCTGCACGGTGTTATGTGAGCTCCTGCTGATCCATCTGCAGTGAATGCTCCTTGCCAGTTGCTTGGCATCCAGAGGGTTTGGGAGGCCATGCCAGGGAGGAAGAAGCTTTTTGTTGTACAGGTAGAAGTTTATTTTCTGCTGGTCCCTCATGGACCCACCTACAACAGCCTCCTCTCAGCTTCTCCTGTAGAATCATGCAGTATAATTGTGTTTATTCATCACGCTGATTCTCTATGACAGCTGTGCATCCAAATTCCAAATATCCACGTGCTCTTAGGTTTGTAATTTTGCAAGACCTCTTGTAAAATATTCTGTTCAACTTTAATAAAAATGCCTCACAGTCCAGAAGAGAAGACTAAATGCACTTGAGACTCTTAAAGTACTATGGTAGGAAGGCAGCAGACTGTGACTGTGACCTGTTACTAAAAATGATTGTAGAAAAATATCTCGGTCGAATCTAGGTAAAATTCTCCTTGTTTTACAAAAGATCTTCAAATGATCTTTAGGCAAGAGGTGAGATTTTTTTGTTGGGCTTGGGGTTTTATTTTGGTTGTTTTGCTTTCTTTTCTTTTTTTCCCCAGTGGACAATATCTCACCACAGAAAAAAATACAGAGAATGTTTTGGGGTTTTTTCCTCCCAATAGATATAGTTACTCCACATTAACATCTGGAATTTTTTTTTCATAGGTTTTTTTTTTGCATGCTATCCTACTTTAATTTGTGGTGAACTTCTCTAAAACTGATCCCACAGAATTATTTGGACTTTTCTAATTACTTTATTGTAAAGAGAATTAAGCAACTTTGACTAGATGTAAAATAAGCTGATTAATAACTAGTAAACATTTTTAAGAGACACATTTTAGTAAGCTTTGATTTAAATTGATAAAGAATATTCTTTTTTCTCAAATATTGTTTTGGAAATGTTTGATCCTTGGGTTTTTGTTTATATTTTCAGTGCTAGTTTTTTTCAGGGTTACTTATTATAATTTAAACTTACAGTGAGTGCTTAATTGGATGGATTAAGACTTCAATCAGAGTTTTAACTTTTACCTGTATTTTATCTATCAATTATGACATTACAGAGAGGTATGGAAACACAAAAATATTTTTTTGTAATACTGTATGATCACTATTAGCTGTAGCTCTTCAGAGTTTGTGGGATCCTGTGAAACCAGTCANGCCCTTTTGTAGTCTGTCATAAAGCATCATATAACGAATAAAATTATTCTAATGTATGAATTATGTTACAAAAACTTCCTTCCTCTTTGAAACCTCTCTTTTCATAGTCCTGCTAGCCCAGAAGTGTATTCCTAATGAATGAATAAACTAATTGAAGCAACTGCTTAATTCATTTCAGACCTTCTTTCTTCAGGGGATGTGACTGTAAATGAATAGATCTAAGACTAAGAAAAATAAAGAATCAGTAAAGTTACCCTTCAAAGGCCATTTA
>VWZS01004203.1:62296-87558 GCA_013397075.1 Rhabdornis inornatus
AAAAACCTTTGAAAAGGTTTTTGAAATCTGAAAGAACCTGAAACAGAAATTAAAGTTTAAAATGGCACAGTACCATTCAGTGATAGTAGGAGGTGTATGTTTGGAAAGGCTGAATCATGGGTGCTATTTATATACATACATACATATATATATATATATATATATGTATGGCTGTGATATAGTCTATAATAAGACTATTGAACTGGACAGATTCAACCAAAACAAAATAGGAAAATTCAGAGAACCAAATGAGGAGAAAGGCGGGACTTTTATTTAAGGTCAGATATTAAAGACGTTGGCTCAGAGTTTTTAATTTGCACACAATGTTGATAACCTGAAGCATAGTAAAGCTTTTTGTACACTTTAGTCCACAAATACACATTTGAGGGAAAGGTAAATCCAAAAGAATCAGTAAGACAATATCTGATTAATTAACTATTTTAAATATTTTAAGAAATGGGGAGAGGAAAAGTAAAGAGAGAATATTTTACCCCAACTTTTTGAAATTAAAGGATTTACCTTTTTTCCATGTGACTATTTTGCAGCCCACATTTGTTTAAATCTATTATATCTTGAGAAAAGTAAAAGCATCCAAAAATGAAAAAAATAGAAAAATACCCCCTTTGAAATGCAAATTTTTAGACTTTTCCAGTGCTCTTTTGTCAATTACAAAACATTAAAAATCACTTTCTGTAATCCTGCTTTGGTTTAAGCTGAAAGATCTTTTTAATTTTCACTATCAAATTAAATAAAAATACCAGATCAGCACAGTGTTTTGGTTTTTGTTCTCTTTGATCAAAGTCTTGGATGTCAGGTCATCAACTTCATGAACTGAACTTTTGCCAAGCAATGGTATTTTCTGAATTGCTATGGAGTAAAAGGTGGGAAACAGATTTTGGGTTATAACCCCTGAGAAGCAATTTTTCTTAACCTCCTCACCCACTCACTCAGAGCAGTTGTCTCCAGGAAAAAATTTTTCATATTGTGGGTCAAACTGGTCCTTCTTTAAGTGCACATCAGCTTAACATGTGATGTATCTGGGATTCAGGTGTGTGATATACAGAAGAGAAGGATCTGTGTGGTCCAGGTTGCTCAAACCTCAGACACTCAGTTTTTATTCAGGTGGGATAGATCTGTACCCACTCTCCCAGGCAGCCACAGAGAGCGGTTACACAGTGAGAGCAAAGAAAAATCTTCAATTCTTTCTGAGAATATTCATCATTAACATGTCTTGGAAAGATCAGTACATATGATGGCATGTGCTGCAAGGAGGGAGATTCATTTTTCTTTCGTTTTCATTCAGTTGAAGATGTGCTGAAAATTGGATTATTTTTATTTTAAACCTTTAAGCAATGTACAAGCTGTGCAGTTATCCTGATTAAGTGTAGCAGCAAACTGGGGCTGCAAACCCCTCTTTGCACAGCCCAGCTCCTGGCATGCTGCACAGGCTAATGAGAAAAATAACAGAAGCTCCACAATTATTTTCTTCCTCTCTGGCACTGGCTGGAAGAAAAAATTAATTGTTGTTCTTTCTCCAGGGTAACTGTCTGCCCTTAACTCGTGACTGAAGTTGCTACTCCCTGAGATAATGGAAACAAACGGGGAGCAGAGTTTATAGAAACTTGTATTTGTCAAGTGTTCATAGGCACTTCACCTGGTGTCTACTGGGGACAGAGAGATGGGGAAGAGGCTGCTTTGTTAACCTCATTTTCTCTGCTGGGTGGACTGCAGGCGTGTGTTTTAAAGATTCTTGTCAAGCCTTGAGTACTCACATGTCTGTAACACAGCTGCCACGAGGCCTTTTCTGCTCTTATGTGTCTTTTGATGCTACTGTCAGTTCATCCCACTCACCTGGCCAGGGCTCTGCAGGATGTCAGGACAGAGTTCCCCACAGTCCATCCATCCCTACCCTAAAATAAAAGAGTCTCTCCAAATGCCCTCCTACATCTGTTTGCCCATTTATAGGAGGAAACAGGAAAAGTTTTCAGAGATCTGCTCTGAATTAATCCCACTTCACTTCAAGCTCATGCCCTGATCAACTCATTGCTCATGGCTTTCTTTGTAGGCAGTGAAAGGAGCTGAAAACTCCATAGGAAAACAAACATTCCTGTGCTAACTGTCGTGGGTCTTCTCCTGTCTCTCTTGATATCATTGTGTGACCCTCAATTAGAAAATTAATCACCACTACAGAGTGGCTGGGACAGGGAATTTTCTGGGATGAATTATTTATTTATTTTTTATCTCTATTCTTAGTCTCTAAAGAACCCTGACTCCTGTTTCCAGGGTCTGCTAAAATAGTGGAATTGTCTCTACCTCATGTTCTAGTGGGTATGTAAATGCACAGTATACACTTGTATGCATAACCAAGCGATTTTCTAATCAGCTGTAGTCAGACAGGGCTTCAAATTGTGACCAAAAATAATTTTAATATTTAAGAACAGAATCATTTTTCTCAATAATTTCAACTCAGATTGTAATTTCTCCAATAGCTGCAGCTTCTTCCTAGCTGTGTCTCTTTAAAAATGTACTGAACACAATTTTTGGGCTAGCAAACAGTTTCCAAGACCATATTTGTAATTTGCACTAGGTAATAACTATTAAAAAAATGATTATGTACAAACAAGTTTCCAAAAAACGACTTTTTGTTTGTTTCTCCTGATTCTGCTCTCCCTGTAATATATATTCCCACTCTATTTCTTCTTGCGACTGTTTTGCAATGATTAATTCCTCAGATCTCTCAATGATGCTTAAGAATACAATGTCTTTCCTTATTTTGTGATTGTTTAATTAAGTCTGTCACAGACTTTACTTTTTTCAGTATATTTTATTCTTAGTCTTTTTGCTCCCTTGTTTTACATCAGAAAATATTCTGATGGAATTTCTTTAGGAAATAAATTACAGGTAGAACACAAAATGCTGTCTTTTTTTGGATTGCAGGGAGAGGTACCAAAAGGTGACAAATTGTCTCTCTCATAAGGAGATTTTCAGCAGAGCTGAAGACCAGAACAGTTCAGATCTTGCAGGTGGGTAAACACATTTTCCATAACAGATCAAACAGTTCTTGACCATTTTAAGTGGAAACAGTCACTTACATGGTGACCTTAATCCTCATAATTTGTGAAAACTAAATTTTAATTAGCTCTGAGCAATGACTGGTTGATTACAAAAAAAAAAAAAATCTCCAAAACAAAGTAACCTTGGCATTTCGTAGAATAGGTTTTTGTAGAGCAGCTCACTCTGATTTTTTTATCTCACATTCTCCTATCTCAATGACATTATTTGCCACTAATGAAGTATAATTTATACCATTTTGTTGTTTACAGCAAACCTTGCTAGCAAAAGTTAGAGACCAGTGCATTGTGTATGGTGCTTAGCTTAGATTATTTATTTGTAACAAGTCAGAAGAGACTATTTCAGGTGTATAAACACAGGAGCTGCCTCAGGTGTAATATTTTGAGTCCCTGTGCCCTGATTGAAGGAAGGTTCCTGGTTAAAGGTTGGGGGAGTGGAAGTCCTGGAGCTGGTATGTTCATGTGAGGCCAAAAAGAGAACCAGGTTAGGGACACTTGGTCAGCACCAGAGGTTGACTGAGACACTTGGACTGGGGGGAAAGTAGGGAAGGAGTTGTAATTATCAGTACAAAATACTTCAGAAGAACAATTTAACAATAATGTATCATATCTCTACAGAATCAGAGAATCATAAAATCATAGAATGGCTTGGGTTAGAAGGGATTTTAAGGATCAGCCAGTTCCAGCTCTGCTGACAGGGCAGGGACACCTTCCTCTCTCCCAGGTTGCTCCAACCTGGCCTTGGATACTTCCAGAGACATCTGGAGCAGCCATAGCTCCTCTGGGCACCCTGTGCCAGGGCTTTACTTTATGACCCTCACAGTAAAGAATTCTTTTCTTAACGTGTAATCTAACCCCACCTTTTTTCAGTTTAAATCTTTTCAGTTTAAATTCATTTCCCCTTCTTCTGCCATGTTCTTGTAAAAAGTCCCTCTCCAGCTTCCTTGCAGGTTCCCTTCAGGCACTGGGACAATTAGGTCACCTTGGAGCTTCTGTTCTCCAGGCTGAACAATCCCAGCTCTCCTCCCAGAGCTGCTCCATCCCTCTGATCATCCTGGTGCCTCCTCTGGATTCTCTCCAGCAGCTCCAGGTCCTTCCTGTGCTGGGCTCTGAGCTGGAGGCAGCTCTGCAGGTGAGCTCTGGGGGCAGAATCCCCCCCTGCCTCCCTCCCTGCCCACACAGGAGCCCTGGATGCAGCCAGGGCACAGCTGGAGCTCTCTGGGCTGCCAGGGCACAGGGCTGGGTCATGGCCAGCCTCCCCCACCAGCCCCCCAAGTCCTTCTTCCTGGGGCTGCTCCATCTGCTCACCCCCAGCCTGTGCTCACCTGGGACCTTGCCCCAGCCCAGGTGCAGCACCTTGCCCTGGCCACGCTGAACCTCCCGAGATTCCCAAAGAATTCATTTCCAGTAAGCAGCAGACTGGTTTATAAAACAAAGGCTGGTTACATCCCTGAATTGTTTAGATTCTAAGCCATGCAAAAGTCAACTAATGTGAAAACAAATAGGTTTTAGTCAGGTCCTGAGAATGGTCTCAGGCAGATTTTCACTTTTTCTGGGTAGTATGTGTGCAATATTCCCCCCAGCCACTACACAATATTTACAAACCTGTTCTGTCATTAATGGTATTTTAGATCTGTCTCCAGATGTGCTGTTTTCCTACTCAAAAAGCATCCTTACTTAGATGAAACACTATTTATGAAAGAAATCAAATGCCACTAGGGGAGTTCTCTATGTGAGCCATGACTCCTAAGGCTCCAGGTCTTCAACAGATAAATTTTAATTGGCTTATGTTGCCTTGTGTTGCCAAGAACTTTCTGCTGATATAAAGACCAATTTTTTTTTTTTTAAACTCTGGACTTATCCCCAAATGTAAAAGCTTTATTTGAGTTTACTGTTTGAAATCCACAACACAAACAAATAAAATCCTACCACAAAACTTTAAAAGAGCCAGATCGGTACAAATCTTTTTATTGTGTGAATGTCTTTTTTATTCTGGTTTGTTTGTTTGTTTTTTCCTTTAACTACATGCTGCCTGAAATATACCAGCAAACACAGGAGGATGAAAAGATTTAAGTTAATGATAAAAAGATAATCATAAATGACATAATAAAGTAAATGATAAATTGTAAAAACATATAACAAGTCAATTACAAAAGATAACCAACTTTTTTATAATTACAGTGGAAATAAAAATTAGTGGATCTTCATAAGAACATACACAGATTAACATTTCCAAAGGGAAAGTCTTTAAAAGGATTAGATGTGCATACTCACAGGTGGATTAACTGCTGTGAATATAAAATGTCAACTCTGTTCCAAGACTGTAATACCAAGAATATTGAATAAAACCTCTTGTCCCTTAACACAGAATGAAGTCTAAAGAACAAACACAGCTCAGAGAGTAATTAATTATAGAAATGGGATCATCCAACAATTCCCTCTGTACATCTTACAGGGAAAGATGAGAGAAGAGTTTCCATAGACCATACCCAGTTCAAAAACCAACCTCTCTGGGAAGCAGGGGATTCTATTACATTTTAATAGTCTAGACAGACAAAAATAAGTAATAATAATATTCCAGTAAATTCCCAGAGAAGGAAATTCTGAGGAAAACATTCAATTTCTCCTGGGCTTTAGTGCTGAAGTTTTCAATGTGTGAGCCCATCTGAAGAAGGAAGCCCAAAGAGACACTCAGGGACAGACAGAGGGACAAAGCAGTAAGGAAAATCAGAATTCCCAGCTGAAGGAAGCAAGATACAGACCCTACCACTCCCTGCCATGGCTCCCTTTTGGAGCTAACGTGGAGATTATTGCATCAATGTCTTTGCTGCATCCCCTGCTAAGCACAAGTGCAAGGTAAGATGCCAAGGGCTCTGCAAGAAAAGGTGGTTTGCCTGAGATTTTCTTGCAAATCCAACAATTATGAGGATGAATAATCTGATCCACTCTTTAAAACTTTAAGACAACATAATCAATAATTTGTTTTTCCCTGTGTAATTTATTAAGAGGTAATTCAGACTCAGACATCCCATTCTCCCAAAAAAAGGTTTAGACAAAAAGTAGCAGCCATAAATATCCCATTTAGAATTTGACCCTTAACTCTACCAAGCATACTCTCTGATTAACCACGTGTGTGCTCTGCCCATTCTCCTGGTAACTAATTCTTGGATCGGGTTTTCCCATCATCTGTGGCACTTCTACTCTGATTTATGGACTGTATTGTTTTGTCACAGTCATGGGAGCTTTTGGAGGAAGGAGGCATAGAACTGAAATATTGCTCTTTCAGTCAGGAGGCAGACCCTGAAAAAAAAAATCATGAAGCTTAAAAAGGAAACTGAGATGGTTTTTGTTGTTGTTGTTTTCCCTTCTGGTTTCTTGAGCCCTAAGGCATAAAAATTTCAAGGTTTTCTTTAAACTGCTGAATGACATGATTCCAAAAGCTATGGCTGCTAATTGTCAGATTCACAATAAAAATCACAGAACATGGCAACCCTAAATAATAGATTCACTTTCCCTCCACAAATTTGTGTGATTTAGTGGAGGTAGGAAGGGAAAAAAAGAGATTTCATTTCACTTAAGTAACAATTGTGAAAGTAGCTTGCTAAGATCAGCTGAAGCTGTTGGAGAAAGCATGAAATGAACATTTCCCGAATACAAAGAGAGAATTTTCGAATTGTAACAATTGCTGTATATCACAGGAAATGAGATATTTTGTCCCAGCAGAGAGCAATCTGATTGTGTCAGGCACTCAAGGTGACAAGAGTGATAATAAAACCTCTCATGACAAATTAGCAACTGCAATATTATATCAGCTCATCTGCAGCACCAAGGCTGCAGAAGCTGAAGTACAAATACACATATGTACATTAGATGTACCATTAGCATTGCTTTCCCTTACCTCCCTCTCTGAATCACAGGAGTCCCCCTGACACCTCTGTTTTCAACTCAGTTGGACACAGAAACAGAAAAATAGTCAGCAGAATAAACTCCTGAAATCCCATCTAACTCCTTAATCACATAAATTCAGTGAGAGGAAACTGAGGTGGGAAAAGACAGCCACCAGGTTATTCAGACATGATTTGTCCTTTGTGAAACCGCTTTGGTTGTCTCTAATCACCTCTCTGTCATCCACACACCTTGACATGTCTTCCAGGTGCACCCATTCCATGATCTTACCAGGCACAGAGGTGAGGCTGACTGGTGAATAATTCCCAGGGTTTTTATTTTAACCCTTTTTAAAAATGGCTGTGATGTATGGTCAGTCAGTGGAACAGGCTGCCCAGAGAAGTGCTGGAGTCATCACCCCTGGAAATGTTCAAAAGGCAGGTGCATGTGGCATTTGGGAATAAGGTTTGATGGGGAATGTGATGGTGCTCATTTATTGGGAGGTGGAGGTACAACCTTTTGTCTTCCTTTTCTGACTAATGTATTAGTAAGACACATGGCTCCACTTTGGGGTACAGACCCTGTTTATCCAAATGTGTCAATACATTGAAGGATAATTTTTCCTTCTGTTTTTGTCCCAGATCCTAATTCCTTGGCCTTTCATTCGCTGTCTGTTGCCTTGTCTGGTTTTGAGCAGATCAGCTAATTTCCCCTGCTGTTATGTACATGTGCTCTTGATGATATCTGCAATTCTAAAATCTGAATTATTGTGAGGGACCTCAAGTGGTCATTAATTCAACCTGCTGCTCAGGAAGGCCTAATACACAGTCAGTTCCCTGTCTGTGAGTCTGCACTGGGTGGTGTCAGTCCCAGGATTTTCTCTTTTTAAAATGAACCTCATGGTGTTCCTGTCTGTCTATTCCTCAAGCTTAATGATCATCTGACTGTGTTTTCCTTAGATTTTCCTTGGACTCCTTGGCACTACAGATTTTCATGAAAGCTACTTGAAAAAGAGAGGGAAGTTTCCAAACACGTTCTCTGTTTCCTATTTTGTGAAATATTACAGAAAATACAGATTTTGGCAAAGGAAAAGGAAATAATTGCCAGGAGGGCTGGGGGCAAGGTACTGCAGGATTCAGGGGCTCTTTGATCCATTAGAGTGCGTCCCACTGTCCCAAAGAGAGAGCAGGACACAACTCAGAGAAGAGAACCCATTTCTGCATGGACTCTGCCATCTCACAAGTGGCAATTTTTCCTGAGACAATGGGACCAAGCCCTACAGTCTCTCCATGTAAGTATCATCATTAATCCAAAGGATAAGGAGTCATTATTACTGCTGGTTTATCACAGAAAGCAACCCACACTAAGTGATATCATAGACACAGTGATAAAATTTGACACACAATGGAACATAACACACTCACATCCAGATGGCCACTGATAAAGAGAAGGTTTTAAATACAGCCAGGAAATGCACGACCTTGCTTACATGAAAATGTGATTTAAGCCCCTGATTTCTGAATGCTCATGGAGCACTGGAAAGAGGAACAAAACACTGTCAATAATCTTATCATTTATCATTTATCATTATCAGCAGGAAACTAACAGTCAGAACCCGCCACAGCATTTATCCTACAGTGATTGTGATTCTGATGGTGGGACATTTTAACTGCAGAAAAAATGCTGCCCTTAGAGACTGCTAATCAAAAGTATCCCACTAATAAACATAGTGGTCCTAATGATAATTTATGATCAACTCACAGCTATAACAAACATTTTGCTGTTAATGGATGGTGCTAAGTGGAAAATAGAAAGTAAGGGCTCAAAGGGAGGTTTTACATTTCAGAAAGCAAGCTCTGCTCATGCTGCTCTAGAGTGATAGCAGAGATACTCAGTGCTGTGGAGTCATAGAGATCATTGAGATAGAACAGCTATTTAGAAAGCCAATCCAGGAAGCTGCAAGCGTCCTCTAATTCCACCTAAATATTTTAGTTACTGCCAGTTATTGCAAATATAAACTAATGTTCTTTTTACTTGTATCAGCTAAAGAAATATAATGATAGATTACAGGAGTTATAGAAAAAAGCAGACTTATTCTGGCTTTGCTGTTACAGCAGTTCAAATCACAAGCCAGCATCAGTATTTTTCCTCATGGAGTCTGAAGGCACATAAATATTAAAATGTAATTTGAAATTTCTGGCCAGGTCCCAGAACAATATTGTTTATGCAGTGTTTGACAGTGCTATTCAAATAAATCAAGTAACAAATGTGTCATGATTACTGTTAAAGTGGAAACTGCAGCACTAACAACTATTAAGATAAATGATGCCATGCGTGGAAAGTATTTTATGGGTGCTCTGTCTCTGTGCATGGGTGTGCAGGCATGCACAATCAGCTGTCTCCCAGGAAAATTAAAACTCCATCCAGGGATGAATATTGCAAACAACCAGCTCTGCAAACAACCAGCAATGACAGCATACTCACTTGTTGTGCATGGCATAAAATAGACTTCTGCTTTGATATTTTACTAAATCTTGGTTGCCTTTGGGTAAACTTAGGGTTTGGGGGTTTTTGTCTTATTATTATTTTTTCCCTAACAGACAGACAGAAAGATTTTTGGCAGTAATCAGAAAAACACAAGGAGTTACTATAGTCAGCTGTCTGTTTCTTTTTGTAGCAGCATGTTGTTGGGAGATATTAAATTGTAATCAAAAGTAGAATTTAATCTCCATCAAAAGGAAGGCTGGAATTAGAGGTTTGCGGAGGGACTGATCACATTCTAGGCCCCATCTCCACAATGTGGATGTCTACAGCTGAGCCATTCAATTCTGTATATTGTCATGGGAGAGACACAGGCATTTTTAGAGAAATCATCTGGCCTGATTGAGGTGTTTATATTTAACCAATGTCACTGTGACATAGGCTGAGCATCTCTGAGTGCCTGTGAGCAATGTTTGCAGTGGTGTCACATTATCTCCATGCAAGGCTTGGACCATGGTGTGCTGTTCTGTTGTCTCTGGCTACCAATGGAACATGGGAAGAAAATTATTTTGTTGGCTGCACAAGGAGCTTAGAAATGTCTGATTAACTGTCCTCTAGTGGTAGCAGGAACATGTCTGAACCCAGGCAGTGTAAATTAATGCAGATTTCAACTGGTGGGCATATCTAAAATGAAGGAGCCTGACGCAAATAAAAATAAAAATTTGATGAGGATCACAGACCAACGGACAGGATCATCTTTTACTGTTGGTGGCAAAAGATGTCAAGCTCTGAATTCTTTAACCTGACTCTGCAGGGTCTCAGAACTTGTCTGAGATCGCCCTGGCTTGCTCTGATTTGTGGTTGTTTCTCTGTAGTAACAAATATCAAAGAATCCCTTGAAGGAGGAATTGTGTTCTAGTTTAGCTTTAGATTGCAATGATAACAAGTACAAGTAAAATTAGAAAACTGAGTACAACAGCAAAGGGCTGTCCAGATTGAGAAGGAACTTATACAACACTTTAAATTGTATTATTAAATAAGCTTTACTGTGATTATATATGTAATTACACAGCTCAAATTAACTAGACTGTTAAAACTTTAATTGTACTAAGAATAAATTCATAGCTCCATATATATGGTATGCTCTCTTTTGTCCAATACAAAACTTTTGGTATAACAAGATACTAATGAGCTTGGGTAATTAGGTATCAACAGCAAGTTTAAAGTCTGAGCAGTATCAGCTTAGCTTGTTCTATCCTTACTTTTAGCTTTGTAAACAATAATGAGACTAAAATTCTCATCAGAAAATTGATTAGAGTGTACAAAGTCCACTGGCAAAATCTTTGATTAGGACATTGACGATGTAGTACATTCATTAAAGAGCTCTTGATGGGATTTACACTCATCTATAGTTCAGCAAAATTCCTTTGGCCAAAAAGGTGAGAGTTGTGTTTTAAAACTGATTTTGTAACCTAAGAGCTGGCAGCAGACCTCAGATGCCAATCTGGATATGCTGCAGGTTAAAACACAACCTTTGTACCTGTAGAAGAAATTTCAGGTAAAGGCTTATTTTACTAAAAGTAGAGAGAACAGACGAGTGCACAGCTCATCCTCAGTGTCTCTGTTACCATGGTTCTCTCCACATGGCAAAAATCCATGACCACTCATAGTGGAAGCACCACACACTTCATCAGCTGAGCTCAGACAAACCAGGGACAAACTTGTTGACTGCGCTAAAAAAGTGTAGAATGGGGGAAAGACTTTTATAACCTTTCTGGAGAGTTCGAATAACATGCTTGTAAATAAAACTCTTGTACTCACTTTGCAGCTAAATGCACCTATTAAGATTTTAATTAAAGCTGATGGAGCATGTACAGAAAAAGAAATTAGGACTTCAAGAAACCTTCAAAAATTTAAGTAGGCATTTGAGACCATTTGAGACCAGATGGGAGACTGGGGAAGGCCAGTGTCAATAGACCTGCCAGTCCAGCAGAAACTGGTGAAAGCTGATATTTGGCCTGCTTAGAAAACTCATTTGCCAAAGCAGGACTCCTGTAAGGGTGGGAAATCAAATCCAGTGTAGAGTAAGATGCCCCAAGCCTGAGCATGAATTTCCTCTGCACTGTGCACTAGGTCTGGACTTGTTGTTTGCGATTTCGTAAGCTACAAATCATGTGATGTTTTGCCCTGTCTTAGGCAGATAGCTCACTTTATGGAAATGAATGGGGAATAGATCAAATAAACACTTTGTACAACAAATCCAATTAGTTTGCTATTCACAAAGTGTCCCTTAGTAGTTAATAACACCAAACAAGAAGAAAAGACTGATTTCAAACATGATCATGTCATTTTGATGTCTGGAATCAGTTGCTCAGGGCTCTTTAAAGCAGTCACTTGTGTTTCAGAATAATGATTAAGCAGAATATTTTAAAGGCTGATGGGTAATTCAGTATTTATAGGAAGCTTAGTTTGTGGTCCCCATTTTACAGCTCCCTGTCACAGGATTGATTATTGCTCTCTGTAGCTGACCAGTGGGAATTAGTGTTGCTGTAAATTTTCAGCCAGCTAATCAGCAAAAAATATCCAGGAAGAAAGTAAATTCATACACTACTTATTCATTATGGAATGAAAAATAATTATTTTTGACTTGGCTGATTGCTCATTTTATATGTATGCATATGCAAAATAGAGAATCAGACATAGCATTGTGTCATCTCTGCTCCCCAAGTTATTGTGAACTGTTTCCATTTTTTTTAATCCTATAGCATAATTAAAATCAGTATAATATTTTACTTTATGTCTAGTCAACTTTAATTTTCTATTCCTTTAAATATCTTCTTTTTCCTCAGACTTATGAAAGAACATAGGAGAACTATTTTTAATACTTCCCCACAATTGTCTTTTCCTATCCTTTCACCTCAAACTTTCATACGAGTGTGATAATTTCCAATCTCCCTCTTTTGTTGTTTCTGAAATAACACAGAACTTAAACATGGAATTTCTTTTCTTACCAACAGACATCATCCAACAAGAGAGTCAGTTTGGGCATGCTGAGGGCTTTATGTGATGAGATGCCCAAAATTTTTTAACTCTTCTAGTTTATTTGTTTCTTTTAAATATATATAGGCTGGTCTATATCCACTTTCTATGAAAAGAAAGTAACACTGCCATTTGCTAATAATGGATATGTGGGAAATACAGTAGCCCAGAAGATCCCTGAGGAGAACAGAGGTAATTTTCAGTTCACTTAGAGCCTGAAGAGAAACAGAATTTTCTCATTTGTGGGGGGAAAGAAAAAAATGTAGTGGTTTATGTACTTTCTAGGATCTGCTGTTCAAAGTCAGAAGTGCACACACCAGAAGAACTGCCAGTTTGTGCACAGATAAAAAGGTGTTTTCCTGAATTATTAATTCACATACCCATGAATTGTTATGGTTTCACAGTACAAACATTTCTTGTAACGACAGCAAAAAGCTGAAGACAATAAGGCAGCTTGCCAATATTGCAAAGTTAGACTAGAATGTGAAAACCTTGTGCTGAAGGTTAATGTCAGACCTTAATGAAATTTTTTTGAGGTTTATGACTAAAAAGTCCAGATGGTAAACCAACAGCTCAGGTGAAGGAATGAACTCACCTCATATCTTATAATAAGCCCAGTGCATGATTTCAAATGGCACTCAGATGAGTTTTCATTTCCAGCTCTCTCATAGTTCTACATAATGAAAGATTTGATAATGTATAAAAGTGATTAAATGCAATGCTGATATCCTCAGAGTCATCTTTTTCCTATGATATTGAAAATACCTGTGGTATATTATGTATGGGTTTGTAAATGATATACATTTTTCATAGCTGCTTTCACTGGCAATTTTCTTCTTCTAATGGCTGTATAATTAAACAGTGATGGGATATTTAGGCTTATGTATATTCATGGGGAAGTAGTTATAACAAAAACCCCTATAATTAACTATGAGCCCCCCCAAAATACACTTTTGTTTATGCACCAATTTTTATTTCTCATAGACCTTATTTTTTCCTGCAGATAATAATATTGACAAGCAATATAAAATATGAACTTTCAAATCCACATGAGGTCTTTGTGGCTAAAGGATTGTTTTCAGCACAGTTTGTATTAACTTGGGCTACAGCAATGCCTAGGTCTTGGATTTGTGTATTTTCAATGATCTTGCTACACATAAGGGGGCACATTATTGCCTAGTCCAAATATACAGAGAGGGAAAACTCAGGGAGATTTGTTTGATGCTTCCCTTACTGAGCCTGTGGTGCAAAATTATCTTCCTCAGTATCTTTTCCAGAATAATGAATTTAAGTCTGTATCCACTCCAAATTTGCACTGTCCTGTCATGATAGGATTTTGTGGTCTACCAGCTCTTGAAATGTCCAGATCACTAGAAAATAGGATATTTTATGTTTCCACTCCTTCCCTGTGCTCTGCAGAGAGGCAGGAGCTCCAGATGGGAGTTCATGGCCTCTTGGATTTCCTGAATTTAAAATATTAAGCTCATTAAATTCAGGAGAATTTTGTCATTGACTTCAAGACATCAATTGACTTCTATGGTGCCAGCATTTAATCCTCTCTCTTTTTTTCTGAATGCTGTACCTGAATTTGTAGATGCAACCTCAAATTTCAAATTAATTTTCCCATCATAATTACAGACTTCAACATTAGCAGGACAAACTAACAATCTGGGTAAATAATTTATTTTATTTTTTTGCATTTGTCTTGTGGTGGGCTTTTTATTATTATTATTAATAATAATTTTTCTTTTTTTTTATTTTGAAACTACTAACTCACAGTACTTATTTTTAGGGATTTTTCCATAGTACATTCATTTTTCAGGGATATTGTTGGCTCGTGCTGCCTTAAGATGGCTGTGAAACTGCAACACTGCTCTCCATGGGCACAACCCTTGTTGCTTATTCCAACTTGACTCCCATAAAGGAAAATTTTCTCAACCAACACAAGCAGAGATAGACCAAAATTTGCCACACCTTGGTCTGAATTGCTACTTTCTTGGAACTTTGTGTGAGGAACCTCACAATCCTCATAGAACACCTCTGAAAAGAAATTTGTAAGCATGACAGACAATGGTCATCAAAGATTAACTTGAGGTTGTAAACGTGACAGGGTGTAAACATTTTAAGTTCTGTAAATACGTCTTTATTGAGGTTAACAGAATGCTATTTCTTGAGTGTATTTTCTAGAAATAAAGGTTTGTAATACTTGAAAGATGCAGTTCTGTGATACTTCTTCTCTGACTTGAAACTCACCCAAACAGATTGGAACTTTTCAGCTGAGGAAAGGACACGAGATTTGGCAAAGAAATTTAATATGGATGGTGGAGACAAAAAGAACGACGTGACACATGACAGAGGCTTGGAGAAAGGGAATAAATAGCAATTGAGCATTGTTTTTTTGTGAAACAACAACAAAGGCATGAGATAAAACCTGGAGGTGGGAAGTGCAGATGTGAGAAGTTACTGTCTTCATTCTACTTTTATTTAAAACTGTGGAACTTCCTGCCTTTTCTTAGGAATATTTACAGGTGCTCAAAAATGCATTGGAATTTTTCTTTTTAGAAACTCCAACTCTTCAAATTGTTTTAAAAGAAAATACATTTCACTTCAGCACTGCATACGTGGATGGGATTATGGATGATCTTCTATCCTCATGTTTTCAGAGGCTTGTAAAACCTACAATCATGCAGAGAAACATGAGTGAGGACATAAGGTGTTGTTTTGGCTTGTTACTGCTTTTTGACATATTCCTAGGCTGTGATTTTCAGATATAATAGATGAATGAAGATTCTGCTGACTTTGGGGAGTCTTACTCTTCTTGAATAAAAATGATGTCCCAGACTGCACAATGATATATTGAGGTTGAATTATTGTTTGTGGGTTATATTGTATTTTTTTTTCTCTTGATGCTAGGCAGTTTGGTTAAGAATTTCTGCTCAAAACATTTTCTTAACACTGGGTGAAAAAAAAAAAATTTTGGTGGTATTTGTCCATCTAGTGTTTTTAAAATGTGAGACTGGAAATTTATTGCCTTAATCACAGTAAAAACTAGATTATTGTGGTCCTCATATTTCTCTCTGGTGTCCCACAAGACTTGTACTGAGCCTGAGATGTGAACTTTTGCTTGTCCAGCCAAGAGTCCTCAGGTTGACTTCTGCTGTCATGCATTATACACATCTGGCTGCCATGAGAAATCATTTCTGTGGACTTAGAGGTGAGACTGTGGTAAATTTTGGGATAGCTAATTCAGTGAGAACCTTGTCTAGAAGAGGGATTTTGTGAAGTATCTACATTGCAACTCCTTCAGCTTATCTTGGTGGCTTTTGAGCAGAAATAGCTGGATATAATTTGGAGATTCGTCCATTATATTTTTTTTTTTTAACTGGATGTTTTTAACTGGAAAATTGGCAAAAGGAAAGCCTGTTCCATTAAGGTGAAGGTAATCCTGAGATCACAGATAGTTCTGCTTCTGGCTTATTAAAACTGTCCTTTTAAACATAGGGATTTCTCTCACACACTATTATTCCCCAAAACAGTAATGAAAGACACAATGACATCATGTTCTACTGCATTTAATTCAGTAGAGTACAGCTGAGAGACAGAAATTATTATTGGCTCCATTAGCCAGCTTTCTGCTACCATGAGGTGATTCTTTTTTTCCCCTCTCTCTCATTCCTAATATCAGGACCTTAAGAACATGAGGTTTATTTAAGGTGAAAGCAATATCAGGAGTCCAGAAAACCAAAGCAATATGTGAAATCAAATGTGATAAATTACAGTGAAAAGGCTATGGTAGTAGTCTCTAACTCAGGAAAATTGGATTCTTAGGAAATAGGATACAAATTAAGTTCTATCTATTGTACAGACCCGAAAAACTAAAAGATAGGATGAGAGATGAAAAATATATGTTTACAAAAGGCAATGCAGATGAGCTAATTTGGAATGAACAGTAAATTGGCCCTGTAAAATGCACTATGGTATATATAAGTAATTGCATTAAATATGGAATTAAGTATATATGCATTTTTGTATATAATAATGAGTTTGGCTGTATGGTTCAGAACAAAAATTTTCAATAGTAATTTTTAATTAAGCCCAGAATTACCATCACCATTTTATGCTGTTGGTTATCCTTTACTTTGAAAGAATTCTTCAAAGCAGCTCTTTTAAACTAATGCTTATTTAGTCAAATAGCAATAACTTCTAGGAATGCTGGTCAATCAATAGTAAAAAAGGCACCAGTTTTCACAGAGACAGTTTTCATAATCTTTTTTTCTAGCTGTAATTTAAACTGACTGCTCTGTGTGGATAAAATGACATGCTTATTTATGGAGAAATTACTCTTGACTTTAACAGCATGGTGGTAAAAATTATCTTATAAATCTGGGGAGTATTTTCATGGCTTTTTTTTTAATCAAAGGGGTAATGAAATAATAACATATATATTGTAATCAAATAGTTCATATTCCTGTCATTGAGATGTACCTACAACTGGTCTTGTGTGAAAAAGTCTTTCCAAGCATGTTTTGGGTTTACATTTCATTAGAAACTTAACTATATTTTAGTATCCATGAACATCTTTCTGCACAGATCCTCAAAAGATTTTCTAAAATATGACAGTGGGAGATGTGAAGATTGGTGCAGGAATAAAGAAGTTTTCCAATCAGAAAAAAAGTACTTTGAGAATACATAATTCTCAAAAAGTGCTCAAAGGATTTGCAGACGTGGGGAAATGGTGCAACTCAATGAATAATGATTTGCTATTTCTTCATTTTGCTCTAATGGAAGCTGAAAGTGTGGATATTTTGGATTTATTCTTTTGGAGGGTTGAGTGACTGAGGTCTTTTGCGTCAGCTCCACATTTTAACAGACACTGCAAATGGCAGAGGAAACAACTGCTCTTACCACACCTCTCTTCCACAAATTCAGCCTCTTCTGTTGAAGAAACGTGATGACAGTCCAAAACAATAATTCATCAATGCCAGAAGTTACCACCAAATGGAGAGCAAAGACTATTTCAGTGGGATTTTAGTAACCATCTGAGCAGCTTCACTTCTGGTTGTGCAGACAATGCTACACCAACCACCTCTGGTTTCAACATTTTGATCAATTATTTTTTCAGCATAGCTAAGCTACCTTTATTCCAATATTAAAAACAAGCAAAGAGCTCAGGGAGAAAAATGTTTTCACAGACTTTACAATCAGAATAGCAATATGTACAGATGTTTCCTTTTCAAAATAATTTGCAGTTTGAGAGCTATTGAAGATGTCTGCTATTGATATAAACTGTAGGTGGATGTGTTAGTATCAAAATTGTTAATATAAAAAGCAAGAAGCAGAAATTATTACAGCCCAGATAAAGACACAAAAATGGTGTTCTGAAGAAAAACATTTCATTCTTAAAAGAATAATAAAGAATCCAGTGCCATTGATTTTTTTCTCTCAACTTTGTTGCAAACTTTTTTTGATATGTATCCGTGTAAAGCTGCACACTTGTACAATTGAGAATATAGATAAATAAATCTTCACACTTGTATGCATTTACACATTAACATATGCATATTGTGTGTTCACCTCCCTTCTTTATGATAGTCTTCTTTCTTTTCAGACATTTTATTTTTGCTCTTTGAAATATTCCAGTTATGGACTCAGATTTTTTTTTTCTCAAAATTCTCCATGAAAAAATCAAAAGTCATTATAAACCCTATACTCTGTGAGACAATCAGACTTTGACAGTGGTTGGGATCACTGCTGAGGACAAATTCAATGCTGTGTGCAATTGCTGGTGTGGAGTTTGTTTGGGGTTTTGTTGGTTGGTTGGTTGGTTGGGTTTTTTGGGTTTTTTTGGGATTTTTTTGTATGGTTCTGAAGAAGTATCATAATTTAGCAATTTACTTCAAAATTTAAGAAGTCTTTGGAGAAGCAGAATAACCTTTAACCCAGAAGTGCTAGAGGAAAACACAACTCACACAGTGACATTATGGCACAAATCAGATTTTTCAAGAAGGGCAAGAGGTTCACACAGTGGTAAAGCTAAACTCTAACCCCTGAGGAATTTTTCAGTGAACTAGTGAAAATACAGATCAATTGTTCACTATTACTTTCCTGTTGTGGAGATTCACACCAAGTCGTGCATAGAGCTGTAAAACCAGCACAGTACATCAAATGTGAATTACCCATGTCATGAAGATAAGAGCATCATAAATCTGGATCTGAGAGGTAACAAAATGCCACGAGTGATGGATCACTTCAGCTATTTCAGCACTGCTAAGAACATGAAAAAACAAGCACTGGAGGAACTGAAGGTTGGATAATGCACTCAAATGAACAACCAGAGCAGCAGTGAAGAGTTTGCAGCAGTGAAGAATTCACAGCAGTGAAAAATCTCTTCTTGTGCTGAAGAAATCCAAATAACTGGCACCAGCTGAGTTCTCAGAGAGTCCCTGCTCTGTCCCAGACACTGCCTTGGGGTGGGGCTGGGGACAAGTCCCTTCTCCAGTGTCATCTCTTTATCAATGTCATTGAGGTATGGGTGGCTTTCCTTCTGAAACTGCCCACAAAAAGGTCAGTAATACCCAGCAATTCCAGTGAAATCCAGATGTATCAGATATTGCTGAATTCTCTGAAAATATATTTATTTGAGGAAAAGAAAGGAAGAGCACTCTGAGAAAGTTTCAAAACCCAACCATGCTATGTTGAGGCTATTACCAAAAACATGCTATGTTGTTACATTTTGATGATATGGCTGGATTTGGGGTCTTTTTTAAGAATGTGAAGCAATTATTANATTATTTATTACTTTTTTTAACTTTTCACTTAATCCTCCATTCAAATTATGAAGTTAATTCTATACTTCTTATGTCATTTTAATTGCCTGTGCTGTGGATGGAGGCCTTCAACTTGCTGACATCTGGAGCATTAGGTATGACTGAAAAATACATTTTCAGGATTGATAGGCATTTCTACCTACATTATTTTTCATAAATGAAAATTTCTTCAGCAGTCATTGTACCAAGTTGTTCTTCTAAAGATAATTTCACACAGGATTTTCTTTACAGATAAGATGAACCAGGGAAGAGATAAAACAAGAAATGCGGAGTTAAGGCTAAATATAATGAAATTCAATTATCTAAAGCAGTGATATCNACTTGTATGCATTTACACATTAACATATGCATATTGTGTGTTCACCTCCCTTCTTTATGATAGTCTTCTTTCTTTTCAGACATTTTATTTTTGCTCTTTGAAATATTCCAGTTATGGACTCAGATTTTTTTTTTCTCAAAATTCTCCATGAAAAAATCAAAAGTCATTATAAACCCTATACTCTGTGAGACAATCAGACTTTGACAGTGGTTGGGATCACTGCTGAGGACAAATTCAATGCTGTGTGCAATTGCTGGTGTGGAGTTTGTTTGGGGTTTTGTTGGTTGGTTGGTTGGTTGGGTTTTTTGGGTTTTTTTGGGATTTTTTTGTATGGTTCTGAAGAAGTATCATAATTTAGCAATTTACTTCAAAATTTAAGAAGTCTTTGGAGAAGCAGAATAACCTTTAACCCAGAAGTGCTAGAGGAAAACACAACTCACACAGTGACATTATGGCACAAATCAGATTTTTCAAGAAGGGCAAGAGGTTCACACAGTGGTAAAGCTAAACTCTAACCCCTGAGGAATTTTTCAGTGAACTAGTGAAAATACAGATCAATTGTTCACTATTACTTTCCTGTTGTGGAGATTCACACCAAGTCGTGCATAGAGCTGTAAAACCAGCACAGTACATCAAATGTGAATTACCCATGTCATGAAGATAAGAGCATCATAAATCTGGATCTGAGAGGTAACAAAATGCCACGAGTGATGGATCACTTCAGCTATTTCAGCACTGCTAAGAACATGAAAAAACAAGCACTGGAGGAACTGAAGGTTGGATAATGCACTCAAATGAACAACCAGAGCAGCAGTGAAGAGTTTGCAGCAGTGAAGAATTCACAGCAGTGAAAAATCTCTTCTTGTGCTGAAGAAATCCAAATAACTGGCACCAGCTGAGTTCTCAGAGAGTCCCTGCTCTGTCCCAGACACTGCCTTGGGGTGGGGCTGGGGACAAGTCCCTTCTCCAGTGTCATCTCTTTATCAATGTCATTGAGGTATGGGTGGCTTTCCTTCTGAAACTGCCCACAAAAAGGTCAGTAATACCCAGCAATTCCAGTGAAATCCAGATGTATCAGATATTGCTGAATTCTCTGAAAATATATTTATTTGAGGAAAAGAAAGGAAGAGCACTCTGAGAAAGTTTCAAAACCCAACCATGCTATGTTGAGGCTATTACCAAAAACATGCTATGTTGTTACATTTTGATGATATGGCTGGATTTGGGGTCTTTTTTAAGAATGTGAAGCAATTATTAATTTTTTAAGTGGTGTCAATATGCTTCCTCTGTGCTTTTGCTTTAATTCCTTTAGAATCAGGACAATGCCTTTGTGTTTTCATGGTACTCTCACATTACTATTGTTAAAAACATTTTAACTTGGAAATTTATCCACCACCACCAGCTGAAAATAGATATAATCTCTTTATTTTTAGGTTTTTTTACAATAATGGAATAAAAAGGCATAAATGTTGTGGAATTATATTATTTTATAGGTTTCAGATATTTTTTCAGATGTATTTTTATTATTATTATTACTATTATTATTATTTATTACTTTTTTTAACTTTTCACTTAATCCTCCATTCAAATTATGAAGTTAATTCTATACTTCTTATGTCATTTTAATTGCCTGTGCTGTGGATGGAGGCCTTCAACTTGCTGACATCTGGAGCATTAGGTATGACTGAAAAATACATTTTCAGGATTGATAGGCATTTCTACCTACATTATTTTTCATAAATGAAAATTTCTTCAGCAGTCATTGTACCAAGTTGTTCTTCTAAAGATAATTTCACACAGGATTTTCTTTACAGATAAGATGAACCAGGGAAGAGATAAAACAAGAAATGCGGAGTTAAGGCTAAATATAATGAAATTCAATTATCTAAAGCAGTGATATCTAAAGCCCAACTCCTAATCACCTTTAAAAATTAGTGGATTATTCTGAATGGCCCTGCAAGAAGCAGGAAACAAAAAGAAGTCTATAGTTCACAGCTAAATTCTATTACATGATGAGTCACAACTTAAAAAAAAAAATAGGGAAGCTGAAATTTGAAAATGTTGAACACCTATGATTTAAAAGAAATAAATTAGCATTAAAGTTTTAAAACAATCTTAACTCTGTCCCATAGTGATAGAATCCAGATGTGCATGTATTGTTGTGAATTTGTAGAAAATACCTCTCATCTTGACAACATGAATAAATGAATATATCTTTTCAGAATTAGCATTTGTGCCACTGCATGGTGACTTTGCACTTCTTTGTATTTTCTTCCAGTAACAGGAGGACTCTAAAATGGTTTCATAATTTAATATGCCTTTTTAGTATTAATAAAAAAAATTAAGAAAAAGTGCTTTCATTTTACTATTCTTCCTTTTTTTTCTTTTAACTTATATGAAACTATTAAGCAGGCAATACCTAATGAGAGAACTGTAGAACTGTCTCTAAGGAACTGGGATAAACACAACATGGGCCACAGATCAGAACTGATTTATCTGGCAAGCTGCATTCCCAGAGAATTAATAGCCTGGAAGAGTTGTGTGGTATCAGAGTTATTTTAAAACATGTTTTTATTTTTTAACACTGATATTTAGTATTTCGACTCAGAAATACACAGACTGAGCACTGCTGGAAATAGAGCTGATTGTAATGAAAATTTATCCAGAACACTCAGAATTATGTATTTTTATTATGTATTATTGGTCCTGACAATATTGCAATTTCTAGATTACAGAGAAAGGCTGGAGGAAAAAAAATAATAAAAAACCAACTTTTAAAACCTACTCGAGGACAAACTTTTTAGAATGCCACATGATGGTGTTTTCTTTGCTGGTTGCAGACTTCCAGCTGCCTTTGACATGAGGGAATGCTGCAGAGGGGCTCAGAGACAGCGCAGAGCTCTGGAGGTGGGATAGAGCCAGGAGATGTTTAAGGGAAAGATGAGCTAAGAGCTTCACAGTCAATTAATTAATCATCAGCTGGAGAAGAGTCAAGTGTCGGGCTGGAAGGTAAATGGGGTCTAAAACTCAGGGGATTTCCATCTAATCTCTGGCAAATCCAACCCTGAGTGCTCCTGGTGCAAAGATAACATCGTGTCCAGATGCTTTGGGTGTGAAATGTTTTGTTTAAGCAAGAGAAAGACTGTCAGTGTAAAATAATGGAAGTAAAGACCTCCCAGAGACTGCAAGACTATTCCTCTGCTCTTGTAATCCTCTTGCTCCTGGCACACTAAATTCTCTGGATTTATCCTTTCATTAGAGATGAGAGGATTGTTTTTTCAGGCAGCCCATTTGAGAACTGAAGCTAATCCAATTTAAATAGCCATGAAAATGTAAAGTAACCTTTAAACAAGCCAAGGCGTTGCTCCATGATCTTTTTGTACCTTTGTGCCCTCATTTCCCACTCCTGCATTCTGAGTTCCGCAGGTCAGAATAACTCTCATGTTAACAGCTCACTCTCCCTGTCCATAACACGTTTTGTACAAGCTGGTGTCTTCAGAAAGGTGATTTTCTCCAGTGACAATCCTAAATTAGGTTTCCAAACAAACTGGTTTGAGTTCTGGAGTCGTCCCTCTTTTACTATTAACTGTATGTAATATCTCACCTTTAATTAGGAGCTTTGTTTTAGAAATCTAAGGTTTGGTGAGCTGGTCAACTGTTTCAGTTGATAAGGTGTATAATTTTTTGTTTTTAAGAGCATATCTACATATGTAGATAAAAAAATCCCTACATTCCCAGTGTCTAGAAACTGTGGTCCTAATTTTGTGAATAGGTACAAAATTTGTAAGTCTTGAGAAATTGGATAAAAGGTTGCAGTCATGTCTGCTGTCCAGAAGGAGTGAGAGAAGAGAAAATTTTTTATGATAATTAGCTCACAATCGTAGTGGCAGGAGTCATCTTGCCTTGTTTTAGAGCCTGCATTGCAGAGGTCCCTCCATGAGCCCTCTGCCCACATCCCTGCTGTACCAATGCCTCTGACCAAAATCAATTAGCCAAGACTGTGTGAGATTAATCCTTTCCTTAACTCAGCTGCCTTTAAGTTTTAATGCTCCCCTGGAGCTGTCTTTTCATATGGAAAATGAAGGAGCTTGTGCCCTGCATAGGTGCTTGGGACAGGAGCTAAAAGTCCTTCTCCACTGTTTGTGCCATCAGGAGCCACATCGTGGGACCATGGGGAGTCTCTTTCACCACTCAAAACTTTTCAGAAAAGAAAAATAAATCTAATTTTCGCTTCCAGCATCCTAAGAATTGCTACAATAAAGGTTTTTTCCTAGTCCAATTTCCTGACAGCACATTGCAGAATAGAGTTGAAATACAAGCATGAAATATAAGCAATCAGGATATAGAGAGTGACTGATTCAAACTGACGTGCCTCTGCCTCCCTTACAAATAAACAGATTCACTCTATTTGTTTCAGTTTGGGACTGACAAAGTTTGTACTCTGAAAAATACCCACAGGACAGAAAGTTCAATTTTGTTTCTGATGTAATGCTGTCCTGAATTCTATTAGGGCCTCCTTAAGAGAATCCTTTTAATTGACTCCTTTTTGATAAGTCATATAGTTTTAGATTAACATAATGCTCTCATGTTGCTCATTAAATAGGAGATATGATGGTAAAGTAGATGCAGCTAATTAGTAATGAATAAAATTATTTATGGCTTCTTAAAAAGATGAGTGACCTGTAAGTTAACATTGTTGGAGAATTATTTTTTAATTGGATGTGATCTTACTGCTCTTCACACTTCACCTCAAAGTTTTAAGCAGCCATTTCTTAATTCAAAGATCTGAAAGTTCACCTGCCAGAAGTGGTGGAACAGGACAAAATAAGGGTACACTCTTGTGGACTGTGATAGGATCACTGGAACCTCAGAGTTCTCCAATAAATAATTTGCAGAATGAAATCCAAACCCACCAAATCAGCAAATAAATTAATTGTATGTTCAACCTTAAGTCTGGGACACATTTACAAACATAATTAAGTGCTGAGGTACTTAAATCCTTTTTTTTCTCACAATAACAAGCAAAGAATTGCTCATTATTGGGAGAAAAAGAGACAGGCTACAGCTTTTTCCTCTTCCAGCCTCCTGCTTGCCAACAGGATCGTTGGATTAAAAAAGAAATAGTCATTATGCAGGCAGATTTTTCTCTGGAGACATTGTCTTTGCAGTCAGCAGTTTATGGACTTTCTGGATGCCAGTTTAAGCATCTGATTGTGTTTAACACTCAAAAGGATGGACCAATTTTACATGAAATTGCAGAATCCTTTTCTAATCCATTTGAACTTTTATGGCAACTTCCTGGCCATTTCCTACTTGTTTCTATGTAATTTGTTCCTACAATTTGGACTAAAAAATCTCCTGAATATTTGTTTAGCAATACATACATCCTCCATAAAAAGATGGGGGTATACTTTACTTTCTTGTGCAATGATTAAAGATGTCTAAAAACCAACAGTGATTTTTACACCCTACTGCAGCCCTATAGCATTTTTATTTTACTTCTTCAATTTCAAAAGTTATGTTGAAGATGTATAATACATTTTTAATAATTTATAACAAATTCTACATAATTTTTAACACTATTATATTATATTATTATATATTATATTATATTATATTATATTATATTACATTACATTA
>VWZS01004203.1:87803-284725 GCA_013397075.1 Rhabdornis inornatus
TTTTTTTGTGCTAGTGATGCTTAACAAACTCAATAGTTTTATTACTTCATCTGGTTATTCCAACAAGATTATGACACCAGAGATAAGGACATAATTTTATTCAAACATACTTGAGTTTTTGTAATGATTCATACTTTCTGTGGCACGTGAAAATATTGTCATTATTTTAAATTTAGTTTCAAATCAGTATATAGAAGTTCTGTACAATGTGCAATTTGCTATACAATATAAGGATCATGTTTTTTCTCAATAACTGCAATGTCTCAATCAAATCAGTTCAGAATCAGGAAAAAGAGTATACTGTAAGTATGTATATTTTTCATTTGAATTAAGTTATTGTCACTATCAATATTTTAGACATGTCATAAATATTCCAGGAAGTTTTCTTTATGCTTATAGACTCTGCAGCTGATGCATGCATAATTCAAGGAGAAAAAAAGTATATATACTCAGGTATTTATTAGTACCACACAGTCAGAAAATGTCCACGTGTAATCTCTGTGAAGATTATTCTATATGAAATTTATCTTTTCTCCTTTACTAATTTACCTTACGTGATTTAATAATTAAAGCTGATGGAAAAAATCTTTTGCAAACCTGAGCTTTGAAATATTTATTAGAATGGAAACAAACCATCACGAGAGATAAATAAGTGAAATTGAGAGATGAGATTACTTGCTGGTGTCATGTTTGCAGAGTTCCTAAAAGAATAAATATTTCCTCCTCCAACACATGGTGGTTTCACCAGAACCTGTTCCCTTCCTTATGGAACGTCTCATATTTTTTACTTTTTTCCTCTTCTTACCTCAACAAAATTGCAGTAGATCCAGGGTTAATCACAGGGACAACTTCTGATTGCTTGTGAAGCAAAGGCTTTCCAAGCCACGGCTTTGGCAGCCAGCTGTTCAAACAACCTTTTTTGTTTTCTCCTCCAAAATGCTTCAAAAAAACATTTCCAGAATAATCAATGATTTAGCCTTCATAAAAGCAGAAAGTAAAAAAGTTCCTGGTCTTTCAAGTTGACTTTTCCATCCATTATGACCATGTGTGCTTTTCTCCCACTTCCTTTTCTTCTTGTTTTCTCAATCTAAATAAGATTATTGCAACATCTGGCTTCTGGTACAGCTGTGATCTTTTCAGATGTCCTGTATTCCTAGGGATTTACTGTTTTCTAGGGATTAACTATTTTCTCAGCTTGATTATCCTTTTAAGAGGCATGAAAGGAGACCCATCAAGCCAGCTCTTCTTGGAGTTGTCTTTTTTCCTAAGTGCATTTAAGCATTTATGCGATAAATATAGTGATGGGCTTGAAAACAGATCTCAGCTTTCTGCCTGACAACCCTTTGTTAAATGCCACCACTTAAACCATCTCCACCTGTCCCCCCCCATCTTTCTCTGTGTTCTTTACATCCATTACAGGGAAAAAGGGTTTTAAGTGTTATCACCCTGGCCTTGATCATATTCTCTCTGATCTTTTTAAGGGGGACATCTACATTTTTTCCTAGTGACCTGACTTAGCTTCATGAAAGATTATTTTCTCATCTAGTATCTTTTCTATACCAAATGGCAGGTGATTTCCATCTAAACTCTAGTTAAGTGCACAGGTGCTGTACATGGAAATACAGCAGGCGCCAAATGAGTGGTTGAGTGCATCTGAGAGCCTAAAAAATACTAAAGGGGAATACTTTAAGAAAATACTTGAAGAAACAGGAACCTTCCCATTTCCAGTTTTTCAACTGCCAGTTTGTTGCAGACTGACCATTGAGGAACACACAAGGAGTGAACACAGTTAGCAGCTTCCAGGAGCAATTTTTCTGAGATTTATTTCAATGCTGTGTTGCACATCAACCTTGGTTTGAATAGAGAAATAGACATTTTAGAAAGATGTTTTTGGCAGAATAATTTTGGGTTGAAAGTAGGTAAAGAAGAAAGGCTTGGGTAAAGAAAAAGCAAAGAAATCTCCTGAAATAAACCCACCCATAACTGCAGGAAAGATTATTCAGCCATGTCCATTCTCTTGCCTTAAGATTACACCACATTTTCTTTGGAAAATGGAATATTTTACCTTTATTTTATAGTGGTTTGAACCCATATTAAAGCAGTACCATTTTTAAACTCACTTGAAACTTTATCCCGAGCCAATTAAACTCCACTCTGAGTCAATTAAAGTGTGTCACACTTTTCATGTGACTGGAAAAACAAATTGTATTTCCCATAATGTGCTGCACCTGTCCTCTACAGAAAACGTGACGAATCACATCTCCAGATCTAATGTGTAAAATGCATTTTGATCCCCAAATCTGAGGTATGAACAAACCTGAAAGCATTTGAACCTCAAACGTCATGTTACCTTTCCTGTGACACCACATTACTGCACGATGTCAACACTCTTCTGAAATAAATTGTTACTTCAGTCCAACAAGTCAAGAAGTTTCTCTCCTATTTATTTTTTTACTGCTTAATAACTAATTTCACTCTGTGAAAAAGGCCAAAACACATCCTGGTTTCCATCAAAAAGGTATTTGGAATTTTGTAATATATTGAAATATACAAACTTCCTGTAGACAGAATATTGTTTTTTTAACTCACTTCTAAATCCAATTTTTTTACAAAATGTATGAAAATAATGCAGAAGTTATCCCAAGTAAATGTAATAAAAAACTAATAACTTTACTGCCTGTACATAAAGAAATTAGTGTTTTCCTCTGACTTCTTTTCCATGGATTTTACAATTACTTCTTTCATGGATTTTATGACGACTGCCCTTGGAAATGAATCAGCTGACCCAAGCTACTTTTTGCATTGATATTTACAGTGATTTTCTTTCTCTATTTCCTTCACACTATAGTAATATTTTACCATCACATGCCTGGCTAAAATAGGAGCATAGGATCTCATTACACTTTCTATTTCTCATTGTCTTTTAACGAAGTATCCCCCTCTGGCCACACAAAGGGAATCTAGTAATTTTCAGAACTGATTGCTCACTGCCTTATACCTTCAGGGACATTTGCAGGAAAGTAGCACGAGACTAAACTTACTGCAGCTGCAGGGCAGTCTTACATCTCCTTGTGTTTTCCAGCTCGCTGCCTGAAACAGAGTGCTGCAGACAGAAAAAAAAAAAAAAGAAAAAAAGAAAAAAAATTATTTTCCCATTATGCATGTTTTTATCTCAGCTGTGTATTCACTGCAAGTCCTAATATTCTTAATTCCCTTACAATGGGAAGTTTAATCATCTGCTGAATGAGACATTTCTGTTTCTTACAAGTTCCACTTTTTCTCAGAAGCACAAAGTTCTTCTATTCCAAGTTATTTTTCTATGTTTCCAATAAGGAGCTAAAGTCATGTGCCTTTTTACTTCTACCATTTCCTTCAGACAGACAGAACATGTCAAAAACCTGTCAACTTCCTACAGAAAATTGATCTTTAACATCATGAAGTTTAGGATTAATTTCTGGAAAGAGTCTTCTGGAAGGTGAAAGCAGAGTCTTTGCTCAATGGGAGCTGCTGAATTTTCAGTAAGACTTTTCCCTGCAGCCAGGCAGGATCTGTCATTCAGTGGACTGTGTTTGGAAAGAAGTCTCTGGGAAGGAAAAGTAGGAGACCACATTCCTCAGCCCAGTGGATATTTGGACATGAGGGAGAAAGTGCAGCCAGCCTTTGATTGTGCACTGTCACTGCAAACCCAGGGTTCAATATCATCTGACATGAGTATCTTCAGAGGATATCATTAAAATATCTCAGTTAATTTAACAAAAGTATCAGTTGCTGTAAAAGAAGAAAGAGGTGTTGTAGAGAAAAAATCAGCACACAACTTCATAAGGCTTGACACATCTGGGGTGTGCCCCACCACAGGGAGATCTGAGATTTCCATTTGTGAGGATATTTTAAATGGAAACAACCTTTGAACATATCCTAGGAGGGGGAAATTGAATTAGAACTACCACTGGCAACACCAAACTGCCTCTGGATGCAACTTGAAGCACTTTTGCTTCAGACTCAAAGTAAAATCTCATGGGGTGTGGAGAGTAAAGCAGTATGTCACCACAGCTGATTACCAGTAAGGGTAAAACCTGGGATTTTGAACATTAAATGCAGACAAAAAGGTTCTCAGCATGACAAATGCTAAAACGTATTGTATTTATTTAGAAACCTAATTGGAAACAAAGAACCATTTGGTGCTGCCTCATGAAACATTCTCTGTACATTGAATCTGATCTGAAGATACCCCTCAACCTTCAGTTTATTGAAGTTAGGATCTTTTACAAACACATTTTAAAATCAGCTTTATTTAGGATTTTTATCCTGACTTTTTGAACTCATAGGAGATTCATAGATGGAAACACACATGGGGAAGGAAGTATTTATCAGGGCTTAATAAAGCTGGATTTTTTTTTTGTTGCTGTTGCATTCTTATATTTTCAGAATGAAGTTTTCTTTTTTTCCCCCAGAAATGATGCAATTACATTTTTATCTTAAAATTTAACTTTTTAAAATGAATAAAACTAATCTGACACCAAATATTTCATCCCCTCCCCCAAAATAGCCTATTTAATAATTTAAGTTTCAGTTCACATATGAAGGGCAGGGAAGAAACCAATACCAAACCTCTGACTTTTGACTGAGAGAGAAAAATGAGCATGGTTGCAAGACAGAAAATAAATTTATTAAATGAATACAACTATAATCTGGATCCAGATGCTCCAAGAACTGAGATAAAACCCTTCTGGAAATAGCAGAAAGATGAACTGCAGTTATCATACTCTGTATATAGAGTTATCCAAAGTGGGTACATTCCTGTTGCCAATACAAAAGCAGAGAAGATCTTTAAATATTATTTGCCTAATAAGATCTACTCCTCTGGGGACAATAAAAGAATGCAGTCATTATTTGCCTCTCCTTCTTGTACCTCTCACACTCAGTAGACTGAATTCTTTTACTGGTTATATTTAAGTGGGAAATAGATATATTTTTTAAAAAGAATAAACAAGCCATGACTTGAAGTTGCTCTCTCAGAGCTAAGTGAATGTGTCCATACACTTTTTTTTCCCCCTACTTGCCCTTCCAGATTTTTTTTCTTTGAAACTCTGCTCACATCTCTATTTGTGTGGTACAGCAACCATTCCAGAGCATTTCCTGGAGACCCTAATGTGTCTCTTGACTTATATCAGATTAACTTTCAGAAGGGTGAGTCAGGAACAGAGCAAGGAGGCTGAAATGAGGTTTGTTAAGTGATATTTATTCAGGAACATGGTGACACATAGTTACATCAGAGAGAGAAGAGGCTGCCCAGCCTTTTCATCCTGGCAGACTTTTGCAAATCCAGGGAAGGTCAAATCGAGTTTGCAAGCTTTGGTTTAATCCTTTGTGGATGTTTGTCCTCATCATAAAATCCAAATGGAATAACAGACATCACAAGCCTCAGTTAAAATGTGTTGGCAGCAGTATCTGGGAATCTTGTGAGACATCTGCACCAGCCCTGAGAAAGATTTTATTGCTGGGCTCTCAGTCTATTTGAGCCTAAAGCCTCATCAAATCAACAACTGAAACAAGTTTCAAAGCTAGGAAAAAGAAAAAAAATATATAATTTGCTGCAACAATACTTCCTAAACAGCACAGAACATTAGGGAAATAAAAAAAAAAAAAAAAAAAAGAAAAAATAAAAGCCAACAAGAAGCAAAATCTATTCTAAAATTATGTACTCACAAGACAAACAGAGGAGAGGAAGAGGAAAGAGCACTAAAGAAATGCTGAATATACTCTCTCAAGAAAAGTACCCAGACCAGACTGGCTTGTGGGAATTTTTATTGGTTCTGAAATTAGAAACAGGGCACTGAGGTTGGGGAGAGGGGAGTGTCTCAAACCAGCTGCAACTCATTTTAATTAAGGGCTAATTAGCAAGTAGAGCCTGCTGGAAGTGGGAGAAGTCGATGTCCCTATATAATACAGAGCAGCTCACTAAAGCATTTTTTTGAGCGCTTAGGGACATAGGAGCGGGCACAAGAAAAGAGATGAAATATAGAAATGTTTGTGTATTCCTGTAGGTGTTTTCTGTCCAAAAGTCTGTATTTCATTTGGAATTCTTTTTCTGTTAGTAGAAAAAGGTTAAAGATGAATATCTAAAGTCAAGTATAGAACTGCTTAAATATCTGCTTGAAGTTTATGAGATTTACTTTTTCCCTCCTTTTTTTTCCTTAGTCTCAATGGTAATTATTCAGGAAGCTGTAAATCGTTATAGTATGGATTTTTTTTTTTTTTTTAGTTCAGTAACTGAGAATGGTAGTAGTACTCTCCTAATCCTGAGATATTTCTGTGTTGCCTGGGTATTTATGATCTGTACCTCATTACAAAATACAAAGTAGATCTACGTTTCAAAATATGCTTTAATCTTCATTTATCTTAATCTAATCTCTTTCACATGCAAGCTCTTAATAGGTGCCTATGTGATATTTGCACTAAATTCAGTTTATCAGGGCTATGAAAAAAGATAAGAAAAATTAACTAAGACAGTTACACCAGCTTATTTAGTCTTTTGAATTTTGCCAGAGAATAATTAACTATTTTTGTGAGTAATAACAGCAGAGATATTTCCTGTCTAGAAATGGCAGTGGTCTCATATTGTGACTTCTGTGTGTATTTAGAAAGAGCAACTTACTGAGGTCCAGCTGTTCTTTATTATCCCACAAATTTTAATGAGGGTGGTGCAGGTCAGAAAAGACTGCATTACTGAACAGCAGTGAATCCCTGGAAGTGTTCAGGGCCAGGTGGGATGATGCTCTGAGCAACCTGGTCTAGGAAATTATCTTTCAGGTCCCTTCCAACCCAAACCATTCTCTGATTCTACGAGTAAGAATTTTTAACCTTAATGTTATCCAGTCTATCTGCAGACCAACTGGATGAAGGGCAACAACTCTGAGGGAATTCTTTTAATGGAAAGGTACTACTGTATAAAACTTAAATATCTCAGAGCTATGAATGTGCTTGCCATTATTTAATAAGGTTTAGAACCAACAGATGGGGATAAGGAGGGTTTTAATGACTGAAAAATGGAAGTTGTGCTCACCTTGTTAGCGAGTGAAGTGCCAGAAAAGAACATGGAAAGGATGTAAATCTTTTAAATTTCAGTTCCTTGGAAAAGTATGTAATAAGTGTTCTTCAAAGTCAAAATCAGGTGCATGAGCAAAAGGAAGGTGACTGTTAATGGGAAGTGTGGATTTAAGTGTAAGCTATAGGTAAGTTTTTGGGGTTGTTTTTTGGATGTCATTTACCTTGACTTCATGAAATTGTTATGTTCTCCCATAGCATTCTTTTTGTCTATAATCTAAAGAAAAAACAAACCCCAAAAAACCCAACAGAACAGAAACAAGAACAAAAGAAAAACCCACCAAACAAAAATCCACAACCAAGTTATGAAGAAAATTCGGGCAACAATATATTGTAGCTGAACGTGGGAGTAATGAAAATATGATGAGAAGAAGAATTCATATTAAACACTATGCTTTTATAAATTCTGCCATCAAAGGACCGAGCAGAGACATATAGTAATAATCCATAGCATGATATATTTACTCCTAATTTGCAGATGTCTTCTAAGTAATACCCAAACAAGAAATAAAACTGCAGAATGAAATGGCAACTACCATTTGGAATAAAAAGATTCTTAATGTGAAGTGAAATAAATCTGAAGTCCAAATCTAAAGCAAGAGAAGTGATCTGCTAATTCAGATATAGTAGTTGTAGGCAGGTCCTGGCAGGACCTCAGAACTTGGAAAATTACTTTGTCATTGTTGTTTGCTTGCCTAGAAGGAAAAGGAGTTCTTACTTTCTAAAGCTGTGAAAGTGTCTGTTTAGAAGATGTGCCTTCTCTTTAACATGAAATTTCTTCAGTGCTGTAATGAGGGGTTGGCTTCTGGCTATGTTAATTATAATTATTTTTGACATAACACCTTTGTATCTGATGATTCTTGTCTTATCAAGCTGGATAGCAGATGAATAATCAAAAGGAAAAGTGTATCTAATGCTTAATTCATGGTAATTGGTTTGATTTTTTTATGATATCAGTAAAATAACCTGTATAAGATAATGCATTTGATTAATTTTTTTTTTGTGCTGGTTTACTGTATTAATTAGGAAACATCAAATAACTACAAAAACCTAATTTAGTTGAAGCTTATTTCTATAAATAACTTATTTGAATTGTTAGTTTGGGCAACCAAAATAAGAAATTTAGAATTGCATGTGAGAGTTGAATATGTGGATGTCATAATTTTCTCTGTAAAATGATATTTGGCAATACCTCTCCTGGCTGTATTAGGGTGAAACAAGTTCATAGTAATGTTATGCTCTGGAAGCATATTTGCCAACATCAATAAGTTAGTTAAGATATAGTGATTAATCTTATCTGACTAACTCTAAGGCCAATGTTATAACCTCCTCGAAAGTTTTACATAGATAAAGTTTTCATCACTCTTAGCAACATTTGCCTACTGTGAATTCCCAGCTGATGGGCAGTGTGGGTAGGATATCCATCCAGATCACTTCCAAAACCAGGTCTGGGGGACTAAAGTGGAGTTAAGGCACCCTGAAAGGTGATGTTAATGCTTCCAGAAAAACAAGATTTATTTTTTTTTTTCATTTACTAGCAGTTATTTTGTTTGTTTTAGCCTGATTTGGGCATAACCAGAAGTACAAAATAGAGAAAACCCAGTTTTTCTGCCAGCTTGGTTGTCAATTTTTTAAGTGGAAGTTGGAACTCAAGCTCTGTATCTCCTTGCTGTTCTAGCACATGACTACAACAAGGGGTAGGTAAACTGTACCTGCTTTTTGCTTTATTAAGTAGCAGAAAATGGATATTTCAATATTTTTATGTTCCCTTTTACATTGGCAAAGCAACTTCCTTATGAAGAAATTATTTTATGTTTTATTAGAAGTTTGTGTGTGTGGTGCTTCTGAGGAACAGCACTTGGGTAATCAGGATACAATTTATTTCTTATCTTGAGGTCTGTGAGCAGCCAAATTGATGGTCCAAAAGCTGGAAATATAGGATACGTAGAGCTTAACTCTGATGCTTGCTATGGGGTAGATATTGCTCCATTGTCAGAATTAGAAGTCTTTGAGCTGTGATGAGACCTTCAGCACTGTTCTTTTGGTCATTGTAGCTACAGAGAAAGCCTGGAAGTATCTTTGTGACAGAAATATTGAATGAGCAGCTTGCTCTCGAGCTTAAAAGAGAGACTGAGTTCTAAGTGCATAGAATTGCAGCTTCGAGTTACTGCCAAGCACTATTACTGGTCCAAAAGAGAAGGAAACTCTACTGTGACAGTTCTGAGGAAAAAAGAGAGTTTGGGCGTGTGGAAAGAAGCTCTGTTAGGGCGCTTTGATTCAAGGTCAGATAATCATTCTGGTCCGATTTATTTGGAATTTTCTGTTGCTTTGCAAAATGTCTGTTATTAAGTATAAATCCACAGCCATTCAGCAGCCAGACCTGCTTTTTGAAAGGGGCTCTTCAGGGGCAATGGGAACCTTGTGGGAACAGCCACTCAGTAATACAGTATTGTTCTCATGAAAGTCTCACAAACCTCTTCTGAAGAGATGTTCAGATCTTTGCTGCTAACTAGATCAAGAGAGTTAAACATCACCTGTGTGAAAAAGAAACAGTTTTTCTCCATGAAGTCTGGCTATGGACAGGAGACTCTTCTACATATTTGTAAGGATCCGGCTTTGAATACTTGGAATATTAAGCTGCCAAAAAGTTTGGCAAAGGCACTTTGACTTCAAGCTGATTTTATGGTTTTTATTGGCTTGATTTAGCTTTATCCAGTTCTAGCTTTTAAGCTCCTTTTTCCCCCATCATGCCCAGTATGATTAATGTCTTATTTCATACACTTGGTGAGACCTTTAGAGATAAAATACGAAGGATTAAGTTCAGGACAGGATTGAAGTTTAGGTAACTCTATCTTCTGTAGGACTAAATCCAGGCAAGCAAGGGAAGTAGTGCATTTCTTCTGATTTATGGGACACATGGTGCATTAAAATGTTGTAGAAAATATATTGCAGTATTTATTTACTCCTACTTTTATGCCGTAGGATTTCAGTTCTGCACAGCTTAGGAAATAACTTCTTAATTTGTATCTGCAAGCAATTATGTCAACATCTCACATAAATAATTTTATTACAAAGTATTAAAACTAGTATTTGGAAAAACACTGGATATCTCCCATGTGTCTGTCAATTTATACTAGTTGCAAGTAATAATGGAAAAAAACAGTTTTGGTGTTAATTCTATATTTAGCAGTGTTTCTTTGTAATATTCTTTAATATCAAGGGTGGATATATTCTGTCTCCAGCTGGAAAGAGAAGTCAGAATCCACCTCTAAAAATATGCCAACTACTAATAATTTAAATTATTTTTTTATGCTAATCAGTCACTTCAGAATAAGAAGACACTTTTGTGTTCAGTAAACCACAATGTCCTCCTATTGACCCAATGAGGATTTCTGACTTGTTATTATCTTAAATGGAATTATTTCTTCCTGCTTGGAATAACTATAGTGCAGCACTTGGTCTAAAGTATGGTCCCTGTTCTCAGAAATGAAGCTTCAACCTCCAGATTTATTTAGTTCTGAGGGAAAATTATGATGGAAATTGTATTGCCCATGTAAAGCCTTTCAGCAGGTTGGGGAAATGTGGAGTACAGATGTAGTCTTTAATTCAGTATTTGTGGTGCTGAAGGCAGGAGTGGAGCTTGCAATGACTTCAGGTGAATCCAACCAGAACTGACTTCTCCAGATCTAAACAGCTGCTTTTAACCTCTGCACAAATTTTTGAGATTCTTTGGCCTCAAAGTTGCTGTGATTGTTTCTGCCTGCATTTTGCCCACCATATATTTGTGAGCTCTTTTGTATTTCAGAAGGTGTAGGAATAAGGTCTAAAGCAATGAGATAGGTGGTTGTGCCTCTGAATACATTGGAGGATACCTGGGTAAAATTAAACTTAATTGATGGTACAGCTAAGCTTAACGAATTGCCAATTAACATTAGAATTAACGTAATTGTCCACTCAAAGCAGATGTGTACTTTGCTTATTTCTAACAGCAAAGCTCACTGAACTCAGCAGCATACACAGAGCCCTGTTTTCTAGAGCAATTTTAGAACACCTGATGGAATCAGGTAAAATGCAAGAGCACTTTTCATTTCAAAAAACTGGACCCAAGTTTATCAGATTTTGAGGTATAAAATCGGAAGAATTCCAAGCTGGTATATGACTATCTAAGAAAAATTTGATTGCAGCTAAATTTTAGACCAAAGTTTAGGGCATTTTGGGGCTTTTTACAAGATATATGCAAAACAGCCTTGCCTCTAGGTTTAATCAGTTTGGAAATCTTTGTCTTTTCAAAGAAAGGCCAGGCAGAGGGTTTAAGTCACAGAAGATTAATGAATGCTATTGGGGATTTTAATGTTAGTTCATTCTTTCTCCTGTTGTCTGCAGTGATGTCAGCTGCTCGTGTTTTCAACCAGTAAAACACAAGCTAAAATTATAGGTAGCTAAATATAGATAGCTTGCCACATCATTTAGTTTGACAACTTGTGTGTAATGAAGACCCCAAAGCAAAATCCAAAATGTTAATTGGGGCAGAAACGAAACCTTGCAATAATTTTTGCTCATTGCTTCCTAATTACAAATTAATAACGGGTAGAAAATATGATTATAAAGCCCAACAATAAATTATACATGACTGCTGTTATGTCTGAGGAGAGTTTTTTCCTCTCTGGATTCTGTTTAAAAGGCAAGGGTGACAATTTCAAGGTAAAACATTCTTCAGCACAGGGATCTTTAAGAAAAGTTAAATAAAATTGAACTCCCCCTTTATAAACAGAATAAATCACTTTTATCAGTCATAGGGAAAAAAAATAATGCATGTTTTATAACCCTAGGTTGAATTTAACTGCCTTGAAATCAAGGTTATTTGTGAAGGGAATTCTTAATTATCTAGGAATTGGAATTCTAAGAAGGAACTATTTTGTTTATTTATGCACTAACATAAGTACAAAAAGGCGTAGATTTACTATCAATTTACTGAAAAGAAAAGATGTGGGATTATATAAAATATATAAATAACTGCAGCTAAATATGTTTTATTTGTCTTGAGGATGCCCATGCATGTGTGCATGCAAAAAGGGAATTGCAGAGTTTTTGGAAGAAATATTGCAAAAAATATTCATTTGCATGCATTGAAGTTAAAATTCATATGACTTAGAAATTAAGATCCCAGCTCAGATTTTTTTTCCTTAATTTCCTTAATGGTAAATCACACTGGTAGAGGGCTGGGTTCCCAAGACTTTCCCCTCCGGATGAGAAATTTAGCGCTTTGATTATACAGTCATGATTTTTTTCCTAAATAACCCAACCCCACTTTTACTTCTGTAAATGGTAGAGGTTTAACTAGTGGTGATAGCAGCAGTACATTTTTGTGGGGTCCCTAAAGGGATGTGCTCATCTGAGGGAATTATGGTGAAATACCAAGACATTCTGCATCCAGTTATTTTCATACATTGATACAAAAATTATTCAGCAGAACCAAACTAAGATTTAAGAGTAAAACAATCTTACTCTGCTGGTGACCAGTTGGCATAATGGCTGAGACTGGCACAGGTGGCAGATGAACTTCCCCTGACCCTTCCTTTTTGTCTGAGGGGCATTAGCCAGAACACTTCCACTTCTTACCTGGTTGTTTCTCTTCCTAGAAATATTTTCACTTGTATTGCAGCTTCACTCATGTCCAGTAGAGTCCTCTTTACTATTAATCCTGCAGTCGACACTTCTGCTTATTTTTATTTCAGAAATATTCTCACAATGTCTGTTTTAAACTTTGGTTTATGGACTGGTTTAAACATTGACATTTTGTTTCCTTCACGCACAGATTTTAATGAATGAGAGGAGCTGCATCACAACTGTGCTTATCTGTGCAGGTTCTCACCTGAATAATGGAAATCCCACAGGTTTATTAGCAGCTGCCAAACCTGGGAGTGTGCCATCTTGGCTCCTTCATTTGTGCTTCTACAGCTGACAGAATTGGTTAAAAAAATTATTTAAACCCCATGCTCTGACAATTCTCCTATAGATAAACTCCTATAACCAGCTATGGTTTAAGATCAGAATAGAAACTGCTTGACTGGTATGTTTTTTAGGATATTATGATGAGGCAAGTTAGCCCAGAGGAATATGTTTTTCTTTCTTACAGGGCAGTACTATACTTATAATTTCTTTACAAAGAAAAATACATTGTCTTGGAAAGACTTTCAACCCTTCAGGGTCAGAGAATGGTGGTTAATGTAGTGACATGAGCATCCTTGGTTATTATAGCAAAGATACTAACACAGGATGTTATAGGAAGGCTATTTGTAGTAAATAGCTTTGCAATAAAAGTGCAGCCTTTTGCAATAAAAGCAAAGAGTGGAGAGCAGGTGGAATTGTTCACTGTATTCAAAGTGTCAAATGGCTTTTTCTACCCACTTCTGTAATAAAAGAACAAAAAAATTATAAATGTAGTTGCTAACTAAAAATTCTAAACTGCCTTTGGAAGCTGTACTTAAAAGCTAAATGGACTTTTCCATTCTGCCAATCTGGCATTTACACAGTGTTAAACCTAAATGCATAATTTTCTCATTAACTGATGTTGTAGATCATGACATAGTTATAAGTGTAAATGCATCCCATGCATATAAACATGAACTCTATTGTCAGCTAATTCCATAAGTGTCTGCTTTGAATGCTAAGGGAATTGTCACTTCAACTGGAATGCAAGAATCTACCTGTCTCCTAAGAAATAAGTCTGATCCATGCACAATGTATGAACATGAAAAGATCAAGGTTTTTATCCAGGGACACACTAGGTTGAAGGTTATTTTGGGTTGTTTGTAAGGGAGCAGAGAACTGGTCATATGACTCTTTTTTTTTTTTTCCGTATTTTTGTGCAGAAACTTAATCTTTGAATGGGGCTCTGCTCGCTCCACAACTATTAAAGATTCATTAAAAGAGCAAGAGGAGAAATGGTGGGAAAATTGAGAGAGAAGAGGGAGTAGAGATATGAGAAATTATTCCAAGAGTCTGAAGGTTTTGGTCTTCATAGTAAAAACATAGATAAGTTATATTCTGGTAGTTTCTGTAATTACTGTAATGCTGAAAAATGTTGTAGGCAGCCATTTGGGCCCAAGTTCTATTCTTTCAATAAAAGGTATTTAGAAGAATAAACTCCCTCCTTCTCATCAGAATTCTTTGAGGTGTTTTAAGCAAGGCACATGCAAACAGAGTCATTTTTAAAGAGCAGGTCTATCATTTCCAATATCCAATTTATGGAAGCCTGAAGAGCTAACTCTGAGTTGATAGCTGGACAGTTCATAAATTTAAAGATGTTCTTGAAGCCAAAGGGTACCTCATGATGATTTATCGTTCTGTGCAGTTTGGCTCATGGAAATTCAACTAATGCTTCTTTATTAGGTCAAATAATTTTATCACTTACTGGTCCATGAGCTGAGTACGTGACATTGGTAAAACCTCAGATGCACAGTCACAGCAATTTGTTAAATAATTTGTTAGCACTTTCTGTAGCTGGACAGCCTCCTCCACAGAAAAAATGGAGGTATATGAAATTCTTTTTTGGTCCCATTTGGGGAAATTTTCCTCTGATATTTTCATATAACAAGAAGACATGTTAAGGTTGGTACCAGCACTTCTGCATTCTGTAGTGATAGACTCCTTGAGCTAAAGTTTCCAGGGTCCTGGTTCCAGGGACCCTTTACTCAGTATGCTTTAGTAATATTTCATACTTCAAATGAGTTTGCAAAACATTCAGAAAAATCTATTCCTGCCATGAAAATAAGGGCTTTTCCCCTTAGATTTTCCCAGCAGGATGTGGTACTTTTCTACACAGTTACACTGAGGGAAAGGCTGTAGTGCATCAGAGGAAATGAGCATCTAACCTTGTGTTCTGTCAGACAACATGACCAATATTTGGTAAATGGAATAAAATACAGGAGTGCAAAAATCTGCTGTGACCCTTTTCTGGAGTGTTTTCTCCCAGTTTGATGAAATTCCTGTTTAGAGTCCCTCTAACCAGCAGAAGTGCCTTTACTTAATAGCCCACAGTGAATTATTTTATTATTATATTCAATTTCATCAATTGCCTTTGCAATACTTCTAAAAGTTTGATGCACAACTGCCTGTGGCAAGGAGTACTCTTTTAACTCTCCACTTTGAAAATGCATGCTTATTTTGGATCTCCCTGCTTTATATTTCATTCCATTGAAAGAGACAATGAATGACTTATCTTTTTATCTTTGATGTGCCATTGATGGCATCTGTCATGTACTTTTTCACTCACCTTTTTTTCTTTTCCAGGCTGAAAAGAGCTGATCTATTATACACTCATCATGCTGATACCATCCTGTACCTTTGATCAGCCTTGTATTTCTACAAGGACTTGGAGAGGTACTGAGAAGCTAAATGACATTGCAGGGCAATTCCAAAGCTGGGTTTACAGGTTTCTCTAAAAGATAGATTGTCCTGCAATAAAGATTGCTTTCGAAGCCACACATTATACCTCAAACCACCTCTGCATCAGCTGGAAGTGGCCATGGCAGATTTTCTTTGAGATGATTATTAGCATTACATTCTCCTCCCAAAACTCATGAAGCCAATAAAGCTCAGGAAGAGAGGAGAGGTACAAAGGAAAGTGGGATTATATCCCTGTTGCTGAAGAATATTAACATATTAAAGGCAAAAGTTGTTTCAAGATCTGACACTGTTAGAAGAGTAAGGTAGCTGGATCTATATATCTAATGTGATCTGTATATCTAAGGCTTAGTACCTCTAACATTTAAAGGAGTGCTAGGAGATTTTACCATTTGAACAGTCTAAAAGACACTTCAGACAAGAAAATGCTTTGAAACTGTTTATTTGCTTTTCTGAGAACCACTTTCTCACCAAGAATGACGTGCTTTCTTCTTCTTTGTTTTGTATTTCACGTGTTGATTCTCTCAAGCACGTGGTGTTTTTAAGGATTCTCTTTAAACTTTGCCTTGCAGATTGTAATCCTTTAGAGCAAGGGAAATGGACTCTTCTGTGCAAGAAAGACATTTGAAAACAGGTATAGAATTTACTTTTCTTGCCAGAAGTAAGGTTTCGGAAGCAGTGCTTGTGATGTTGCCTGGTTCTGAGAACAACTTTAAAGCCCTGTACATCCAAGCCTCTTGCAGTTCAAACTTCTTGAGTTCCAGCTGTCCACAAATCCAGTGTGCTTGTGTCAGGACAATCTTTGTGGCCTATCAAGAAAGGACTCTGCCTGCAAAAATGGGTTATGCTGAAATAATATGCATACAGTTTTGAGGACACTCTCAAATGCATTCCACTTGTGAAATTTTACTATTTTCCCCCCTCCTGGCAAATGCCATAAGATTTGCTCTAGAACAGACCACAAGGGCCATTGCAGAAAAGCAGTGAAGGAGGGTTAGTTTGCTCTTAAACTGACTCTCACATCCAGAAATACACAGTGGAGGTAAATGTAGATCTTCCATTCATGCAGGGACACTTTTCATAGACACTGCAGATCAGCTGTCCACGGGTCTCAGGACTTACTGAAATACAAGAAAATTCCTAAATTTCTCTTCTTGGCAGTCACTGGCAGGAGTTACAGTGCTGGGCTATTGCTCATTTGCTGGTAAGCCAATGGTGTCCTTGGAATTGTTGTCTCATTTCAGCTGACACTTATGGGAAGGAGAGCGAAAACTTCAGGGAAAAGAGCCAGGTCCTCAACTGACACAAGAATTCAAGTTTCAGTACTGCTGTACTTCTGTAGCCTAAGTTTAATCTTGCAGAAATAATCCTTTGAAGAAAGTGTTCCAATCCCAGGTATGATGCTTCACAACTCATTTTCCTATTGGATTGCACAGTTTCTCAAATTAAAGAATTGTGATAAAATCCTGCAGAGATGATTTTTCTACTGGGAGACAATGTCCTGCTGTTTGAACAGTTTAAGTGGAGAATATTGGCTCTGGGAGCAAAGATGCCTTTGGAAAAGGGATCTTACTATATGAAGATTTGGATGTATATCACAATGAGTCAGTTTAAATGGGCAAAACTTGTGTGAATTAGTATCACATCTGTGGCTTGGTATCAAGATCTTCTAATATGAGCTGTGAGGTTTCATCTTATATTTCAAGGTGAAAGTATTCCCCAAATCTTGTAGAATTAGAGCATCCTGGGATACAAAGCATGCTGGCAAATGAGGAGGCTTTCAGATTCTACAGGCTTTCAGATATTGGGCAAGGACCATGCAATTTGAATGGAAAATGTTTTAAAATTATGATTCTGGAACTGTCTTGGTGACCTGCATAAAGAAAATCCTGAGTGAAGATTTAAGCAGTGGCTTACAGGTGATGAGACTGACACTGTGTGCCTCAAAATTGAAGTTGTAAAATATTTGGCATTCAGATGATTTTGATCACGCTTATTAAGTATTTCCCTTGCCTGTCTTACACTGCACATACTGAATTCTCTTTCAGAACCTTAGCAGAACTATGGGATCATGGAGACAGTTTTCTTCCTGCAGACAAATCAATACTGCAAGATCTTGATTAAAATACCTGGGAAAGAGGCTTTTATTCTTGGTTTACACTGCAACACACCTCAGATACAGGAAGTAATTAATTACGTGCAGGAAAGCTCCTCTCAAATACTTTCTCAGTGCTGATTTCCACGAAAGAATCCTCCTGAGAAATGGAGTAAATGAGATGAAGAGATCAAATTCTCTATCTGATTTCCAAAGCAACTTTTAAATTGAAATATAAACAGTCTAGGAATTGGATGGCAAGTAAATGTATTAAGCTGGATGGGGTGAGTGTGTGTATAAACAGATTTATACTCTATGAGAGGATAATGCACATAATCTGTGCATTAGTACTTAAGTCTGTGCTTTTTATTCACATATTTTTTGAACATATATAAAAACCTGGGCTTGACAGGCTTGTGTTTGATATCAGAACATACTTAATCAGGAAAGCTGTGGGTGTTTGACCATGTTTATTCCAGCCATGTTCTCCCTACCTGCACCTCCTACCATAAAGGAATAGAGGACCTTAATTTTTGTGGCAGGTTGTCCAAGTCAATGTTGCAATAGGAGCTTTAACTTTCAGAATTCTTTGTCTTCTCTATCTAAGATTATTAATTTTCACTTTTGACAAGTATATTAGTTCTGCATTTAACAATAGGCTTTTGTTTGTAAGGCAATAAGCAAGGGTACATAGGTCCAACGTGAAGTTTGTTTCTGACACCCTCCCCCCTCCCCACTGCATTATTGAACATGGCAGGGTGTGAATGAGGCAGCAACATATACTGAAATAGTGTTACACTCAGTTTTTGCAGATATTCCCTTCAACATGTCAATGCACTGGTAAATGGCAGATATTTATAAGATTTATAATAAAAACTCTACTTCTTCCTTGATTTATCTGCCTACACACAGCCTTTCCCACAATGGATCTGATGGCACAGAGAGCCACAGAGATGCATACTAAAATCACTCAATGCATCTTAGACTTGAACTAATTAATTTATTAAAAAAAAATCGTTTGTTTCTATGGGAATGGAATGAATCTACCTTACCGAAAAATGTGGCATACTCCTGCACTAAAATTTAGTGGGATTTTTGTATAGGAAAATATATGACCTGGTAGCAACAACTGCAGTTCTAATAATCATTGTGCATATAGATTACTGTTTGCTGCAATTGCTTGGATAAAAGGTTATCAGAAATAAATACCCCCCCTCCCCCCCAAAAAAAAAAACAAAAAAACCCAACAAAATAACAAAAAACAAAAAAGACAACAACTATGAAATATTCAGCACTTAAAAATAACTCAGACTGTCTTCCAAACCAGATTCGAGATTAGTTGCAGAGGACCTCCTGAGAGAAAAAAAATTCCAACAAACCCCATATAAATCTTTCCAGATGTTGATGTTCTGCAGCTGAAATTGGCACATGAAATTCAGCTTCATCTTGTAGGATTTTGATTTCTTGACCAGTTACCCTAGAATAAACCAATCCATCAAAATGCAGTTTACCTGTTCTAATGACTATGTCTTGAAAGGTGATATTGTAGCTATTTTCTCACTGTCATGATGAACAGAGACTCCTGAATGAGAATTTTTTTTTTCCTCATGGAGGCCATTTCCTCCCGTGGTTTCGAATGCACTCATAAGCCACACCCAGAGAACTTGGGCCAGTTTTGTTCTGTGTGGGTGTCTATTAAAATAAACCCTACTGTCAATGTGATTTTATAACTCTCGAGAAAACAGAGAAAGGAAGCTGAAAAATACTTTAACAAATTTCTGAGAGCACAGGAAGAAATAGAGCGTAATACTCTCTGTCCTCTCATTGGAGTATCTTACTTGTGCAAAGATACAAAACCAGAGAATCTTTCAGGTTGAAAAAGATCTTTTAAATCATTGAGTCCAACCACTAACCCAGCACTGCCGTGTTCACTAAAAAAACATGTCCCTAAATGCCACATATGTTCGTATTTTAGGTGGTAAGTAGATGGTAAGCTGTTTGCTCTCCTTTAGGTGCACAGTTGCCTTCTGGAAAAAGAAATTTCATTGAGATTGAAATTTTTGATTATTATATGCTTTTTAAAGAAATTCAGCATTACTTCTAATTACTTTGAATCTATGTTGGCTTCATTAAAAAAAAAAAAACCCAAACAAAAACCAAACCAACCTATTTAAACTTGTTCCCTTTGGTTTAATCTATTCATATTTAAATGGTCAATAACTTTATGTTTGAGCTTTGTATAAAATGTTGGTATCAATTTTATGTAATAATAAAAATAGGTGGAAAGTCACAGATCAGTGCTAGCATTGACTGGAGCTCTCTGTGAGACACTGTGAAGTGTTTAATGGAGAATTCAAACTTTCCCACTTTGCCATCCCAGGGTTGTGTGTGTCTCTCTCTTTATCCTGAGCACATGCATTTGGATGAAGGAAATAACTGACTCCCTTATCACAGCTTGAGTTGGTTGGACTGAGTCTGAAAAAGCTTCTGCCATAATCCTCTCCTTGTTCAAAGTATTTTTAAGCACCACAAGTGTGGGGTTTTGGGGCCACGCCAACGCTGTCTGGCAGTGCCTGAAAAACTCCCACCTCCTTCCCGTGAGTTGGATTCATGGCATGGAGCCCTCAGCACCAGAAGCTGCTTCATGTGCTGACTGTGCAGCTAGAAATGGGTTTATTTATTTTTTATATTTTTTTTTTATTGCTCCCCATAAAGCCTATATCCACTCATTACTACACTACTTGGTGCAAAACAACTGAGCCTCTCTGCCTGAAATTATGGTCTGTTCCACTGAATACTAAATATATGTTCAAAATGGACCTGTTAACCAAGATATAAATTTCCACAGTTGCAGTCAAAGGAAAGGCATTAATCAAGAATATTGGGATAATCTCATTTAATTGTCTGTGCAAGGTGTTCTACTCCATCTCAGTACAAAGTAAAAGTTGCATAGATGAATAATGAAATCACTTTAGATCTTGGAACATTTATGGAAGAATGCTGTGTTAGCTTTTGATTAGGCTTCTGTGGGAGTGTTTAAGAATGGCTTAGTGAGAGAAAGATCTTCCCTGTACAGTGTGTTTTATAGCTGGTTACAGCCCAGAGTAGGTACAGATTGGTGGGCATGCTCAGGGCTCTCCTGAGATCACAGGTCCTCTGGGTTCTTTGAGGTATGTATATGGATTTTTTTCCATAAAAAAATCCCAAAACAACAACAGCAGAAACCAAACAAACAAAAAAACCCAACCAACAGCCAAACAGACAACAAAAACAGAAATTAAAAAAACCAAACCCACAACAAATCAAACAAACAAGACCAAAAGATAAACCAAGAAATCTGATTTATGAGTCTGGTGCATTTAAACCATTTAAACCTTTATAATTTAAACAATGTGTTTAATGTTTTTTCTGTTTATGCTGCTGCAGGGGTAAAAAAGTAGATACCCTGTGAAAGACAGATGCCCTCATGTTTTCTCTTCCCTTGGAAACACATCAGCATCCACTATCTCAGCCCCTTCTTTGCTAGGGTGTTGGTCAGAATAGTAATGAAACCCACAATAAAGAGGAGAGGATAACAGCAGACGTAATCTCTGATATCTTCTAAGTATCCTTTTGGAAAAAAATTGTAGTTATCCCCATCAGAGTTTGAAACCCAGAGGTAAAAAGGACATAAATACAATTATTTGCTGTTAGGTCTGTCTGCTTCAAACTACAGTAGAACTCTCTAAGACCAAATACCAAGTCCTATTTCATGTTTTAATCACCATAAACTATAATGGGATTCATATCTGCAAACATTTATTGTGCTATATCACAAGGATATTTTTAGCTACTTTGAAGGCTGTTATTATGAAAAAAAAATTCAACAAAGGGAAAATGATAGCTGCTCTTAAATTAGATATTAATCTGGAAGCAACACTTAAGCTAAGCAGTAAAGATAACTTTCCTGGGAATCTAAAATTAAAACTTCTAATGTGCAATTAAAGCAAAGAGTCAAGTACTCCAGGTTTCTTTCTGGTTTTGTTGTTTTCTTTCTGTGTTGTATGTTTTAAAAGTTAACCATTGTGAAAGTAGGATGCCTGACAAGGCAAATTGGATTATCCAGCATGAAGGCAAGAACCTCTTAGGTAAACAGGAATATGGCATGGAGAAAAATAATAAACCTAGCTCTGCTGAACACAGCATTCAGTCATAAAAGGGGGAAAGAGTTAAATGGGGTGAGCATTTACAAAAATGTGTGGCTTGATTTACCTACAAATCCAACCTTTTCAATGTGTCTGATAACTGTTTTTTCCTGGATGAAGTGAACAGGGTCATGTAAGGGACTCCTGCCATTGTTCATCCTCTCAGCTGCTGCATAGCACTGGCCAGACAAGTCCTTGTAGAGAATTAAAAAACTGTCTTTGAGCAAGAATTCCTAGAACCTAATTTAGTAAATAACTTGTGTGGCAATGATGGACAATAGAGAAGCTATCCTGGCCCTGAGGTAAGTTGTGCTCATTGTGGTTATTTTTCTTCACTGTTTAAGAGTGCAAATAACTTCTGGATTGAACATGTCTGGTTTCCATCTCCAGCTCACAGCCAAGGAACAGTTCTGATCTCTCCCTGATAATTTAATACAGAATATAATCCCATTTTAAAAGGTGTATTAATGCCTGGAGAGGCAACCTAGAACAGAGGCTAGACAGAGTTAAAGGAATAAAATAGATGTTTATTAAAAGGCCTTCAAAGGATTCACCTTGGGCAGTACAAGAGCCCAGCTGTGGCTACACCCAGTATGGACCCGAGTCACGAGTTTTCACACTTTTGTAAGTTTTGGTCCATTTATATATTGGGATTGATTGTCCAATTCCAGCTCCAGGTTCTGCAGTCCCATCCTCCCAGATTCTCTCCTCAACTCTCTGTTGTTTGCCCTTTTTGGGCCCAAAGTTGCAACAGTGTCCTTGGTTCTGGGCTGGAAAAGGATTGTTTTTTCTAACTAAACTGTGAAGAGAACTTGCCAACACTTTATATGAAGTTCAGTCACAAACTAAGGCAGTGCAGAATCTGAAAAATATGAAAGCTAAAACTTAAGGCATCATTATGAAGAACTTTTCTTCCCTCGTGATCCAATCACAACATAAGGAGTGCAGTGAGACAGGGATGGATGGATGGATGGATGGATGGATGGATGGATGGATGGATGGATGGATGGATGGATGGAGTCTACAACTTCCTATTTTCTTGTGCCCTAACTGATGCCATATAGAATTAGCTGGATTAGCCCTGGATGATGGAGAGTTTGGGAAGCTGTCAAGAAGTGCAGTTCAGGTGTCATTTCTCATTTCCTATGTTGGACTGAGTATTGTTTTAAAAAGGATATCTCCTGTGCTTTTAGTGCTTTGCCAATTTAATATTGGTGGATAGGGTTCTTTAGACACAAACTTTTAATGCAAGCATATTTTTTAAAAAAATGGGTAAAAACACCCAGGACAAACCAAACAATTCTGATGGCAGAAAGACAGTGAAGTCATTGTTCTTCTGCATGGTCAAGATTTAGTTCAGCTAAATCCTTGCAGCCAAATAATTGAAAATATTTGACCTATCATAACAAGTGATTTGCACATAGTTGAAAGGACTATATTTATCTGAAAGATCATTTTTTAATGGTGTTTCTTGAAAATTTTCTGAATTATGCAATTAGGAGAAAGGACAGACTGAACACAGCCATTTTCACAGCCAGTTCCACTGGACATTGCAGAAGAGATGCTGCACAACAGATCCATTCTGTTACATACAAGTTTTAGAATTTTTTTCTATTTTTTTCCCCATCACTTTTCCTTTTTGACTATCAACATTTCCCCCCCCACCCCCAAAAATCTATTTAACCTAATAAGACTAAATAATCAAATGAAGCAAGAAGAGAATGAAAACAGAAAAAACCTCCTATGATCTTTTAAAGTGAGTTTAAGTATTTAGCATCAGAAAATACTGAGGACAGGAAACCCACAAGAAAGGAAACATGCAGAAAAAGGAATGAGAGAAAATAGATATTCTCAATACAGCGTACATCCACAGAATAAAGAAACAGGAGAGGAGAAAATAGTTGAATCTGAAAGATGATGGGTTTTACATTTTCTGAAAGGGATCTAAAATTTAATTATTTCTTTTTTTCACTCTTTCATTACCAATGGGCCTTGAAAGATGCCAAATCTCATTTCAAAACTTAGCTTCAGATTTATTATCCTGATGACCTGATCTTGCTTGACATTTGCTTTGCTTTTAATTTCCATTTATTTTTTTCTGTGTGCCAAAAACTACAATTACATGATAACACAAAGTATCCATGAGTCATTCATGAATACTTGCTGAATGAGCAGTTATTCGTCTTTATTTTCCTCCATTTGCTTCCCTGTCTCTTGCAACATTTTACCACAATAAAACTGAGAGGAACTTCTTGATTCTTCTAGTTGCTCTCCAACGTTTTGGAACAAAACTTAATTAGATGTAAATTCTAACAAAAAAAAAAGTGACGTTTGTAAAAGAAAAAAAGTTTTCAGGATTTCTCTTTGGATAGAGAGTGAAAATTGAAAGGTTTGTCCTAGAGCAATATAGAACAAATTTTCTTCTTATAGTCACAAAATCTCCTTGTGATATTTTGATGGTGACCAACATTTTTATGAGCTTTGCCAGCAACCTTTAGTAGGCAAAGAAAAATTTGAACTATACATGACATGAATCTAATTTAATATATTCTTGGAGAATTCACAGAGCCAAATTTTACACTTTTTTACATTTCCATAATTTTCAACAGAACTGGGTCTCTTAAAGACCATATGTGTATGTACATATATATATATATGTTTTTCCTTGACACTGTCTTGTTGGTATTTCTACAGACATTTTAATCATCAGCTAAACTTTCTCACAGTGACCGGGTAGCTTCCTGAGTAGTAAAATATAGTGTATTACTGAAAATTAAACAGCTGCATTGGAAGATTTAGCTATATTTCATGTCTTGTTAGTCATCCAAAATACAGTAGCACTACTTTTCTGCTTGATAATACAGCTCAATGGAATGACATTCTACTACCCAGCAGCATGAGAAAGAACCTGCAACACCAAAAAAAGGTCATGAAACTTTATCCTTCCAGGACCAGAAGCAGTCTGAGTGTGTCACCCTGAGGTCAGTTCAAGCCCATATACCAAACGCTAAACCAGCAACCTTGACTATAAAAATGTCTTTTGTCTGTTAACCATGAATGACTTATCCCAGATCTGCTGAAAAATTTTCAGATCTGGGAAATGTACACACACAATAAGTGCAAATCTGTGTGCTCTCTGTCCTAACACTACTCTAAATTTTTTGCAGGGAATCTGTTGTTGATTGAGAGGAGCATAAACGAGACTAATAATTACCTTTGTCTCAATGTCACTGCTTTTGTTTTGAGAATTGTTCAGCTTCATCCATCTATAGCATCAATATTTCATAAAGATTGCCAGTTTGGAACTATTGCTGTCATTCATGTACATGTTATATCATTCCAGTCATGTCGATCTATCTGCAGGATCGAGCCTTGATTTACATATTTGAACAGTATAATTATGAAGGATGTTATCAGGGTGAAAATATGAGACTACCAAATGTCAGATAATTTGCAAACTACACAAATTCAGAGCGTCTGCCTCCTGAGTATTTTTGGAAAGGTATGGGGAACAACCAATTGATGATTAAGAGACCTCCCAATAGACAAACTAAACAAAAGGTAACAATTTATCCCAATGTTTTGGTTCACTGCTGATGAATTTTCTTAGCATCTGCTTAAATGTTTGATTATTCTACAACCCCATCTGTTTCTGGCTGATACGAAACTCTGTGTGATGGGGGAATTTTTAACAGCTTGCACACCTCATTTAGCAGAGAAGACATAAAATTAGTGCCCTGATCTGTTGAATTTTCTAAGGGTAAGCCCACTCTGATAACAGCATTAATCAATTCATTAGCTGCATGTTTTGCCAGCTAAGACTTCATGGCAGCACTGCGGGGTTTGAATGTCCAAAAACCCCTTCCAAGATCTGTTATGTTCCTCAGACGAGAAATTTGGCTAAATGAGAGTTATGATTTAAATTAAGTGTTCCTTATCTGGCAGTACAACATAATACTGGATAAAAAAATGGAGAGGATATGCTTAGGATGTCTCCTAAATATTTTGTTGTTCCCATGGGAAACTCCAACTCCAGATGTCTGCTGGAAATGTAACCCAGCAGAGAGGAAACAGTCTGGGAGGTTCCTGGAGGATGTGGAACTTGCTGCTTTCAACCAGAGAAGGACTTGTGGGTGATAACGATGGTCAGAGGCCCTCTTGGGGCACAGAAATCACAAAGTTATGAGTTTGGGATTTCTGGAGAAATAAGGAGGGCTGTCAGCAGAACTTCTGCTTCAGACTTCCAGAGGGCAGCATTTGGTCTTGTTAGAAGATGAGTTGAGAAAATCCCTTGGGGGGAGAGTCCCTGCTGAGACATTCCTGGAGAGCAAAGGAGTCTGGGAAGGCTGGACGTTCTTCAAGACGGAAATCTTAAAGGCTGTTCCCAGGGAAGGTCATGGATCAGATCACCTTGAGTGCCATCACACTGCAGGCACAGGACAAACCCAGCATGGGCTTGGGATAGGCAGGTCCTTGTGGCCACCCTGATCTTCTGTGACAGGGAGAAGGGGAGAAAGTGGGGGGAAAGCTGTGGATCTGGTCTACACAGACTTTAGGAAAGCCTTTCCCACAGTGCTCTCCTGCAGGAAATGGCTGCTCATGGCTTGGATGGGTGCACAGTTTGCTGGGTGGAAACTGTCTGGATGGCCAGGCCCAGGGATGGATGGAGCCACATCCAGCTGGGGAGTGTCACAGCTGGTGCTCTCCAGGGGAACAGCTCTGGGGCCAGCTCTGTTTGATCTCTTTACTGATGATGTGGAGGAGGGGAGGGCGGTGCCCTCAGTCAGTTTGGAGATGACACCAAGCTGGGTGGGAGTGGGAGGGCAGGAGGGCTCTGCAGGGATCTGGACAGGATGGATGGATGGAGGGATGGATGGATGGAGGGATGGATGGACCAAGGCCAGTGGTCTGAGGTTCAACAAGGCCAGGTGCTGGCTCTGCTCTTTGGCCAAAACAACCTCCTGCAGAACTCCAGGCTGAGGGCTGAGAGGCTGGAGCAGCTGCAAGACAGAAAAGACCCTGGGGGTGCTGGTGACAATGACTGAAGATTATCCAAGATGTGCCCAGATGGCCAAGAATGCCACTGCCCCCGTGCTTGTCTCAGCAGTAGTGTGGCCAGCAGGACTAGGGCAGTGATTGTCTCCTTGTGCTGGGCACTGGTGAAGCTGCACCTCAAATCCTGGTGCTCAGTTTTGGGTCCTATTCTCTGGAAGAAGAGAGTTCAGCCACCATTAAACTTTTCTGTGCTTCCTACCATGGGGCCAGAGAATGCACTTAATGCTATTTTATTTACTGTTGTAAAATAACTCCAAGAATTCTGCTGCTGTGCCATGCAGTCAATCTACAGGCAAATTAATAAATCTTCCTGTGTTCCAATTTCCTCTCTGTAAAGTTAATGTCATGGTACTGCTATTTTTATAAAATCTGTTACAGGGTGCTGGGGAAGTGATTTTTCCTTTGCAAGTGAATTTTCAGGGTGTATAGGAGGTGACAGCTAAGCCTGAGATTATCATGACCCCAGGCCAATGTGTATTTTATTACATGCAGAAGTCGTGTTCCTTGCTGCTGTCTCTATCAGCAGGAGAGTTTTGTTCAGCTGTTCTATTTGTGCAGTTTCTACACAGGGGTTCCCATCTCAGGTGAAGACCTTAGATAAGGCTTTAATGTGAAGAAAAAGAAAGAAGTATAAACATTATTGGCAGGAGGTTCCTGTTGGGGCAAATTTCCTCCCACTTTATGGCAGCAGAAGGAAACTGCTTAAGATTTGTTCATTCCTTTCTACAAAACTGCACTTAAATGGATCCTTTGCTTCAGGAACTCCTGCCCTATGGAGCACAGGTGTGCCAAGTGGCCCACATTGTTAGGATAAACTTTTCTGCGTGCTCAGAGAGTGTATAAATAGTTTAGAAGAAATCAAAGGCTTGTTTTTAATGTCAGAAAACTGGGCATATGCTGAGCTCACAAACTATCACTGGTAGAGTTTGAATTAGGGATGAGCTCAAAGCATTAAATCCTGATGCTGGGCAGAAGTCTGTGAGCATCAGAGAGAACTGAGACATGTTTGTTTGTTTGTTTGTTTGTTTGTTTTTTTCTGGGGTCCTCCATAAAGTAGAAATGGAGGTATCAGCCCCATTTACTTCCAGACTCAGCTCATATACTTAATCTTTACACTACTGTAAAGTTACTTTACAGTATCAGCCACATTTTCACTATGAGTGGAAAGGACAATAATAATACATGGGAAGCTACAATTCTGCATCTCTCCTAATGTTTTTCATCACAGAGCATATACAATTTGAGGTCTCTGTCCAGAATACAAAGTGGTATTTCCTATAGTAATTCATAATTCTGTGCATCTCTTTCTCATGGTGTGAATTCCATGATTTCTGTTGTGCAGTCATCTGAAAGCAGCCTTAATTTCCCTTCATTCACAGGTGGTTGTTAGATTTCAGATGTTCTCTCTCTATATTTCCCCATTTCTGCTAAAGAATAGCCTAAGATTAAACAGAAAGATGTTAGATTTAATTCTAGCATAATTATATTAAATTTATACTTATGAAAAGAAAGATTAGTTTCCCTTTTTTGGGGTACTTTTAAATGAATGAGCAGACAAAGCAAGGTAGTTTCTATGCTGAGTTGATGTAACTATTAAACCCAACCTAGAAGCTTTTCTGAAGCTCAGTTTTTCCTTGTGTATAAAAAAACATTATAGCTAATATAATCAGCCTGAATAAAACTAATTATATTCGTATTTACTGTCCTATGTCATGTGTGAATATTTGCCTTTTCCTGTAATTATGAGACATAAAAAAGCATAAAGGTTGGACTAGTAATTAAGCTACTGGAAGGCAATGTGCATTTTCTTATGCAAATGCAGATAAGTAAGAATCTATCACCCTCAATCAGCAGAAGCCCTGAGAGCCTTGAATGGCAAAAGGTCATTTCAAGACTTCTGTGTCTTTCAGACTGTAATTTTGATCATCTCATATGGGTAGTTTTTTAAAATCCAATTGCTTTCTCTAACTTCCTTAGAAACTTAGGGAACCTTTCCTTTCCCTGCAAGAAAATCCTGAAGGCAATGATTGGAGATATTTTCTCTTCCTATCAGTTGCTGCTTGTTTTTTCAATGTTCAGCTGCACAAGTGAGTTCTCAAAGCAGCAAGAATATTCACTTCCTCTAAAACTGAGGAAATTTTCTTCACATCACAAATTGCAGAAAACTGACAAATGCAATAATAAAACTATTGTGGATTTAGGCCCTTATATTTGTGAGTTCCTCAGAATAACCTCAGAATTTGCAGGTATTCCCTAAGTTTTGAAGGTTATTAGATTTTAAGGCATTGTAATTTCTCCCTCAAAATCTGATGTTTTGTAATAAGGAGGGAAAAAACAGGATCAGGAAACTTAACTTTGTGAATCCATTATAGAAGCATATCCCAAATCCATATGCATTTAAAAACCTTCTTCTCCATTTCCTCATGGCATAAACATTTGTAGGTATGTTTGTTTTAATGTAGTGTGACTTTAAATTATCAGTGATATGCTATTTTCAACAGCACAGAAACTTTCTGAGTCAGTAAAGGCCAGGTAAGTGTGTGAGACCTTCCAGAGAGATCCAATAAATTTACTGATTACTATTTTCAAGATTGCCAGGACTGCTGTAATCCACTACCATATGTGGTTTTTCTGTGAAAGAAGGTTGAGAGAATACAGTGGTCTTTTTCAAGAAAAAGAAGAGAGTGAAGGAATGCAGTCTTCAAGTGCTCAGATTGTTTTTTATAAAGATCAATAAAAATACCTACTCACTACATTGAAACAAGTAGCAGTGAGCTTCAGCTTCTGCCTCAGTATTAACAAAGATTAAACATCAGGCAAGCCTGTACAACAAATATTGCAGCATTCTTAACTGGAGTTTCAGAAAACAAACAAACAAACAAACAAAACATTTAGAGAAACAATTGTCAATGAAGGTTTAGGTCTAGTTGGTGCTGTTTGGTGGAGGGACCTGACTTCTAATGTGCCCTCATATCCAAGCACAGTTCTTTTCTGCAGATCATTTTTTCATTTTTTCATTATCTGTTTTTCTCTACTACATTAACTCTATTAATTTATAGAGTTGAACTAAAATGGGGATTTTAGATATACTTAAGGTAAATGTGGCATAACAGCAGATGAGCATTCAACTGTGGAGACAAAGGTAACAAACAATAGAAAGGTAGCAGACATACACTAAAACCTACTTAGAGTGCACCTCAAATCATTACAGAAAAGGACTTCTTAGTCTTTAGAAGTAATTCTTGGTGTAGCTGAAACTGAACAAACAAAACAGAAAGACATAAAGAGAAGGTCTAGAAACCAAATTTGAAACTATAACAATATCATGCTTTCATGGCTTAGCCTTTTGTAGCACTGTTCCTTTTCCATTATCTCATCTCAAAAATGTATAGCACAAATGGAAGGAATCCAAAGAAGGGTGATGAAGTTCTTGAGGGCATAGGAAGAATGCTCAGTTTTGAGGTGATTAATACAGGATGTTACAGAATTGTGCAGGGTAATGAATATCATAGAGAAGGTAAATTAAGAAGTCCTTGTTTTCTTTTTCTTCTAATAAAGCCCAAGGGTATGTGTTTGAAGAGAAGAGAAATCAGTATGAAACCAATGACCTGAATATGAGTTCTTGCATGTGATATAATCACACTGCTGAGCTCATTGATATGGTACTTAATGGAGGATCAAGCCCTAGAATTGTTGATTTACAAAAAAAAAAAAAAATCTAATTTTTTATTTGCTAAAGGCAATGCCTACAGTTTCAAAAGACAGGCAATGAAAGTATTGGGATTTACCAAAATTCAGGCAAAAGAAAAAAAGTACTTAATAGTTAGGTGTCTAATTGTTCAGAACAATGGACTTTCGAGTTCAAGGCAAAGTGATTTTGCCAGTGGTGATTTCTGTATCTAGTGCATGATGGATCTCACCTGATTTCATTTTTCTAAAAGTTTCTAGAAGTTTCTACTCAAAGCCAAACATCCAAATTCCCCTCTGTGGTTACTGGCAGGAGGCAACTCCAGAGTTAGGCTGCTCAATCTCTTCCCTCAACAGTGGCTGAAACTTAAATTAGTTAAACTGTATTTGAGTTACACTCAGGCCTGAATGACATGATAATATCACAAGTAACCAGCTTGTTCACTTCAGGACAGCCCTGAAATTAGTCCATGGCATACCTGACATTCTACAGATGATTCTGAAGTAACAGCAAATCTGTTTGTGGCCAGAATTTCTTTGAGAAAACCTATTCTGCTACCCAGCAGTAAAAAATATGCTCTTCAGATGATGTGACCAGCAACTGGAAGCATTATTCAGAAAGCAGGATCTTAGAGAACATTAAAAAATAAAAACTGCAGAGGCAGCTGCTGAAAGTGTCCACTTTGGGAACAAAAAAGTGGAAAAAAAGCATTGGACATTTCCCGAATTGGGTTGTTCTGCTTGTAAAACTACATTTTTCAGCTTAAAGGCATTCTTTTGTAACTCTACTTCTTCAGATGATTGAAAATTAAATATTCAGCAGGTTTCCACTACAATCTTGTAATGCATATTTCAGAAATATTACAACCCACTTTTTGAAGGATGAAGAAAAAGCACCTGAACACTTACTGAAGTCTGCAGTTTGTAAATTCTTAGTTCCTGAAGTTTTGGTCTCTTTTCTATGTCATTGGCAATTATATCATCACCATCTGCTGATCAAATAGCAAACACAGAATTCCAGGATGACAGCATTATCTGTTATGAAGTTTCCCTGGTGTGTCACATTCCAAGAGAGTCCTTACTAGTTCTAACATCAAACAGTAATAAATTGGACTGAAGAGGCTTTTCTGCTCATTTTTCCAATGCCATGTGTCTGCCTCATGTTTCATTGCATGGGTTTTCTTTGCTGAAAGGGAGTTTTGAGCATAAATTTGCTTCAGCTGGGAAAGGGGAATATGCTTTACTCTTTCACACTTTGAAAGTAATTTCTCATCTCAAGTGTAGGCATCCCTAAAAGGTAAGTTATCTGACATAGAATATTTTAGGAACGGGAGAATTACCCTGTAGAGATGTCTGTGTCATCTTTGAACACAAAGACAACATACATGGCTAAAGATTTACTGCCTTTATTAGTATGTCTAGTGAAGAGACTTCAACCTCAACAATAATGCACTTGAAGTCACTGAGATATTTGTTGGTGTTCCTGGTGACATTGGCTCCAACTGGGGAATGAGTTTGGTCTTAGAGAGTGACAATTTTTACACTTCCAAGGAGGCCAGACAATCTCAAATGGTCAATTCTGTGCCACACAGAAAATATTCTCTGCACTTACAGAGATGCTGGTGTGTGCATCAGAACAGTTGAGATTATGATATTTGTGTCATTCTCTCTGTAGCATCACAGTTTTAGGCTGTTTCTGCTTTATATTGCCAACAGCTGCAATTGTGGTAGCAATGGGTACAGTCTGATAGAAAGAAATACGGTATTTACTTAGGCAGAGGAAGGAGTTCAAATATTCCTTCCCATCCATTGGAATATTATTGCAAGTCCCATGGACTGACATCTTGCCTTTTGAAATGCAACCTGTTTCCTGTTTCATAAGCCTTTGGAAAGAGGTCTCTGGAAGAAGTTTTGGCACCAAAAAAAGGATTCCAATCTATTCTACTCTTTCTTTTGGTTGTCTTCAAGTGACCTCCTACAGAGTGGCCTCTAAATTGATAAATTGAGTTAACTGATCTCAAAAAGCAATAAACTTATTGATTCTATGCTGTTAGACTTTGTCACTGAACTACTGAACTGAAAAAAGCCCCACATTGAAATTGATTCAATGTTATTAATAAAAATTCTACACTTGAAAAAGCTTCTATAGTACAGCATTTCTCAAAAACATAATGTTCTAATGATAGCCTTACATATAGCTCTAGAAATGAACAATTCTATTTGGAAAACAGGCTTTGAGCATCAACCAGTAAATAAAGCATTGATACATCTGTTATCAAGTTAAAAAAAAATTCTAAAAATTAGTAGGCTATTACTAAGACTGCAGCAAGTCATTTTCATTCCACATTTCAAGAATTGGTCCCAGGAAAAGCTCATCAAGTTCCACATGGGCAGTGCAAGGTCCAGTGCCAGAGTGGGGGCAGTCCCCAGCATCAGCGAGGAGTGGGTGATGAGGGGATTGAGAGCAGCCCTGCCAGGAAGGACCTGGGGGTAGAGGTGGATGAAAATTGGACATAAACTGCTCTGGTGGGATCCCACCTGGAGCTCTGTGTCCAGCTCTGAGGTCTCCAACAGCAGAAAGGCATTTCCCTGTTTGAGCAGATCCACAAGGATGCTCTGGGATTCTGCTGGAGCACCTCTCCTGCGAGAGCTGTTCATCTGGGGAACAGAAGGCTCTGGGGATGCCTCACAGCAGCATTTTTGTGACTAATCAGGATTTAAAAGGTCAAGAGGAACTTTTTACCAGGGACTCTAATAACAGGACAAGTGACAATTGTTTTAAACTTCAAAGAAGAAAATTTAGATTTGGCCTAAGGAAGAAATTCTTTACTCTGAGGGTGGTGAAACACTGGAACAGATTTTATGTAGAAATTTTTCATGCCCCATCCCAGGATGTGTCACATTGGATAGGACTTAGAGCAAAGTCTAACTGTTCTACTGATATCTTTCAGTAGATATCTGCCTGTAGCAGAGGGGCTGGACTAGATGACGTGTAAAGGTTCCTTCAGTCTTAAACCATTCTATGATATTCAGCCCTGAATTAGTCAGAGACATGTTAGGAAAAAAACAAAAATACCATTCAATTTTATGATCAAATTCTACCTTCTAATGGAAAAAAACATGAGGGTGCCAATCTCTGGTTGCTGGACAAAAACAATTTCCTACATTTCATAGTGTCTGGGTGGATTATTTTCCAACCCAGAGTCCTTTTGATCTGCTTTTCTGTGGGTATGTTAAACATCTGTGTGAATGATATATCTGTATTGATGAAGTTTCATAAATACAAATGTATTTTGCACTGCAGTGTAAAATATTTCGCTGAGAGGTTTAACACTTCATGTTCTACATATTGGCCAAAGACTTTTATTGGGGGGGGGGGGGGGGGGGGAGGGAAAAAAACCAAAGGAAGACCAAGTTTTCATGAAACAAGACTGGTTAGTAGAAAATAAAAGTACTTTTTTTCTTAAGTTTTCTTCTAACAGAGTTATCCAGGATATTTTGTCATTCACATGAACTGCTTGTGTGTGTTTTCCTATTACCACTTGCTGTTTATTCTGGTTCCTAATGTCAATACTGTCCTGTGTGAGCCATTTTTTTTCCACATTTTGGGATTCCTCTGATCTTTGGCAGTTTTATCTCAATGCTTTGCAGTTGTCTTAGAAAAAGAGTATAGCCATTGTCAGAGCAGCTGGTTTTGCAGGCTTTGTTTTGTTTTTATGTTGTTTCCTTTCTTGCATCCCCAGTGACAAATTGTGTTGCCCTTCCCTCTTACTCTTCTCTTGGCACTGCATTGCCTTCCAAGTAATGTGGATTTGTGGGATATCTGAAACCCTGATGAAGGACATTTACCAGGATGCACAGAATGTAACTCACCCTATACACAAATAAGGACACACAGCTCATTGTAGCTGTTTCTTGGATCACTTTAACCCATCCAGCAGCTTGAATCATGTGCTCAGAGTAGAGACATCAAGATGAACAGCCAAAAATGCAAAACCAAAATAGAGTGGAGATGTAAATCTTATGTCAATTATCTCACTCAGCACTGTGTATCACGCCAAGGGTGCTGAAGGCTCAGGCTCAGAAACCCACTTTGTGCAGTTCTGAGTGAGCAATTTCTCATCTCCTCTTTCAGCTCAGGCAGCACTGGAACCCGACCTTCATTCATCCAGGTCTGAGTGCTCTAAGTACACAGACATGGAAGCAGTCTCTTAGCAACCCTCACAGAGCAAATCCCTTTGCTGTTGGAGGCAGCAGCTCCATGAACATGTGGCTGATTTCATGACTGGTGGATTTTCTCTGCTGAATTAGAAAGACACTCATAGTATAGAGCCAGATGTGCTTAGAAAATGGGTCAGTATTTTGTCCCAGAATTGGTGTTGTAGTGACAGGAGCACATCACTGAGAACTCTCAACACCACTGTGCAGTGGGACCATTTTCCTAACCTTCTACAGGGATTTTAGTTGGCTCAAGGAAATTCCTACATCAAAAAACCTTTTGATCTCTCAGCCATGGGATCGCTGTCTGGGAATCTCCTAATTCTCCTCCACTATGCCAAGAAACCTGGGTTCTCAGACTGGGAGAAGGAAGTTTTTGCAGAGACCCCCTCTGGAGTGCCCAGGTCCAGGTGGCAATGTATTCTCTATTTTATCAATAAACGAATGGGGGAAAAAAAATTTAAATGTATCTTTTTTGTTTGTTTGTTTGTTTTTTATTTACTGTAAAGAGATCTACAAAATACGAGCTCTGATGGGTCTTTGAGCCCTTAAATACCTCATGAATCCCCTCCACTTGCCTCCCACCTCTGGTCTTTGATTTCTAAACATCATCTCTAGATGGTTTGCAACGAGCTAAATCCCACAAGAACAGAGAAAAAAAAATTAGGAATATAATGTCTGGTTTGTGTTTATCACAGCCCATCAACAGATCAAGAACTTGATTTCAAGCTTTACATAGTGCCAGGGTAGTTTTGGGGCTTGGTGATGTTGACTCCTCAGTACTCCATATGAAACAGCTGTTTGGGATGCATTTCTTTCACTACGTCTTTCCACTGAGATATTTAAATTTATGGTGATTTGCATTTAATCAGGTTTGCTGATATTTGAGTATATGAGTTTCTTGCTCTGCCATAGTGTCTGAATAACATTAAGTTTACTACACACTTAGAGAATCTGGATAATTAAATCATTCATGTTGCCAAAGAAAAACAACAACAAAACAGCCCGCCATAAAAAAATATAATGCTACAACACCAACCAAACCAGAAAAAAATTATTTTCAGATATTAGTCATAGATAAATATAGTTGTAAATAGACATATAACCACAACAAAATCTCAAAAAGGAAAGTGGAAGTTACTCTTGAAGTCCCAATGCACTCTTTTCAAAGAAAATAGTGTTTAAATTTTATTGAGAAATCACTTACAAATGTATGCAATACTTATCACATTTTTTGCATAATCAGAGCTCTTAAAAATTTAATCAAACCACCACCTTCCTCAAAAATTCATCATAAAAGTATTTAAATTTTAAAACACAATTATCTGTCAAAAGCACTTGAGCACTTCCAAATCCATAATAAGAAATTGTTCAAAAAGTTCTGAGGATGCTCCAATTAACACAATAATTCAGCAAGTGAATGAATAAGAAATACTCCATTTTATTTATTTTATTTATTTTATTATGAGAAATACTCCATTTTAGTTTCCATTTAGGAAACTAAAAGCAGTATCAGTACACTGTTCCTGAAAATATATATATTTTGTTCTCTGTCATATTTTGATGCTGTGGGTCCCTCCCCATGTGCTTTAAGGTCCTTCACTGCAGCCAAGCTACATATATTAAAGGATTTAAATTGTCTTCTCTAGGTCTAATTTCAGCAGCCATATATCAGTCCTGACTCTGCAAACTCAGTGCTTTTCAACTAAAGCCAAATTTTACACTGGGAACTTGTTGACAATAAAAATATAAGCAATGCTTAAAAGGCTCAGATATGTCATCCAGCAGCTTGTGGGGATGACAGCCAATTTCACCCCAGTTTTAACCATTGCAGGTAATCACTAAGGCACAAATGAGCCATACCCAGCTGTGATCCCACCCAATGCAGGGACTGCCAAAGGAAAAATGACAGATAGCCACTGCTGGGGAGAGCATTCAGCTCTCTCCACTCCCTGGGGACCACCAGGTTACACCTTTGACAGTTTGGTAGTTCTGCACTGCTTCACCTCACTGTGAAAAGCTCTTTAACAACAATCAGCTTCACAGAGGAGCAGATTTTTGTCACTGTTTTCAAGGTCTCATTCAACAAAGACAGATACTGAAGGAGAATTTTCCTAGGCGACAAATTATTTGTCCATTCTAAATTTTGCCTTTATATTTTTTTCGTGTCCAACAAAATCTGTGTGTTCTCTTTATCATTAAAGAATAATAGAAGGATGAGGGGCCATTGCTTTGCCTAAAGCTTTAGCTAAATATTGGTTTGAGAAGCTTTTTTATTTTTGCTTTTCATATGACAAGGATATGGTATGTGATATTTAACGTTTGTTTTTTTCTGACAGACTTTATGTGAACTTGGATGTGTTACATGTAAACTAGAATTAATTGATCAAAACTGTCAGATCTGCATATAAAGCAGTCAGAAATAAACTCAGTTACAAGGATATAATGAAAAATTACATGCTACGACCTTCATAATATATATTAGCTGCCAAGTAAATTACAACTAACATTAAGACAGTCCTTGGGAAACTGGAAATCTGCTATTAAGGGTAAAACTGAAGGTACAAACATTTAATGGGCAAGGAAAATATGAAATACCACCAAATATTCAACGTAAATATTTGTTTAATCTTATTTTCTCTTTCATTGAGAATGAGAGGCAAATCTCCTGCTGCACGAGTAAGTGAAGGAAATGAACTGTAGAGAAAAACTAAATAACCTGGAGGTACCTTGTGGAAAAATCTGAATACTGAGTACAGGGATTTTGCCTCTGTCAACAGCAGGGAGTCACTTTAGTTTCTAACACAGTATAAAAATGTTCTAATTTCCACAGTACATGGCTGCTGTGTTAACCTAGCAGTGCTATCAGAGCACCAGAGAAAAAACATTGGTGTTTTGAGGCATTTGAATGAACTGAATTTTTTAATATATGTAAATAAATGTGTGGCTGTTAAAAAAAATAAAAAAAAAAAATCTAAAATATTTTTTTTTCATAGGCTCCTATTATTTTGTGTTTTTAAGCTTCAAACCAATACATATGCATTTTATCTGATGATAATATTAATTGAAATTTTACTTTGTTAATGGTCACTCTTTTAATGTGACAGACATTGCAAGAGCTGCAGAATATTATGGATATATATTGTCAGCAGGTTTGAGGGTAGGATGTGATGTTAGTTACTCTGCTCTGGACCTGGCTGCATGCTTTGCCCTGATTTAAACTCTCCTGAACTGCTGCCCAGACTTGAGCCAGAATTTTGCACATTAAAATCTGCATAAATCTTACTAATACCGACAGCACAGCAATACTTTTATTGTACTTTACACAAGTGGAATCATTCACACAGGTCCTGTGAGGCTTGAACAGGGGAGAAGTCCATTTAAAAATTAGCATGTTTAGTCTAGTTCTGTGTCCTTGATAGTCCTGCTGTGGTGGCACATAAAGGATTTGCTGTTAATTGTCCAACTGCCAACTAAAGGCTGCCGAATTCTGCAAAGGCAAGGCTTAATGGCTGCATCAGGGACGAGCTGAGTGAGCTCCCTGCTCCTGCTTGGAGCCAGCACAGGGTTAGATTTGGGCACAGCACAGCAGCTCACGTTAGAACCCTCAGAGAGAGCTGCTCAAGAGCTGGGAATGGCTCAGGCTTTCACGTCTGGCAGTCCCCAGCTGGGAGCTCACCCTCTCTGTCCTACACAAAATCATTATTTCAGTGACTTCTGAGTCAAATCCCAGCTCTATGCTCCTGCAACTGTCGCAGCAGCAGCCAATTTTGTCTAGGAAAATGGAGTTCCAGGTCTTTGTGACTGTCACATTCGCTCCAGATTTAGTGTTAGAAATCCTGGCTGTCACAGTTATCTCATCTTCCCTTTTTTACATTATTAAAATTTAGCAGTATATCTCTCTGAATTCATCAGATCTAGTCAGAACTCAACAAAAACTCACAGATTCTCAGCAAATGTATCCTTCCATGCCCAAAAGTGACATACCTGCTGTACATGTATCTACACCACTAGAACTTAAAATTTTACTTTCCTTCAGTTCACCTTGAATATGAAACAAGACTACAGACCTTTGAAAAAGAGAGAGAAAACTCTATGGATTTAGCAGAATCTTCTAAAACTGAGAACTAATCCAATCATGTATTATTTTCTCTCCATGCCATTTATTTAAATTAATTTAATTAATTTTTGCCTAATTTAAGGACTGAAAACACAGATGAAAGGCAATAAGAATTAATCTCTTCCTAGAAATGGTTCTGTGTGCCTATACAAGCAGCAATGTGAGTATTCTTTCCTGCCATGAATATTCATAAGACCTGACTGTAAAGCAAATGTAAAATGGCTTTAGAAAACAGAGACTAAGATGTAGAGTTTTAACATTTCATGTCTAAATTGCTTCCTTATTCCTGACAGCTGATCTGTCCACAAAGAGAATGAATGGAAGAAGCAATTACTGTATTTTAACACAGAGGGCAAACACTGTCCTAGGAGGAAGATCTGACTTTAGTGAGGTACAAATGGAACCACCCTTGTCATCTGAAGTTTCCTTCCAGAAAATAAACATTGTCAGCTCCAATTAGAGCTGGATTGTCACAAGTGTTCAGTTTTGCTCACTGCTGAACGTCACATTGGCTGCCCAGCTTTCTACTGAACTCCCAGCCCTGAATGAGCCCCTGAGGGTCCCCTTGGGGAGTCCAGTCAGTCACCCCAGCTAAAGAACCCTTGGATGATAATAAGGATAGCAACAATAATAATAATAATAATAATAATAATAATAATAATAATTAGGTAAGTAATTAATTATATGGGCTAGAAGAGTTTTCATGAGGAAAACACAAAGAAAGAAGTGAGCTTGGCCACCTCAGCAGCTAAGAAAATGTCTTCCTCTTTTTCATCATTCTCAGATTTTTTTATTCTCAGGGAAGGATCCTAGTGCTTTTTTGGCTTTCTTTCTGCCTGTGAAAGAATCCACAGAAATTAATGTGTGTGTTACACGCCTTTGAGGTGTGAGAGTCATCAGTCAAGCCACCCAGGTTTTGCACAAAGAACTCTGCTGCCTGCACACCAAGGCACGGTTTAATCAAGCTAGATATTTTAGCAAGGGATAAATTAAAATTTTTCCACTGGAAAGAAAGATGGATTAAACATTTCCTTGGGGAAAAAAGGCAAATCCTGATGAATTCCTTAAAAAGCCAGCTACTTCACCTGAGCATCAAATAAGTCAGATGGCCTGAAGAAGAACGGGTTTCCTATTCACAAGGACAAGTTTTTAACCACTATAATCGCTACAAGTTACTGCTTTTTAAACACTTCTTGATTAATGGGAAAAGGGGCTGTTTCCCTGGCAACAGCATTTATTAGCATGAAGTAAATATAGTAGTTGTAGAAAATATTCTAGTGTATGGAGACAGAGTAACTGGATTTCTTTTAGCAACTGAGGAAGGATATTTAGAGCCAACTATCCCTCCTGTGATATCAATGTAGTATATTAGGTTCTATTGTAACTTCAATTTTTCCTAAAGTATTCTCGGCTACACAGTGTCAAGATGTGACACAGTCACTACTCTGCCAAAGTCAGAACTGTTAAAAACGTAAAAAATTGAAAAAATAAATATCCCAGTGAAGAATTGTTCAGTAAGGAAGTTAGGGAATCAGACATCATTTAGAAAAGGAGAAAATAATCAATTTTAAAATGGCTAAACTGACTGAAATCTTATTTTCAAATCAATGGCTCTGGTCTTGAATCTGATTTTTGTGCTGCACAAGGGGCACAGGGAAAGGAAACATTCCCACTAAAGCCAAGGTTCAGCTACAAGTTTCTCCATGCCTTTCACAAAATAAATGGAGATTTCTATTAAAGCAAGTGGGGAAGGAAGAATTCACATCTCTGATTTGTAAAGAAAGTAGAAACCTGTTAAGGACATGTAAAGGCTACACACACATAGAGAAATTACAGCGAGTGTGGAAGGTTAAAGGACACATGGAATTAGGATAAATTAGGCTAATTGAGCAGGTGGACCTCTTGTGTTTTTTCCCAGGCAGAGTTTTGGTCTCTGTGCAGCAGCTCTGCTTTCTGCAGTTCTGCAATGCCCTGGGCACACTGCTGCAGCCTCCTTCCACTGTGCAAAGCACACAAATGTTCTGGTCTGATGAGAAGGTGTTTAGGATCCATGGATCCCATTTGCTGGGAATGGCACTTTGTCTCCCCATGCACTGGGGACAAAGGACAGCTCTTCTTATAACTGTTATAACTAGAAACTAAAGGTTCTCTTTAAGATACACTAAATAGAAATTACTGATGTGAAAAAGGTATGTGGAGGATGGTTCTGAAACTTCAGAAGAAAGTGTTGGTTGAAGAGATGAGAATATTAACCCATCCTGTAATGATACACCTGCCACAGCAATGCCAGGTGAGCCAGACACAACACCCAGCAAGAATTTCCAAATCCCTAATCAATCATTACATTATACACTTGATCCCAAGAGAGCTGCTTTCCAAAGGGAGACAGGGCTGAACATAGAGGTGTAGCTGATACTAAATAATCCCTTTTTTTTTCCCCCTAGGAGCTCACATTTGTGGGGATGGGAAATTATTCCCTGAGGTGAGAGGGATCTCTCATGGCCTTGGATAACCTGGGATTGCAGCTGTGCAGGGCTGTAGAGCCCAGTGAAATGAAGAGACTTCAGCCAAAGCCCAGTGTGATCCTCTTTGACTCTGGGCATTAACTCTGGAGATAAACACAGGGAGAATTTAGGCAGATCAAAACTGGCTGTAGGCATGGGCAAAGCTGGCAGCTGCAGAGGGCAAGAGCTTGCTTGGGCTAGTGAAGGATAAAAGAGCCACATCCCTGTTGCCCATTTTATCCCCATTAGAGTTCAGGAGAGCCAAGCTGGGACCAGCAGGGGAGGGAATGGGAGAACATGGCAGAATGGGGGCTGCATTGAGGGGCTCCATGGATGCACCCCTGGAAGCATCTGCCAAACCCTGCCTGCCTGCAGAGGAGTCAAAACTGATTTTTACACACCTCTGAGAAATCCTGAGCCAGCTTTAAATCAACAGGGGCTCAGAAAATGAAAAAAAAAAAAAAAGTAGAATAAAATTCCAAAAAATGCTGCTTTTCTTCATGTTATAAGTACTCAGGAGAAGAGGATGAATGTAGTCTTAAATAAGCTGGTATTTGGGATCTAGGAATAAGGATGGACTGCAAAGTTCTTTTTCTGACTTAAAAGGTGATGTACAACCTGTGAGGTAGCACATTGATTTTATAAGTCCCTATGTTGTTTTGGAGTTTCTCAGCTTTTCTTTATTTCATGCAGAAAACAAAAGGAAATAGATACAGATAAGAGAATTATTTGTCTTGCCATTTCATCTCTGCTTCCAACAATGACATATTAAAATGGACTTCTATTTGCATTTGAATAAAACTATTAGAAGGATAAAAAGAAGCATTTTAATTTAAAAGATAACTTTGGTGAATTAAAACAGTGATACAGAGTCGCTTTGTTGAAAAACCTTTTCTTTTTAACACAAATTTTGAATGTGAGACAGCCAGAAGTTCTATCTTTTTCTATAAAATGACTCAAAAATTAACCTATTAATTAAGGCTACTTTGCCAAAATGAGTATTTGGGTATAAGCATTTAACTCTGAACAAATGTACAGAATTAGTTCTGCTTTAAAGGAATTAATTTCTACTTTTAAACAATTTTTTTCATACTTTCCTTCATGCTGAGGTTTTTGTCTTCTTCTTTATTATGCAGTCAATGTGTTTGAAAGGTTACCCCAAAGTATCATTATCCAGAAAAGGTTGCAAGATGCCTTCATAAGAAATCTGTATTTTGGTAGCATATAATTAAGCTGATTGGAAGTATTGTTCTCAAACTCCAGCTCTCTGAGATGCAGCTTCATGGCTGTTAAATTTACTCCTGAAAAAAAATTGCTTTTATCTGAAGTGAATTCTTGTCTCAAAAGTTTTGTACAGTTTATGATCTATACCCTCCCCTGAGGAGGTCTTAGGAGGAGGTAAAAGGATCAGGCAAAAAGGGATTTTTTATAATTTAAGTAGAAAATTAAGTTTTGATTTAATTTAGATTCTTTAAATAATAAGCATTAGAATAAAGCAGCATTCTAAAAATAAACAAGTGTTTTGAGCAGCCACATCATCCCAGCCCAAAGCACAGAGAGTGTCTGTCTGAGTTAATTAAACAACTTAACTTCATGCAGGAGGGAGACATTATTCATCTCATCCCTTACTGAAAGGCTGCTCGATTCTGGGCAGATGTTTGAAGCAAATCACAGCAGTCACTGCTGTCTGAAGAACGCTCAGTCCCTCTCAGACAAGATTAGGCAGAGAGGTTTTGTGTCATTTACATATGTTATTGCTTCTTTCTCATTAAAAATGGATCTTCAAAGGAACTCAAGGTAAAAATATTCACTTTACTATGTCACATGAGCACATGAAACAGCTGAGATCCACAAAAAGATGTGGTGTTTCTGAGAGTTACTTTGTGGTCACTGATACTTTTATTGTGATTTCAGCAGGGAATTTTGTTCCCAGGTGACAGAGTGGTTCACTGTGTCTGTGGACTTAGAAAGAGTCACAGCATCCTCTCTTAAAGCTGACTGGTTTTCACCACAGAGATGGTGAAGTTCAGTCCTGGCTTTGTGATTGCTGTTCAAAGAATCAAGTATCATGTACATAAATCATATTTAATATCTTCATCTATGAGTTGATTGCACAATTGATTTACATCAGTAGTGTTTCTGCTTATATATTTGTTTTCTGTGAAGGAACCAGATACACAGAGTGGTAAAACTTTCAGCCTGGTCTACAAAAGGCCACGAGAGGGATTTGTTAAATTGAAAAGCAAAACTGCTTCTGCTACATCACTCCTGATAACTCCAATCCAAGGAACCACAGAATGGTTTGGGTTGGAAGGCACCTTAAGATCAGCTCATCCCACCCCCTTCCCTGTGCAGGGACAACTTCCACTATCCCAGGTTGCTCCAAGCCCAGTCCAACCTGGCCTTGGGCACCTGAGGTGATCCAGGGGCATTTTCTCTGTATCTACAATAATGTGTTAATTCCAGTTCTTTTAATGGGATTCTAAGTGTGAAGGTTTCATGGACAGGACTGATGTGATGAATCCATACCCTTGGGGATCCAGGACCAAACTGACTTGCTGTGATGTCCAAGTTTTTGGAGCAGGACTATATATGGGAGCAGAAAGAACCGGAATAGCAAAATCTGTCTCTTCCACTGAATTTTCCCTGATGATTGCACTACACTCCAGCACATTTTCACTACCACTGGCAAAAGTATGAAGTTGAGGATTATTGAATACTATTAATTTCCCCAGTGTAACCTAATGGCTGATGAATCTGTTATAAATAACTTTATCAATACCTGGAATTCAGACATTCATATTCACTGACTGTATTAGTAATCTCTACTGGGATTTTTTGTCACCATCTATGGGAAAAATGTGGGGTAGGGGAATTGATGTCTGATTGATCACTGCTTTCGTGTGAAATTAATCCCCTGTGAACATTTTATAATGCTTATTCAAAACATGCTCATCAACGGCCCTTTTGAATTAACATGGTGTAGGCTTTGAAATGATGATCAGCTCTTCAAAGGAAGGATTGAGTAAAAGTGGTTCAGTTATTTAGCATTAATCCAATGTCAAACATGGTCCCTGAAAATGATGTGGCAGCATTTGTTCTTTGATTAGATATTTAAACCACAAACATATTTTGTTACCTCTAGATAGCGCATAGACATAAGAAGAGTTAAAAGTCATTAACAAATACTTTTTGTACTGGTGTGAGCATGGTTTTTCCTCTGACAGAAGCTGTCACTGAAGCTTTTGCACATGAAAGCATCAATAAATAGTTTTATTTGAAAGAGCATATGTGTGTGTTCACTTTGGCTTTGCCTCCTCTGTACTGAAATTCATGTACTTGGTTTTTGTTACAAGTGATTATTCATATCACAACAGGATTAATATATTCAGGAAAACTTAGACTCACACATAAAAAGATAACATAAAAAATTTCTAAGATTGCTATAAATGTTATGAAAATAAAATGCTAGGAGGACATGTTCAGATTTCTCTATGTACAGTTTCCATAAATATCATAGCAATCAGAGGCACATAACTTAGAACATATTTATCTGCTTTAGTTACCAAAGAAAGTGTTCATAGTGCAATTGAGGCATTAGAAATAGTCACAAATTTTTATGACACTGTAATATGTTGAATATTAACAGGATAAAATCATAAATATTCTTCTCAGATGCCTCGGGAGAATGATTTACTAAAATGCAGAAATTGATGGAGTGCCTGCCTTTGTGGTTTTTCATCCTGTAATTTTTCCTGTGGTCCATTAATACATACTTTGCTATCAGGTGTTTTTGTGCTGTTCTTGAGAGGTGCAATGTACTTACCAGGCCATGAGAATCCAATGATGATGCCTTTTCTAGAAGTCAGTTGAACCCTGGGCACTACTTGGAATAAGAGATGGGTCCATGATGCCACAGTTCTCTCTTGCAGATGTTTTTTCTGTCTTAGTTCCTTCCCATTTTACCTTCTGCCCAAATGCAGTTTGGTTGGGCAATTCACCCTAACAATATTTTTGTGGACCACTGAGTGATAGGTAAAATAAACCTCTGAGTAAGAGGGTAAAAATAATTGGCAGCTTGTGCTTTGGCAGAAGAGAAGAGAGGAGAAGAGAAGAGAGGAGAAGAGAGGAGAAGAGAAGAGAAGAGAAGAGAAGAGAAGAGAAGAGAAGAGAAGAGAAGAGAAGAGAGAAAAGGAAAGGAAAGGAAAGGAAAGGAAAGGAAAGGAAAGGAAAGGAAAGGAAAGGAAAGAAAAGAAAAGAAAAGAAAAGAAAAGAAAAGAAAAGAAAAGAAAAGAAAAGAAAAGAGAAAAGAAAAGAGAAAAGAAAATAATGATTCTCTCGTCTTTCTTTTTCTCATAACATAGATGAAAATATTTTGAGCACAAGCTTTTTATTGGATTTTTTTTCCAATATGACAGGTTTGGTTTTGTAAGTAAAAACATTGGAAAAAATGGAAAAGGAGTTTTTTTTCCAGAGCACAATATTAACAATTAAGAAATAATGTAAATACTTTCCCAGTGAGAAAATAAAGGAAGATTTAAAGAACGAAAACATAAAATTAAAATTCTGCAGCAACATAAACACCTATATTTTCTGTCCTACTATATATATATATACACAGAAGAATACACTAATATTATTTCTATTACATTACTGTTGAAAGGCTGCTTCAAGACAAATGACATGTAGGGAAGATTAAACTTTCCAAGCCAAGAATTTGTTCCTGCTTTCATGACTCTTATGTGACATTGCTGGCATGAGACATCTTGGTTTTCCTTGGTAATAGGTGCTATATACAGTGGAAAATCTACCAGCCCTGTATGGAAAATCCAACTCATTCACAAGGTACTAAATGATTCCTCTGGAATAAGATCTTTTCCAAAAAATCTTTTATCACATCAGAGAAAGCCCTCAGCTCCATAGATCATAGAAACTAAAAAACTTTCCCTAATTTATTTTTCAGTACTAGGAGTGATAACTTTCTTCAGTGTTTGGCAAACTGCGGTGATTTACATCAAATTTAGCATTTATTACAATCACTTGGCAAGAAAGCAAAAATTCCAGCAAAGCATGCTCATGATTGAAATACAAACAGTAGCTGCTTTGGAAAGCAAAAGCTCAGAAAATGGTGATTGCTTCCATCATGCTCTGATTTTGCATTCACATGAATGACCATGAGCTGGGAGTTGCTCTGCATAACCCACCCCGAGCCAGCACTGGCACAGCAACGTGGCAAATAAAACATTCAACAATAGACACCCACTCTGCTTTCAGGCAGCAGGCAGTTGTCTGCAGTGTACTTGGAAACTTTTAATCTCCCGCTTTAAAGTAAAGATGGCCTTTCCCTTGTTTAAAATGAGCTGGCATGTAGTTTGTTGTTCCTCTCGTTAACCCAGGAGGCAGCCAATTCCTGTCATTTCAAATACATCTGAAACCAATGAAGCTCAAATGGGATTTTTGTAGTTTGCTGGTGGCAGTTCTGCATTGCCCACTTATACTGGAGTTTACTTCTGAAATACTGATCCTGCCCAAATGATTTTACATTAATTGCTACACATTTTTATGTACATTTCTTATATTCAATATATTGCCAAACGGTAATAGTTATATTAATTACAAGTCAGTGGTTGGTTTATTTGATACACTCTGGTTTTTTGCTTTCCCTTTTTCATCATATTACAAAATAAATCACAGCATTACACAGTGTACACTTTTGTCAGAGCAGCACTTGTTCTTATGTTCAACACAAAATAGTTATTTACTAAATCCTTAAAACAATGGATATGCCATCTGGGTCTGCACTCCAAAATTGTAGATAACACTTAAAAATAGAGGAATGTAAAAGATAAAGGAAGGAAGGATCAGCCGAAAGTAGAGGAAGATGTTCTGGCTAAAAAAAGACATAAGTAAAAAGTCAACTCAAAGATTTATTAAAATCATATTTTTATAGGATGTGGAATCCCTGGACAGCTGAGAAGACCATATCAATGTGGGGAGACCAAACAAGACGCTGTACTAATCATATCTGCAGTGAGATTAAACAAGAAGATCTCTAATTAATTTCCTTTTGGGAAAAATTAATGTTGATTGGTTTTTTGTTGCTTTTTTTTTTTCCCTGTAATTCCACACAGTTTCATATTTTAACCTTGAAAATTCATTTCTTTGGGAAGATTACACTGTTCTTCCCATACCAAACTAGAAATGTGATGGATAGTAGAGTTTTGTGAAAAGAAAAACTCGCAGATCAGTTTGTGATATAAACTGTGCTATCAAGTCAAACTAAAGTGCTTTGATCAATTTGGCAGAAAGCATTCATCCACCACAGACACAGCTCAATGAAATAGTTGAGGGTTATTTTATAATGTTATTACAGTGACATTTTCTCAAATGTTTTAGCTTTTGTCAACTATTTAAATGGAAAATTTCCTTCTCCAACGCACATAATTCTAAGATAATTTCTGTCCAGTTCCAGAGGTAACCTTTTATTTACAGGAATTGTGGCATATATAGCCATGGTGAAAAAGAAATTACCTTCACAGTGATGCACACAACAGTTTCAAGAAGGCTGCATATTTCAGGATGTCAGTAATAAGTCCTGAAGCATCACAAAAGAACCATTTGTGATGTACTTTGGGTCAGCAGTGATGAAAAGTTATTGCCATTGGATCATTGTTTGACTGCCTGTGTGAGCTGAGTCGAGGGGATTGATCTAACACATAGTGGGCAGTGGTAAAATACACTCCAAGCACCAAGGAGTGCTTCTTAAAACAAAACAGGAAGTATCCCAGAGACAGAGGGAAAGGCCCAGGGGAAAAAAGAATGGATAGACCTTGTAAGATGTGTATTAGTGGCTATTTTTTTTTTGTTTTGTTTTTAGCTAGAGTTGAGATCAAAATATGAGAGACAGGATTTTTGTGTTTGGACTCAGTTGTTTATTAATTCTTATTTATAGTACAGTGAGTTCTACAGCACTTTTAGCTAAAAAGCTAAAAGTGAAAAAAGAGAGTCGTATTTTGTTCATTACATGGTTTTTAAAGGCAAATAGTGTAATTAAAAGCTAACATTTATATTATTTATACTTTTGACCTACTGACTAAACTCTTGTGACCTGCAGTGTGGTATTTTTATTTAACTAAAAACTACTACTTAAAGCTAAGAAGAAGAAGGAACAAGAAGAAAGAAGAGCCAATGTCTCAGAACGTCTATTTTGTTTTATACTTTCTATTATATTTAAAACTCTAAATTCAAAACCCTTCACTATATGATATTACACACTTCTATTCAAACTACACACCATTGATTCCAACTCCATTACTTAAATTTGGAAACCTTCTCCAAGGCCTCAAGTCAAAAGCAGTGTTCCTTTGGGTGTCAGCGCCAGAAAGCACAGAAAGTTCAAAACTCCCAGGCTTCAGGGTTCCAACAGGTGTGGAAAAGTGACACACACTTGGAATAACTACGGAGATAATGGTGATTACTTTGGGTCTCGGATCTCTGGCTGTAATTTATATGTATCACACATATTTACCACAAGCTAAGTGCTGCAAACAGAGGTATGTGGCTGGGAGAGGAGCTCAACAAGAAATGAAGACAGTCCACATTGGTGCTTGATTTAGGAAATTCCCATCCCAATGGATGATTTTGGATTTAAAGGCCTGCTGCAATACTTCTGTGTGAAGCCAAATGCATGCAAACTGCAGTGACCTCGAGATATAAAGAATGACATCCCAGCAGCATTTATCACCAGATGTCTAACAGGAAGGGAAGGTCCCCTTCATCCAGCTAAAAAAGGGAAGCAATATGTCTGTCTGCACAACAAATAGTCTGACTGGAAATGTGACACATCTTTTCAATTAAGGGAGGGTGGCCTCAAAGGCTGTTATTGATGGCATTCTGCAGATTATTATATCACACTCGGGTCCTTTCCAGTGTGAACTGTTCTTTGCATATGTACAATTCAGAAAAAACACCCTTGAATCAATAATAATTTCAGAACTCTGAAATATATTCACTGATCTCATTCCAAAGCTTTCCTTGGAATACAGATTTATTGCATTATACCACGGACAATTAAACATAGGATGATAGGCTTGTCTCCTCATCTATTCATATGAGCTGACTGCAAATGTTTTCTTAGCAAATTGCATAAGGAAGATAAGCAACAATGGTCAATCTTACAAACTTTATGTCCTTTTTGTTTTCCTACGTGAACAGATGTGCCCTGAGCTGCATTGTTTAGGCAACTGGTTTCCTCCTTTCTATCTCTAATCTATAATCAACAGCTTGCAAGTATCAAATGTAGAGGCTTTCAATTTGTGCTCACTTCAGTGAAAAGTAAATGCAAAGTGCTTCTAGACCAGAATGTTACACTTTGCCTGAAAGTAAATAATTACCCAGAGAATCAAACCTTTGAATCGCAATCTTTGAAACTTGCATGGCTGGATCAAATATCAGAAAATATTTTTAAAAAATCAGAAAACAACACACCCAAAGATTTAACTCCCAGTCCAGAAGAGGTAAAGTTCAGCTGATAGTCACAAGACCACAAAGTGTTTTTATCTCTGGCTGCTACTGGATTCAGCTGTGGTTGAGGATGTGAGAGAACTGGACAGGCAGCAACTTCATATGACTGTCCATTGAATCCCAGACATAATTCCAATGCAATCCTACCTGGATCCCTGGATTGCTGGTATCACTACCCTCTGGCTGTGATTTCAGGTTTTGAGACAGAACCATGAGCTAACTGATCAGGGAAAGGGACTCACTTAGCTGAAACTGCATTAAATTAAAAAAAAAAAAAAAGAAGGAAAAAGAATCCTAATATGTATTGTGAACCTCCATTACTTAACACTAAACAAAGACTCCATACAAATTATGAGGGGCAGGAGTAGTGTAAGCCATAATCTCTTTCCTTCAGAGATGTTCTGCATGCTCTCCACAGTTCCCTCACTAGCCCTACACACTGCTCAAAATGCCTAAATTTGGATTCCTGGTGATTCCAGCTCTTCCCTCTTTCCTGAGAAACAGGCTGAATGTTGTAGGTACTGGAGCAGGAACATGATTGTGTTATGCTTTCCATCTGAAGCTCCTGATCATTCCTCATTCTCCAGGCACAACCACACAGCCACATATTGAATTGTCTCATATGAATTTCATGGAGACTCTCATTTTGCAACTGCAGGATGATGGAGGAGGATGGAAGAAGATGGAGACAGACTGGAAGTAGATCCAGTTCCAACCTGGAACTTGTGCAGGTTCTCCTGTATTTCATGACACATAGCACTTTCATCCCAGAGTTCAAATGGGGAGAGGAGGATATAGGTATTAACTTGGCTGGCCAGTACAGAGCTTTATATTCTGCAAGTGTGAGACTAATTTTGTTTGAAAAAAAATTTTTTCATGCTATCACCTACCGATCCTCTACCTGCCATTGATCAACTTTACTTTTTATGACACAAATCACTCTATAACCTGCCAACAGCACTTTTTATAGTCTGTCAAAAGCATTTTTACTACAATTTTGATGTACTTCCAGCTTTGCAATATTGTTTCCTTCACTCTTTCTATTATATATATTTTTTATATGTTGTTTTTTTAGAAGAACTTTTGTGCTTGTAAACCTATGAAATGCTGGCCTTGTCAGATCTGTGGAGAAAAATTGTTCTATACCTTGTCTCCTTTCACAACAAGAGTTATGCTAGATATATATAAAGTAGTGATTTTCAGCACACACAAACACAAAAAAAGTGAAACCTGTCCTCTTTTCTTGACAGGAATTTAGAAAGCAGAATACAGCAGAGAAATTCTGCCTGAGTGTAACAAACATGTAGATCTGACCTTTGTCTTTTAAAATGAAAAGGTAGCATTGCACTGTCAGCAAGAGGCAACCTATGATTTTTATGCATGAGTAGTTAGATGGGGAGAACTTTCAAAGGGAAAAACAGGATGTGGCAAATTCCTGCTGTTACTTTTGAAAGCAAGCATTAAGTTATTAAAAGATGATGCACTGTTACTCACAGTTTAATACATATTTTCTCTAAGGAAAAAAGAATATTCCCCTTAGTCTACCCTTTAAATAAGACTTCAGAAATACGGAGAGATTGTAATCTCCAGGAGCAAATGATAACTGGGAAAACTCTTCCCTTGTGATTGCAGCAATCGACAATGGCCATGCTGCACTTACAGGGTTGAGAAAAGTATCTTTTGGTGCTATGTCCAGTCTTGTTATTGAATGTGACATCTGCTCCTTTTCCCAGCAGTTAATTTCCTATAAATGAGAGATAAATCAAGGTAAAAAGTTTGTTTGACAAATTTAATCGTTCTGGGGGGGGATATCAACTTTACAGCATCAAGGTTGTGTGTTTCTATACAAATAAGGATTCAGAAATGTACATGACAATGCCAAAAGAAATATAGTTGTAATTTGCTATTTCAGTCAGCCAGTGCTCAGTTACCCACCAGGGACAAAAAGGAAAATGCAAAGCTAACTCCAGTATTTCTTGAATCCCTATAACCCCTTTGTTTTCCTAACATGAAGCAGTATGAAGATTGCCTTCATCTCTACTCCTAAAGATTTCTTGATATTGTTCTGATCATCAGCATGAGCAAGATGCAAATGCATTTAGGTTGATAGATGAGTATTTTGGGTAATAACTTTAATTTGTGCTGGGCAATAACGTAACATGTGCTGAATCTGAACCTTATTATTTAAATACCAGAAATGACCAGCTCTAGTGATTCTAGTAATTGTTCATATTGCAAGACACAGTAAAAAGTTTCTGAACTCATCTTCAGGCCAGGTAAAAATTGAAACACTTCAGTATTTTAGGACTGTAAGATTACTTGCTTGGAATTGCTTTGCCACACCCAATAACCAGTAACTTTGTCATGCCAGTGGTTTTCTACCAGCAATCCACTAATGAAAATCTCCTTTACTGATGTGTCATACTGCCCTCTGCCTACAGTTTTTCATAGTATCATGTTACATCTCTTGCAGCAATCGAAACAAACAGTACAGACCCAGATAAGAGATGAATTCTTTCATTCTCCTTTGTATCTAAGATGACAACTGGTGGTGAAATGTTATTCTGTGCGTATGGCTCTGAGCCATCCATATGCAAAGGCTGAATTGTTCAAAGAGGAAACGTCCTTGCAAGGTTCAAAGGTCTTTTATGATTTTGCTTTGCCAGCACTGATGGTTTTAAATGGGTTATTAAGTCCTGAAAAGATCATCTGGATGACAGCTCATACACATTTACGTTTGCTGGCGATTTCTGAAAGGAACATGAGAGAGAATAACTTTGTTTCATTACCATATAGCCTCCTTAAGGGAGAGCTCTCAGTGACTTTATAGCAGTAACTGTGATTAATTACACCTATTGAGGAGATCAATCTGACAGTTAAAATAACATTTGTTTTTCGTCCTTTAATATTTCCCTCTGAAGAATTCATCCCAGATATCAGTGCAATGCCATGTACGTGTATTCTACTCTCCTCTGGGCAAATAGGTGTGAAGGTCTTCCTCACAACATTTTGATGACTTTTATTGCCTTAATCTTTAAGAAAACCCCCAGCTACATGAAAGGTCATGTTTCAGTTTTCCTTGAAATTCACATATTTGTCCTAGGTAGATTTAGAATTAAACCTGGCAAATCGTGGCTGGTTTTTTGGTTTTTTTGTTTATTTTATTTTTTTTCTCTTTTTTAATTATTACTCATTCCTTTGAACACAAATGAGAATGGGGTAAAACCAACGGAAAACAAACAATAATTAAAGAAAGTTAATTAGATAAATTCCACTGCAGGATGAAAAGATTGAGCCTTCTGAGGAAACTGCAAAATGTGAGCACCCACAGGTCTGCAGATCTGCTATTCCTGGAAGTCCCTGGCACTGCAGTAGTTTGAGCTGCATTTTTAATGTCAGTTCATCAAGAAGAATTTCTATCTTTGCACTGTGACAAAGCCATATAACTATTTTACAAAGACGGAATGTTGGAAAAGAAAACAATTCTGTGACAATTTCTTCTGGAATAGAAAAATGTCGATCTATTCCATGGGGAATGTCCTTCATTCAGTTAGGCAGCAAATCTTTCTTTGCTGTCCTCTACATTTTTCTCCTGGCTTGTTTTTGCAGCTTTTCACTAGGCATGTTTATGAAGACTCACAATGCATTCAGATTTTGTCCTGTGCTTTGGATGAGAATTTTAAATGCACAACTGACACCCCCATGTCACCAAAGGGGCGGAGAGGCTCCCAGTGTCCTCTTAGGACAAAGCAATGGGATGCTCTTTTCCACATTTTTCTACTCCAATGTAGCTCAGAGCGAGGGAAAATTTGTCACAGTGTCAGTGCCCTGGCTAAACGGGTAAGAATTTTGTTCATCTGCAGTCCAGTGATCCTGCTCTGGTGTGAAAGTCTTCCTGGAAGGTAAAGAATTTGCCTTCTGCAAAGCTCAGAGGTGTCAGCAGATTCCAGGTTAAATGCACTGTAATTGCAGATCATTTGGCATCAATCTGAGCAGGCAGAGTGTGACACGTTCAGGTGACAGACAGCTGGCAGGAAATGGATTTAGAAAGGAATTCTACAGCCCCAAATTGTGGAAAGTTTGTCATTTTCTCATCTGGCATTTCAAAGTTCTAAAGTCTGACAGAGTCTTCATTTGGGGTTCAGGTGAAAAGCTTGAAATTCCTCTAATAAGTAGCATTGAAAAGAAATATTTTTCCTTTTTTTCTTCCCTCTTTTCCCAAGTGGAGTATAAATATGTTTGGGTTTTTTTCACTTAATCCTTTAAAATCTTAATAAGTGCACAGATGTACACTGTTTTAGTCTCAAAGGCAGATTTCTAAATGAGTGGTGTTCTAAAGAGAATCTTTAGCCAAAGTGAAGTAATTATTTTTCCCAGATGGAAAATACTTTACATCCCTGCTTCTGCTCGATCTTCAGGCTGTGGGACACGGTTCAGAAAAGCTCTGGAAAACTCTGAGAGTTGGGCTAAGCTTTAATGAGGCTTTAAATGAGTCTTAAGTTGTTTGTGAATGGAGTTCAGAAGACTACAGTCAAAGCATGATTTTCTGATTCAGGATTTGTCTTTTCCTGCTATTTCTTGTTATTTGATCCTTTTATGCCCGAAGTGTCCTACATACTTTGGTTCATATGCACTAAATCTTTTAATTCAGAGTTCAAGGATTTAATGGAAATTTAAGTGGAATTTAGCCAGACTGTTCAGCAATTTGAAGGATTAAGTCTTTTTCATATAGTCTACTTCTCTGTATTAGAGCACTACACTTATTTCTTTTTTTTTTTTTACTAATGTTCTGTAAGGATTATGTGAGAAATTGAATGTTTGGTAGCCAAATTTCTGTTCCAACTTCCTGCATCTAAAAAAATTTCTCTAATAATTTACAAAAAGCAGAATGTGGGATTGCAATGTTTTTTATTCTTCTGAATTTCCCAAACCACTTACATGTGTTTTGACTTCAAACAATACAAGCTTTTCTTCCTTCTAAGAGCTGTAACCTCCAATGCTTTTAGAGCCATCAAACCAGAAGCTTGTTTTTCAGCAAATCATTCTTCCACATCACAGTCTTAGAACCCTTAGCCAACATTTATACTTTCTCTATTTGCCAAATAACATACCATAAACCTCAAGAAGATTTAGCAGGACATTGCGGATGACAAAAAAAATTATAAAATAGTATTGATACGGGGTTGGCAAAGTCATGCTTTCATTTAGACAAATAAGCATAAAGAATTGTACTTGCAAAAAGTCTGGTAGGCACAACTGTGAGGAACAGGAGAACCACGTGCCAAGAAACTTTCTGTACATGTGAGGCACAAACCCTTGTAGAGCCCTTCTCACTTGCTTTCACATCTGTGCAGGAGCTGCCCCCAGCCATGGGCTGTGCAGTGCGGGGTGCTACATAAAACAGCTGAATTCAGAATATTTTGCCCAAGGAATTCAAGACAGACACTCCACATCTTCAGTTTGCAGTAGGGCCAGAGTCATTGCTGTGAGAGCAGGGTGCCATCATCAACATGAAGGTTTTTGGCTGAAGACCAGTGAGAATTCTGGTTATAATGGACTTGACAGGATCTCAGCAATGTCAAAATGATACACCAAGACATTCAAAGATGTGTGAGTACTCAATATCTTCACAGACCTGGATACTTAGTGCACGCTCATAAATAAACAAGTGACTGGAATTACTGGAAGCTTCAAGCTTCTTTGACATTTCCAACATTTCCCCTCACATGTAAAACCATTAACATTGATCTTTTTGTGGCTTCTCTACAGCTCAGCAGTGAGAACAGGGGCACCTGTTCTCAGGTGTCAGAAGAGGTGTTCTGGGAGAACAGCTCTTTTAACACAGGAACCAACAGGCAAAAGTATTCTCACATTGGAAGAGCAGTCAAGGAAACCTGTTATCAATAGCATTGATAATCCAAATAATCTGTGGATGAAGTTCTGAAAAAAAAATTAAAATGAGTAGTTGGGAGAAAATGAAAGTGGATTTAAGGTACTTTAATGAAAGTTTCTAAGGGTAAATTGTAGTGATAAGGTACTGATTTTTTTCTTCTTCTTTTTTGCTATTAGACAAAAACAGCACTATGATTCTTTTTAATAGGCTTTAGAAACATCTGTTATGATACCAAACAAAAAGGTACTTAATCTTAAATGACACAGTCTTTTCCATTTAGAATGCAGTTTGCAAAATGAATACTAATCTCTTAGAGAATAATGGGCCACCTTTACCTTATTTATTACAGACATATTGTCATTATCAGCTATGCTGAATCAAGGTGACATCATATGGGACATAATGATTGCTTGCTGTGTGAAGTAATCAAAGTATATTCCTTTGGATTATTATAAGCTGAAGTAAACTCAGAGAAAAGCTCTCTCTCTTTCCTCTCTTCTCCTTTTCACTTTGCTTAGGTCATGAAGGCTGATGACCACCATGACAGATGGTACCTGAACATGATACATCTCTTCCTAGGGTTTGTTATTTTTATTCCTGAAAGACATTTGGACAACAGGAACAAATAAAAGCTTTTAGCCAGCTCTGGTTTGTTCATGGAAAATATCCATGAGATGTGGTATGTTGTAGATGTGGCTACTAAAAGAGATCAGGATATCTTTATTTTCTGGGGTCTGAAAAGATTCATTTCACTTAACCCAAGACATTTGCAGAAGCAGTTTTAAGTTATTTATCCCTCATTGCTTGTCTAGTGGCTCCTCCAGTGGTGTGCAACTCACTCCCCTCCCTCCATTTTCTTTCCCCAAGCAATAACATCTAAAGTTGAAAACAAGCCCAAGCCAGCAATATCTTTCCCTGCATCAAACCCTTTTGATTTTCAAGACTAATATAATTACTTTCTGCCCACTCAGTAGCACCATGATCTGCACTGAAATATCAGTATCAGTTAAAATGTTATTCTAAATGATGTAAGACATTTTATGATTTCAATTCCTTCTAAACTTCTGTAGTCTCTGCTCTGGAGAGACTTTGATCCCTGAACTCCATTTTTATGGATTCATGGACATAGACTTGCTAATGAAATGAATACATAAACTGGCTTTTGGTGTTCAGGGGGTGATTGCTTTGCAGGCAGATTGTTTGTTTTTTCAGTGACCCTCAATTGTGTGAGTTAAAGCCATGGCATAGAAAACGTTAGTAAGACTTATTGAGATTTTTGCAACACTGTTCCTTACTCTCCTTTTGTTGTACTACCTTCTGAAATATCTGATATATAAACACTCCTGAAAGCATCTCCCTCTCAGAAAGAAAAGAACATAGTGTTTGAAAGTAGTTCTAAAGGACAGGGTGAGAAAATAAATAGCAAGAAGACCTTTCATATGGAAGTATATTTTTAAATATATGTGTCTATGTGTATATATATTTCTCATGCCCTTTTTGCTTTGTGCAAGGTAGTCTTATTGGTTTATAAACATATATATGTCAGTACATATATATGAATGCATTTAGAAAGAGCAGAAGGCCTGCATGTGTCTTTGCTATTACAAAGTGACTGGTACACTATATTTATTAAAAATCAATATGTCTTTTACAGATACATCCCCAAGCCATTTCTGTCTTAATGTTCTCCCTCTAAAGAACAAGACTCTCCCATTCAGCCAAAATACAATTTTCCAGCTTGAACTCTTGGACTCTATTTGTTTTTAAAGAGAAGTCATCCATATCAGTAATAGATACGGTGGCAGTTTCTTTAAGAGGAAAGAAAAAGAAAGTCTGCTCTATAGATTTAAGATAAAGTGATTAGAGAAGTGCAGTTGTGCACACAAGATTATTCTACGTATTTAATTTCTAAGCAGGTGTGTGTGTGATGATTAAATATAGCATAACTAACTGAAGTGCACAGAACTGATATAGTCCTGAACCTTGCACAGATTACACCATCACTTAAAAGAAACAGGTGGATGGACATCGTGCAAGGACCTCCACTTTCCCCTTGGAAGCTTGTTTGATCAAATATTAGTGCTGCAGAAAGGGAGAAATACTGCTTTCAGACCCTGCAGAGCTGTTCAGTGGGTCCAATTCAGAACTCATTTTTGGATGAGACTATGACACCTTCCATATTCTTCTTTCAGGGGATGTTCACGTTGGACATCAGGAAGAATTTCTTCATGGAAAGGGTTGCTAAGCACTGGAATGGGCTGCCCAGAGGGGTCTTGGAGTCACCAATCCCTTGAGGTGTTCAAGAAATGATTGGACGTGGCATTCAGTGCCATGGTTTAGCTGACAGGGTGGTGTTTGCTCAAAGGCTGGTGATCTTGGAGTTCTTTCCCAATCAAAATGATTCTGTGACTGTGATATGGCATTGATCCATGTAATACAGTTTCATAAAATGGCCAGTAGCAGACACCTGAAGACAAGTGTAAGAACAAAGTAATTGTCCAGAGATACTTTCCACAAACACTCCAATTTCCAGCAGTCTGTGTTGCAAAGACATCTTCTGATAGATTTTTCTTCCATGCTTTTTTTTTTTTTTATTTTATGCAAGCACTCAGCATCCAAATACTTTGGGACAAAGAGTTTCTCAGTTTACATGTATTTAGACATCTGTATAATTAAGCTAAACCTGTCAGGTTTTGAATGACATTTGCATTATCAACATGAAGCTCAGGCAGGCAAATTCTTAGGGTTCAGTCATAAAGACATCTTCTTAAAATATGAATTGCATTCCCTTAAAATGTGCAAACTTGATAGGTGGAATATCTCCTGTTAATTCTGGGGACAGCAATTCTGCATGCAATTGGGTTTGTAGTTCACTCGTCCCAGTTTACCCACCAGCTTCAGTTTGTTACTCATAGGAAAAAGTTTCCCAGCACAGCAGGAGTCTGGCTGGCAAATGGGGCTCTTCCAGGCTGTCACAAGTTGAGTAATAAAAGGCTGACTGAGTAATTGGTCCCCAGCCTCAGTGCTAAAACCCCCAGTACACCCTTTGTCAGATTGGAAATTGGATTGCAGGCCTTGGAATTAAAGAAGTAGTTGAAAGAAGATAAATTTTAAGTATTATTTCCAATCCTCAAAGCTTTCCCTACTGCTCTATACCAACGCTGCACTCTAACTTCTAAATTTCTGGTGGATCTCTGTTTATCAGGTCACAGAGTACCTAAGTGATCTAGAAAGGCAGGACTGTCACAGTACTTGTGGAAAATTATTGGATGTTGACATAAATAAACTCAAACAAGAGACACATTGAAAGAAGACAGTTGAGGAAAGATTGCATGAGTCCACACAACCCTTTGCAAATATATATCCAAACTCACTGGGAGTAATTTTATTTGTATTGCTGTTATAAAAATGGGGAAAATACTGTCTAGGGACTTTCCAGTGCCAAGATACTGAGACTTGTTTAGTTCTTTGTCCAGTTTTTGTCCTGACTGGAAGTTTTCATTGTCATGAAATAGAAATAGAAAGGCAGCAGAAAGTCATTAACCCTGTGACCCAATAAAGAAATAAACCTTTGGGTCCATGAGTAGCTGACAAAGAAAAACACCAACAAAAATTGTCCTCCAACTTACAGACTGCTAATAAAATGTACAGCAAAAGAAACTTTTATGCCAGAGGGTTCTTTCCAGTAGCCTAAGCATCTACAGTAAATTCTCTGCATGCTGTTCAGTTAAGTTCAAATCATCTGAATTATTGAATATGACAGAGAAAACCATCCTCATCTTGAAAAGAGCTGCATGCTCCTAGGGGCTGTTGAATTCAAGGAACAAAAGTAGTGCCAGGCCCTTCTGGTGCCATCCCATTGATGTCAGCAAGCTTCCATCAGCATATCTGACAGCAGAATTTAACTCCTCATTTTTATGTAAAAGATGCCTTTATGGTAGGATTAAGAAGCCTGGCCACTGCATGCTGAATTTAAATATGTCAGTCCCCTAAGAAATGACAGTAGACAAAAGAATAATATATGTGTACTAATGAAAACCCACGTTTAAATCTTAAAATTGTTTCTATATATTTAAAAAAAACCAAATTCATACTTTAAGAAGGTGTCTTTATGTCATCTAAAAAATACTTGCTTTTAAGTAAAAATTTAGCAAATGCCTTAAAGCAAAAATAAAATTAAAATAAAAAAGATGTGTCTGGATTCAACACAAATGGAGAATATACTGAATGATCACAGAGTTCAGTGTATTATGAAACCCTCACTGTACTGAGTGTTTCATGTGTAGCTTTATGTGAATGGTGCCACATTCAGCCACAGACAATGAGAATCAGCTGAGATCAGAGACCAAGGACAATAATCACTGAATGGGTGTTTATAGAACACATGAATAGATGTTTCATCCAGCCCACCTTGGAGAGCTTTCAGCCTTGACAGAAAAGGCAGACAAGGCCATCCAAGAGAGAGATCTGTCTCAGACCAGCTGAAAAGCTGGTGAAAAGTCACTGAAAAGTCAGTGTCTGCTGCTTGTGATCCCAAATCCTTAGTGGTAAACTCAAGCACACCTGGTGACACTCTTCCCTGACATTGCCAGGATCTTCGCTGGGATTGAGTCAACCTTTTTAAACTGAAAATTTTCGGGAATAATTCCCATTGGAGCTTGGCATGCAGGAAATTCCAGGGTTCAGTTTGAGAAGTCTGGTTGAGTGCAGCCACCCTGTTTTGAAGGGGAAAGCAGCTGGCTGCAGAGGCAGTGAACACTATTTAAAATTGGTTCCTGATGCCAAGGAATGCTTCTGATGAAGTCTAATTGTTTAAATGTTTTCATGAGTGCCTAGTTTCCATTTAATCCATCCCTACATTAAGAACCTGTGGGACAGCAATAAAATGCAGAATGAAGAACCAACACAGTTCCTTTTTGGGATTTCATCTGAAGATTGATCTTTGCAAGCCTTAACAAGCACGATGCATCTTCACATTGCATAAAAAATGCACAGTTTTGTGACGTTAATATGCAACCAACAGATATAAAGGTGGCTTATTTTTTTGTAAGAAAGTATTTAAATGGGTTTCCTAAGACTGAAAATGCTCATAAATTTAGCATTATGGTAATATTGATCTACCAGTCACCTCCACAGAGAACAGAGAAGAACTGGCCAGGTCAAGCAGTTTTTAACATTGCTGTCACCAGAGATTCATGGAAAGCCAGAGTTTTGGTTTTAGACCCCAGGAAAAGTGTTTATATTGACATGCTTACCCTTGCCTTTCCCTAAGGAAGGCACCTAGAACTGTGTTCCTGATATAGATATTTAATGAGATGTGTGCACTGAGCTTTCTGGCCCAAGGTTAATAAAGATGAGGAGCAACCTGGAACTGATTTCCATGCTATAACTAAGACTTTTGGCTAATTTATAGACTTGATTTTTAATGTTTTTTCATTATTATAATACTGCTTAATGTGCATACAATTTTTTGCATGCATGAGCTTCATTGAGACATAAAATCAAGATATTGGTAATTTACCATTATTAACAATTCTATGCCAATCTCAAAGAATAATTTCTGCTTTTCTTTTCTCCCATCCAAAAAAAATCCAGCATGATTAATTACACCCTAAGCACCCTGTCAGCTATGTAAACTATTTCTGCTAGATGCCTCTTCCTAACAGTTGTTCAGTCTTGCTCTGCATTTGTGAGAGCAGCTGAATCCTACTCCAGCATGTCCTCCAAGAAAAACAAACAAACAACCAAATAAACAGACAAACCAACAAAAAAGTGAATTTTGTTGATATGCGACTTGCCTAATCAATTAGTAGTTTTCCTAGATTAATGAATTCATTTTTGCAAAATCCTGTCAGATATCTGACTCTTTGTCAATTTAGTGTGAGAATTAAACAGGAATCTTGCATTCAGTAATCTTAAAGCAGTTCAGAATTTCTAAAACTCAAAAAAACAAATGCCTGATCCAAAGCGACTAAGAACACAAGAAACTGTATCACACTGATTACAGGCTTGAGTAGAAAAAAAAACAAAACTGATAAATCTGAAACTGAGCCTGCTTTTGTAATGTTCAACTTTATGCCATAGCCTTAGTCCTTAAGAAATGAAAAATGCACTGAAAAACTGCTTTAGGATCTACTGTTACCACATTATGGGTGTTCTAGGTATTCCAAGAGAAATATCTAAGCGCTGTCAATGCTCTCTACACGATCAGATAAAAGGGACACAGGTATCTTTTTTTACTTGAATCCACCTGATTTTAATTTTTCCAAGAGAGGGTTTGCAAGGACTCTTTTGGAATGTATTCTCTCTCCTTTGGTTTTTGTTGGCAGAAATCCTCAAATTGTTTTTTCAGAGGGTAATTATCTTTTTCATGAAGAATCATTCCCTGTTAATTATTGTGAAATGTCAGCTGTATTTGAGATGGTTGTAGGATTTTTCATTTTTCTCTTTCAAAGCAGGATTGCCTTCTGTTCTTCACTTAGCACAGAAGCTGCTAAGCTCACTATAAAAGCAGAAGGTGTTGGAATGATTTTATGTTTGAAGTGACATATTTTCATCAATTTTTAATGAATACAGACATTGAATTGAAGATATACCTGTATTGAGATATCCTCTAGAGCCATAGATATCCACAACTATTCCTGATAAAATAAATAAATTAAAAACCTAAAATGTTTTCAATAATAAAGTATATGCAGGAAAATGTAAACTGAGGAGGAGGAAATGCCCTAAAATTTCCCAAGGATGTAGAGTATTATTAAACTTTATTTAAAGAAAAAAATAAATAACCAGATGTTAGGACCTCAATGTTTTCTTATAAAACATAAAAGTTTTGAAGCCATTAGACTGAAAATAGCTGAATGACTTTCACTTAAGAACAGTTTCTTGCATGGCACATTCAATTGTACCAGAGATTTCAAGTGTGTTTTGTAAGTTACAACAAATATTTGTTAATGAGGTATTAAAAAAGCTCCAAAGTATTCAAATGCTGGATGTATACTAGGTGGAAACAATTATGACTACTATCTTATAATGACAGATCTGAAAATATACTAGATCTAAAGATTTCTTTAAACAAAGCAAAATTTTCTTCAATATTTCATTGGTAATTCTATTTTTAATCACATCTTCAGTGCAAGTTCTGTGTCAATTTTTAAAAAAATTTGATATATAGGGTGATGAATTCGTTGCAAAAGAAGCAATTAGTAATAAATAGCTAGCATTCCATAGTGTGATGCATCAATTTAAGGCAGACATGGTTTCTGAATTCATCCTTCAACTGAGAAAAATTTATCTCTCCCATATGCACTTCTTAGATATGTTTGAAATGCTAAATCATCTATGTGTAGAAAATATCAGGAAATGTTTCCAACACATATCCGAAATTAATTGCAAAAATGAAAAAATAGTAATATTACAGTGGGTATTATTTATGAAATTTGGGAGTTGATCCTTTTTTATGTTTTTCACTCTTTTTGTGTTGTACACTACTTAAAAATCTATTACTGTGCAACAATGAAGAAAATCAATGGTGTCATATTATATTTATTTTTAATCACTAAAGAGCACTATTATTCTGTTAGGTTTGATTGTGAAGGTTTTGATCATCCCAAAATGCCTCCTCTTGACTCTGAGCATGTTCTTTCTCTGTAATGTCTCACATTCTGTTTGCTTTTTATGCTCAGATTGGCTTCACCAGCCATATTTCAAATCTGGGAGTGTGTTCTGGAAATTTGGTAAGCAATCTGCCTGAAGGAGGAACACCACCAACAACATAAATGTTGCTTTTGACAAAGAATTGTAGACCCGTGGAATAATTTATGATGGAGAGGACCTCAAGAGCTGTATAATCCAACATTCTGCTCAAAGCCAGCTCAGCTCTGAGGTCAGGCCAAATTTCTTAGGTCCTTTTTAAGTCAGGATTGAGGGTGGAGGTTGCAAAAGCTCTTTGGACAATCTGGACCTCTGTTCACACAACAAAATAAAATTTCCTTGTATCTAGTGTACACCTCTCTTGTTTCAGTTCATGCTGCTCTCTCTTATCCACCCAACAGACACTGCTCGTGGGTCTGACATGTGTCTCCTCACTGACTCAGCCTCTATCACATCTCCCCACATATTTCCCTTCTTCAGACTTAACAAATCCAGTTTCTTCAGTTTCACCTCATGGGCCACATGCTTCAGCCTCCCTACCATAATATTATTAAAATATTTTTGAAATGAGCCCTTCAGAGAGATCTCTTCAGAGTGCATGCTCATTGTGATCTTTTTCTAAATAGAAAGATGCATTGTTCTACCCACAGGCAATGTTACTGTGAATAATTCAGAGATGATAACCATCTCCTCTTGTAGACGTTTGAGTGCATCTCATCTGTGCACTCTAAGATCAAGTCTTACTCTACATCCCTCTAGGATTTTCTGGGAGACTCCTTATTTGAGATTGCAAAATCAGTGCAGAGAGAGTAAATTTACAAGTATTGCTTTTTTGGGGAAAAGTGTTCTCATGTTCACAGCAATTATAGTAATTACCCTCACTTTACCCTCTTTTAGATTAAATAACCCTCACTTACAGTTCATGACTTGTCCTTCTCTCATCACACTGAGAATGTGTCCACCTTCCCCCTGAAGGGAGCCATGCCCATGCTAAAGGTTTCCTTTACTGAGCTGAGCATTCTGCCACCTGTGGAAAATTAATGTTTGGGGCAGCTCTGATTGCTCATCTGCCCCCTCTGGTTTGTTGGTAAAATATTACCAGCAAATATTGCTCTCTATATGCCCCTTGAAAACACAAAAAGTACATGGAAAAATTCACCCTCTGCTCCAATGAATTGAATCTTTCATCCTTTGAGCAAATATAATTGAATTGGCTGTTATGGTGGTTGTTTTCAATTATTGCCTCAGAATTTATTGGCTTATCTTCCTGCTAGAGACCTTGAGAGTTAGACAGGGAATTCTATCAGTGACTGCCTTTAAGAAAACTGTTGTGGTAGCTGCTCTTGGTTAAATTTTGATATTTAATGTATTTGTGGTGTGAAGTGCACCTTGGCCCATTGCCATTGCTGAGCGGCAGCTGAAGCAGCAGTCAGGATTCTCCACATAACCTAAAATCATGGCAGGTAACTGTATTCAATCTATTGACTCTCATTCCTGATTAATAAAGCCCATTAGGTCTAGAAAGTTCTGTGTCCCATCCCAAGGTGATATCTCAAGGTGTGATTTTCTTACTTGTAGTGGTGATAAAGCATTATGGTGGGGTAGAGAGGAAAAAATAGGGAAAGGTTATGGCAGGGCAGCTTCAGGGCATTTGTGGCAAGCATACACCATGTAGAGCTGGACTTTGCACAAATTTGGCTCTGATTTTGGTACATCCACGGGAATCCATTAAAAACCCCTGCTGGATAAACATTGGTAGTGATGGATGTGGAACTACAGGAGCTCAGCACAAGGCAGCACCTGAATGCAGTTCGAGGATGGCAAGAGAGTTTTGTAACCACAGCTGCACCATCCACTCTCTGTAATATTTTGGGTACTTAATCCAACTAATTTAAAGCTCGCCTGGGCATCTTGCAAACCGCAGTCACACACCTGAGCACAGGACAGACAGACTTTTCACAGAAAGCACCTGTTCCATCCTGCTTTTGCTGCTGATGGCAAGACTGGAGGAGCAATCCAGCCTGTGCACCCAGAGCAGGCTTTGACCTTCACTGAGAAGAGACATGGTGAGAGAAGCAGGGTGTGAAATTGGAGTTACCTGCTGTAATTTTGCAAAATTAAAATGAGATGAGCAGCCAGTGTTCCCAGCCAGCTTCTTGCAGATCAAAGCTGGGCTGCTCTGTTCCAGCAGCTGACAGGCACATGGTACTGGAACAGACTCACGAGCTGACATTGCTTTCCTGAGAAATGCCATCCCCTTGCAAAGCTGCTGCCCTTGATAAAATGGATCAGAGGGTCACACTCCTCTCCCTGCTGAAAGTTTATCACACAGGCAGATGCTCAAGCAAAACTTTTGAGGGGATTTGCTTCATCTAACATCCATCTCCTGCCAAACGTCCACTTTGATGTGCCACCTGAGTTGGCATGTGTTGAAGTCAGGACTGCTTTTTTCTTTTCTTTTCTCCTTTTCTCTTTTTCCTTTTTTTTTTTTTTNCTCCTCATTTTCTTTTATTTAAATTCCTTTTCCCTTTTTAAATTTTTTTAATATTCATTCTTTTCTTTTTTCTTTGTTTAATTCCTGTTTTTTTTTCAAGTGCACTATGCTGTGCTCATTTGATTATTTCACAAGCTTTCTTTTAAACACATTTTGAATCTCTCTGGCTCTGTGGAATTCTCCTAGCCTACCCCTCAGTAGCTGCTGACACCCAGAGCTGGTGTGACATGCAGTGATGTGAAAGCAACTAAAAGAGCAATTCCTTGTTCTTGTCAGATGGCTGCTATGGACTCTGCCTAAACCATTGCACAAACTGCTGTATCCCCACACCAGTTCTAGAAGGATTAAAAAGGGTAAGTGAAGTTAAACCAAATTTGAAATATGTTGTCCCTGTGAATTTGATTCCTTGCTGTCTTGCTACACAAGAAGGTGGGAGGCAGGCCCAGGAGGGTTTCTGGCATTTCCTGAGTCACTTTGCACTCCTCACTGACCTGCTGCAAGATGATTTTAGCCCTGTGAGGAAAGTGAGGATCCTTCAGAAGTGCTCAACAATATAAATAAATCATAAATGATAAATTTGTAATGCATGATGGTACAAATCCATGTGGTGTTAAATTTTTGTGTGATTAATGGGGTAAATCATATGTGAGCTACCCAGGAGTCTCCCACTGCCCTGCCAACAGCATGTGATTAGTTCTGTGCTAACAGGCTATAATGATTTCTGAGTTATCACATGAAGATATATTCCTAGATTGGATGTTATATAGACATTAAATCTCACTCTGTTTTACCCAAATACACACACCATTTTCATCTATATCTCCATAGCCAAAAATGTTACTTCAATATATCATACAAGCATCACTTGTAATTAAAATGAATATGGTGGCAAAATTGACACGAGGTAGCTTTTTCTTTTTCTGAGAAGAAATAAATAGTCATTTCTGGTTTGCTTCTGGTGCAAACCCAATCCAAATTAGTCATAAAATAATCATTAGTCGTCTACATATAATTACAAATTAGTATTTGTATAGTTATTATTTGACTGCTACAACAGTCCAGGGGTAGTCTTGGAGAAATGTATGGGATCCTACAGCTGATGGGGCTTTCCACAGCTCTTCTAATTTAGGAATATATATTAGGACAAGGGGGAATGGTTTTAAACTGCCAGAGGACAGGGTTAGATTGGACATAGGGAAGAAATTCTTGAGTGTGAGGGTGGAGAGGCCCTGGCACAGGGTGCCCAGAGAAGCTGTGGCTGCCCCTGGATCCCTGGAAGTGTTCAAGACCAGGTTGGATGGGGCATGGAGCAGCCTGGGTAGTGGGAGGTGTCCCTGCACATGGCAAGGGGTAGAACTGGGTGATCTTCAAGGTTCCTTCCAACCCAAACTTTCTATGATTCACAAAACAGTGAAGTCATTTAGCTTGGTTCATTCTAGCTACAGATAAGAGCAATGAAGTTATCACCCCATGGCTGACAATCAACAAGGGGTTTTGTTGCATTGTGTTTATTTCCTCCTGAGGAAGCCTGGAAATTCCTCATCTTGGCAGGGTTTTTGAATCTTGCTGAACTCCTTCCTACAATTCCAGGTCCCTGTCCCTCCTTTTACCTCCTCTGCAGAGACTGATCCAGGAGGTAGCCAGGGAGGATGTCCAACACACAGAACTTTGGCCATAACCAGGGGTCTGCTTCAGCAGCAGCAATGGTTACATGAGGAAAGTGTTACTAAAGAATTTTAAAAAAAAAAAAAAAAATCTAGTTTCATCCTCACCTGTAGGGACAAACCAGACATCACAGATGAATGCTGCAGCCAGCCAGGTATGAAAAGTATATGGTGAGAGCAGCTCTCATCACTTATCTTCTGAGCACTGATGCTTTCCAAGCAATTACAACTCACATCCTTCGTCAGCCAGGCATGTGCCCTAACCACTAGACAGAGTCATGATTCTTTTTGCTCCTTCCCTGTAGCCTGATGAATCTTTAATTCTTTCATTAAAACTGGAGCAGCTTCAGCAAGACTTGTCATGGCCTCCCATTTTGGTGACTAAATTTATTTCCATTACTCTGTTGCTGGCAGCTTTTTGCTGCTTGTGGCTCGCTCGCTTGAAGAAGTTCTTGCTGATGTGATTGTGTTGGCTGGTTCATTTGCCACTCTGTCCTTGGGTTCTGGCATCTGATCTGTTGACCAATTTCATCAAGCTTGAAAGAGGGATAGAAGTTTTGCAGATAACAGTACTGAAAAGCATTATAAAGATGGACAGGTGGATAGAGAGGGAAAGATATTAATCAGTTTGGCAAAAAGAAGAGGCAGAGCTCAAGTGTCAGCCTTTCCACTTAGCAGTGGGGTTGTTTCATGGTGCACCCAGGCTGCTGCTGTGCCTTTGCTTCCCCTTCTGCAATGATATAACACTCATTGGTGGCAAGAATAACACAGTGAATTTCAAATTTCAGCAGTTCAGGTTCTGCTCCTTCTGATGAAAGTAACTCTTTTCCTTCAGAATTGCATGCCCCAGGAAATTAAATGGGATGATATTGTTGGTTCTTGTTTGCCTGCTACTTCTGTCCTGTTCTTACAATGTTTACATAAAGTCATGACAATTTAACTTCTTAAGATTACTGATAACGATGGTGGTTAAGTAAATGTTATTATCACTATGACCTGCAAATGGAAAAGAAAAATCCCAGTTGGATTCTCAGCTCTTGGTTTACCAGTACTTTCCTACTCCTTGGAGAAAAAAAAAACTCTTAAAATTATTTAAAAAGACATGGAGAACTTGGAAAATTATGTATTTATGGTAGGAAGTACCCTAAGCAATATTTGGGAAAAAAAAAAATGCAAGGTTCACACTTGATACCTGGAGTTGAATTAAAGAGAAAGAGAGAAAGCAAGCATGCATGTAGGGAAGCAAACACTGCTTTGAAAATAACTGTTCCAATACCTGATCTTGGGAGAAAATGTTGGTAATCTCTGTCCAAATTTTGGTCATGATTTCCCAAATATCTTGAAATGTACAACAATTTACTTTTCTCTGTTTGTATCTCCCCTAAGCACCTGGGATTTGACATCTCATTTTCTCCCATACCAATGACCAATACATTAGAGTCTTCATTTCAATAAATTTGATTTTCATTTACTCCTGCAGATATGCTATATGGTGAAAACATGACCCAGTTTCATTTATCTTGCTTTCCTGATTCTTAAATTATCCTAAACACATCTGTACCCTACCCCAAAATAAATTAATTTACATGGTAACCAAATTTGGAAGGGGAGGACCAATCAGTCAATTCAAATGTGAGTTTATTTATAACTTGTTGGTTCAGTCACTTGGGAAAGGAGATGAATGCTGGTGTGGCTCTCCTGTCTCTGGCTCTCAGTGATGCTGTGCTGTCTGTTAAAGCACTGATTTAACAGCTGAGTACTAAAACAGATCTACTTAAAGATGTGAAAAACTCAGGTGGTCACAAAAGCAAACTGTGCTGTTGCTTCAAATCAAAATTCACTCTTAATGAAAGCAAAAAGGCTGGTTGAGACCCTCAGTAGCTGAAACAAATGATGAGTTCCTTCAGCTGAGGAACACCAGAATTCTCCTTTGGGAGTACAGTCCTACAGTTGTTCTTTGCATTCATTGAGTTTTACAAAATATAAGACCCACACTTATTCTAACCCTGTCATTTAGTGATGTGACAATCAACCTTGTCTTTAATTAGGAAGTAAAAAACCTACTATGAATAGTACATCCTAGCAGGAGTCTTCCTTTTGAAACTGAAAGGAAGTGGCTGTTTTTGACATTTCTCATGAACTTTGTCTCTTACACTTCCACAGTAATGGTCTCCACGGTGAGCCATCAATCTCCACATCATCTCAACCCAGAAAACTAAACAAAACCAAAATGTTTGAAGAGATCAGGAAGCAATCTTGAAGAGTACTTGTTTAACCCAATATATCTTAGAATTGTCAGCAGCTAAAGGAAAATGTAATTTCTAGATAAAACAGAAGCTTTACTTTTTTTTCCAATTCAGGACAGTTTCTAACCCCTTCTCATGCTGGTGTGACTATTCAGCACCACAGGTGCATTCACTGTCTTCCTTAGAGGAGTAAATTACTCAGTATGAGGATATTGTCCTTATATTCCAAACTCTGGGATATATCAAATGAAAGAAGACAATACACTACATTAATGAAAGAACGGGTAACTACATTTTGAGAAGAATAAAACTGAGTCTACAGCTAAATAGAATATACTAATTTCAAAAGAAAGAAGTAGGTGTTTCTTAATCTGCCAATTCTGTGTAAGTAAGAAAAAAAAGATGGATAGGATTATTCTGTTAGCTCACTGACAGTGGACAGCTTTCTAAATTTTTTTTAAATTTATTTTTATTTTTGGAATACTGCTTAAAATTTAATTATATGCTGAATTAATTCTTAGCTCTTCAATCATGTTTTCACTGAATTTTCTGTGACTTCCATCAGCTGTGAACAACGTCTACCTAGAATGTAACATTGTCTCTTTTTCACCCATTCCAAGAAGGTTATTTAAGTGTAATTATGAACTTTAAAGAAGGGGGAGGGACACATGAATGCCCTGCTGGAAGGGGAATCCATTCATCTATACCAGCAGAAAACAGACAGAAATAAAAAACCTTGAGCAACCTGGTCTAGTGAAAGGTGACCCTGCCCACGACAGGGTGGCTGGAATTAGATGATCTTTAAGGTCCTTTCCAACCCAAACTATTCTATTGTTCCATGATTCTATGATTATTTGGAAAGAAGCAAATGATTGTCCTTTCCTGAGCAATTTTTTTTAAAGATCCTTGTACCCCAGAGCCGAAAATGGCAGAGTTTGGAAATGTACATCTTGCATAATGAGAAAGAATAACATGAAACCACGGAAAGCAAAATCAAAGCTAGTTCCATTTTTATGTTGTTGTGGGGAGTCTAGTTCATGGTGGGTGTGAAATAACTAATTAAATGCATGATGTATTCAATTTGCTCTATTTTGTAATAGAGGGAAAGCAGAAGTTCTGAGCAGGAAGGCTCCAAGCCTTGTCTGGCAGCTCTGAGGGCAGCTGCTGGAGAAGGAACTCCTCCTGCTGTGCCTTCTGGCTTTGGTTCCTTCCCATCACTGCTTTACATCAGCTGCTGCTCCTGCCTCTTAATGGTGAGACTGTCATCATCAGCTCATCTCTTTGGGGGAGGAAGACACTTGCACAGATTCCTTATTCAGAGTGTGGACCAGCAAGAGGAGAACATGACAGGTGGAGGACGGGTGCTGAGCCATGGAATTAGAAGGTAATTACAATTTCATACAGCAAATGGGTGACAACAGTAAGGGAAGAAGCAAAAGAGAGTTTGGCAGGAAATCCTGGGAAATGGGAAGAAAAAAAAATGTTGTTTTTTTTTTGCCTGTACAACCAATTAAATCATGTCATAGGGGTCAGCCTGTAGAGAATCTAACCTTTAGGGATAAAGACCATATCTTCCAATAAGTGTCCAAATATTAAGAAAAGATACAAAGACAGATACATCAGAGAAAAGTAACACTCAAAAATATTATCAAGCCCATGAAATGTAGGTGTGATTTTTCTATTGGGCTAAATTCCTAATTGGGTACATTGCTAACATACATTTAAAAGAGCAGCACTAAAAGTCATGTGTTTAACTAAGACACAGTGGAAAGGAGTTTTAAAAGATTTTGTAGACAAAAGTTATTTCTCACACCCCAGAGGTCTTGTCTAATACATCAGTAGGCAAAAACCCCCCAACCAACCACAAACTCTCCTACAAACAACCAAATAAAATTCAAAATCTTTTGTGGTTACTAAAGTACAGCTGGAATTTAAAAAACCCAACCACTTGAGGGTATTAAAAAACAAAAAAAGCATAAGGAGTAAGAGAGATAGAATTACAACTCTTTCAAGATTAGAGAAAAAAAGCCCAGTTTTCACAGTTGTCACTAAAGGAATCTGTGCAAGACTTGTGTTGCTTGAAATATTCATAAGCGGTCCCAAAAAGAGAACAAGTAGAGAAGTGACAAAATTTGCAGATGACAGAAAATTATTCAGGACATTTTAAACTGAAAGACATGCAAGAAATTGCAGCAGGTTTTCCTGATGCTGGGTGATAAAGAGCTACAATTGCTGATGGAAGACAGTTCTTGTTAAATGCAGAGGAGTAAACAGGACAGAAATTCTCACTGTGTATACAGACAGGCAACTGCTAAATTAACTTTTGCCAGTCTGAAAAGGATCAAAGAGTCACTGTTTCTGGTCTCTTCAGAAATCCTGCTCAGTAATAGAGAGCTTTCATGAAGGCAAATAGAGCACTGCTGTTAAAAATGTAGAGAATAAAACACAAAAAACATTAAGGGAAAAATTTAAGAGAAATACTTAACTTTGTGCCTGTTTATAAATTCTTTTCTTGACTTGGAAAAGGAGATAGAATCAAAAAAATAGACAGGTAAAAGCAAAGTCATGAAAGAACTTCTCTATAAAGTATTTTGAGCAATTTTGCAAATTTAAGCAAGTATTTTGAGACTTTTCAGATGAGAAAAGTGAAGAAGAGAATGACATAGTCCAACAAAATCATAAGCTGCATGGAGAAAGAGAATGAGGAATGGTCAGCAGAAAATTCTTTCATTATTCACTTTTGAAAACAGAAAAACACAAGTAAGCTGCTCTGAAACTGATAGAAATAATATTTTTTTTCACCCAGTATATGATTAGACAGTGGAATTCAAAGGAGTTTTCAGGAGGTCAGAAACTAAATTGGTTCAAAATCAGACACATTTGTGGGAGAGAGCTCTTGTGGTAACTGCTATAAATCCATCCTGCAGCAGCTATTGCAAAGGATGGGGGAAGGTGGGAATGCTGGAGGGGCACAGCACTCTGAACACTGCTTTGGTGTTTGGAGCAGGGTTTTTTTGTGTAACACCTTAGGACCACAAGTGTAATTGCAGGTTTCAGCTCCTTCACCACTTGTTGATTTAGGCAGCAGTGTTTAAATTCCTGAAATGCTGCCCCATGTCTTGAAAGGAATTGCTTTCTGCACAGCTATGCATTATTGGCTTGTTTGCTTATTTTGTGTGTGTGCAAACAGTCTTTAAGTGTCAAAGAGACACAGCAGATGCTTTCCAAATCCATTAAAATCCATGCACCAAATTCTGCTTCTCCTGTGGTGTCAATGGCCTGGAACAGAAAGTAAACCAGTTTGGGGTAAGTTATTTTCTTTCTGTTTCAATAGCTTGATTAGATATGTTGAACTCTGAAAAGCTCCCCTGGCAAAAAATGGTTTCACTATCTGCTGCTATCTATTTTATATATCCAAACATATACTTATCTCATGGACCCCTGGAAAGCTTTTAAAATGATAGTGATGAGTACTGCAGCTTTTCCTGGCCTGTCCTTTCTGACTTCTTGGGTAGACATTAATCTTGCATTTCAGGAAGCAGTAATTCCTGTATTTTGCAAGCAGACTGAAGGTAAACTGACAAATTAAATTCTTCATGTATTTTACAACAGAAAAATGCAAAGCCTGTTGAATCCTTGCAATGCCTTAAATCCCTCATAAGTACTTGTAAACTGTGATTTAATACCCTCTTCACTGCCTTTCACTAGTCTAAAGGTGTTCAGCTCTTGAATCCCTTCCTAGTAAGAGTCCTTCTGTTTGGAGGAAGCTGGGAAATTGTTTAGATAAGCAAAGGAGTGTTCACAATATTGTCTCAGTGAGCTTTCCATTCATTTTTGGAAAGAGTCCAGATTCCAATTTAAAGTAAAGGGCACCAGACTGAGCTCTGGGGGTAGAGAAGGGAATTAAAAAGACTGATTCAGCTGCAGCAACAAATATAAGTTTACCCAGGATTTACCTTTGGCAAGGTGCTCCATGTAGTTTCATTAAGCAGTCTAAGGAAGAATGGTTTATTTGAACAAGTTCAAATATGAAATATCTTAACACTGAGGTTAGTTATGGTATTTACCAGGCGTAGAGAAACACGGGTTTAGTAGATCTGGCACATGTTTTGCATGTAATACACGACAATCACACAGTTTAGTGCTTCCTGTACTGCAGTGAATTTTGCAATTTTGCATGCAACAAATGTTCCCCATCAGCTCTCCTTTCTGTTCTTCCCCTCCATTTCAAACCCCTGCCTTTCCAAGAATAAATGTTCTGTTACTTCTGTAGTGAATAAAGAAGTTCAATTTTTTTTTTCTTTTGCTAATGTAAGCAGGAATGATACAAAATACTATATTCATCTTAAATCTGCTTTCTTAGTATTTACATTTGCAGCAAATCAACCCTTGGCTTCAAACTTCAAACTCCCTGATAAAGACACACACAGCTGGCTATACACAACCATAAACTCCATGTTTTCTAACAGCAGAAGTCTTGGCTAACCTCCTTTTCAACTTTGCTCCAAAGGGCCTATTAATTTAGATAATTCAGATCTGTGCCTTTCCATTCTCCTTGGAAATAGTATAACTGTTTTCTCAAATGTAGCCAAACTGCTCTTATCACTACCTATGTTTCTCACCACCAGCACCAGGAAGTGGTGTTCCAAGAAAGAAATCCCAGATACCACTGCAATGAATGGATTTGCTTCTCTTCCAAGCAAAGGCAGAGGGAATTTCATTCCAACACAGCACACCAGAAGTGCTCAGAAGATCATTGAGTTTTGGCCCCTAATTTGGTGTGACCTTCTCTCACTTCTTTCAGCTGTTCCCTAAATTGAATCTCAGCTGGTAATTACTGAATGGCTCAGTCCTTTTTTGTTAATTTTTTCCTCTGTCCCATTTCACAAATGAAATCAATTGTTGCCAAATGATGCAGAGCTGTTCGGAGTAAGAGTCTTGGCATTAACAGTCCTGGCAGTCCTGTTAGATTTGTTTAGCTTCCCTTCTAATCTCTGCATCCAATCCCAACTTCACAATTTGCCAATCTAGAAGGCTTAAAAACACTCAAGCAAAAAACCCCACCTGAACACTGAAATGGTTTGATTTCCTTGATACAATTATTTTCATTCTGATTTATTCTCTCATTTTGCCTTTTTTCCCCTAAACTGTTAAACTACCTATGTTGCCTCTACCATCTCCATGTGCCACCCAGCACACGCTGAGGTAGCATGGACATTTTGGTGTAAATGTCCTCTTTGCTGTGCCTGAAAATCTTTTCCAGGACAAGAAGGCCGTGTCAAATCAGTGGGTCCAGAAGAGTTTAACTCCTCTGACACCTTACTTGAAAAATACCTGGCACTGAGATTAAAACACTGACATCCACCAGGGTCTGATGCTCCCCAGTGGAACTATTGTAGGGGAAAACACTGAGGATGAAAGACCTGGCTGGACAAATCACAGCTCCTGCAGACTTCACTGTACAAGCTGAAAAACCTTTGAAATTGGTCCTGCTTGCAGAGAAGTAGCATGTTTTAATTGTGTCAAAAGCACAGTTCAATTATTGCTTTATTAAACCATCTATTTTGAATAGGCTTGTATCTCACTGGCTGGTTTCAGGATGTAAATGTGCATAGTTCCTCTCCAGAAAGCAGGCTACATAAATAAATAAGCAAATGAAGGATTTTGGATACTTTAGAAAAGTTGGGGCTAATTCTGAGAGATTTTGAAATGGCCATTTCTGTTTATCTGGATGGATATTCAGCTCTGGGAGTCCATACAAGATCTCTGTCAATCTAGGATTTAGCAAGATTAACCTCGTTTCAAACCAAGTTTTTTTTTGAGATTGACAGCTCCTTTTTATCTCTTTAAGCCATTACTGCCAGTTAGTAGAAGCTTTCTTGAACAGAAAATAACAGCTTATTTTAATCCTGATTCAGGAAAATTTAACTTTATACACTTACTCAAGTTCCACAGAGATCTAATCAGAGTCCTAAAGGTCATTCTGCGCAGAAATCCTAGGTCATGACCTTCATAAACATCTTATAAATAAGTAAAGTTTCCTATTTCAATAATGTGCCAAAAAATATCAGCCCTGAAATCTCAAATACTGGCATTTTTCAATTAAACATTAAAACAAGGCAAAAATATAATGAGGAGAATGTATATTGATTACATCCCCTTTTCTTGACATTAACAATTGTCATCAAATTTGTATTTGAATGATATGAATGATATGTATTTGTGAGGGTTGGAGTAATTTTCTGAGCACATTTCTGAGCTAAAGGCTGTCCAACTCTTTCTGTTCATCTGCTGACAAGCTCCTTTGAATTGACTGTTTTCCATTTGGCTTTTCCAAGCAGGAGCAGCCATGGTTAAAGCAAGCTGACATTCCACTGTTTCAGAGGACTCAGGATTCAGGAGACAGGTCAGTAACTACTGCAAAGCAGACCTGTGTATGTTGGACAACCAGAAATCCAAACATCAATAATAATAGGTAGAGCAGATAGAACTTGGCTAAACTCATCTCCATATCCAATGTGTTGCTTCCATGGGAGTTTTGTTTTACAGATATTTTGTGTTCTGCTTATTGTTGTCATAGAGGAAGAAAGCAGAGATGAGCTCTCATGTTTGTGCAAGTTTGATTTCTGGTGCAACTTCAATGGTCTTTGGTCCTTTATGTCCTTAAGCACAATCTATGTCTTTAACTCATCTTGTGCCAGTTTCATGCATTTATAACTTTTTCTCATAATGCACTATTTGCTTCAATCTTCCCCATTAGCTCTCTGACAGACAGGAGTTCTGAAATACAAAGAACAAAATAAGATTTAAAAAGCAGTTTAAATGCCATTAACTTCCCACACAATTAGCGAGCAAAAGCTTCTGGACATTTGTAACATGAAATTTCAGCAGCCATAATTAAGTTATGCTTAGTGTAGGTTGACTTCTCTCATAACATGAGCAGTCTAGCACTGGAGTGTGATGCTACAGTGAAATAACAGTGAACTTCAGGTTTTGCTGGTGACTAGAACTGCTGTAGGTTTGTTTTTAAATAATTATTTTAGTGTTAAGTCTCCTCTTGCCTTTAAATCCCAGCCTGGCTTTCTGCCTAGTATATCAGCTGTCTCATTTGGTTAGAGACTGTCACATGGCAAGGAGCATATATGATATATGTAGAATAGGTATTTGTGTCCCTGAGCATGCATTACTGGGATGGTCTTTTCTCAGCACACAGGAAAATAAACATATGTGGTGCAAGAGCTTCAGCAGATGAAGTTACAGACTGCAATAGAGGTAAAATAAGTGGGAGCAGATAATTAAAGAAATAGTTTAAGACGGACTTTTCTGGGTGATGTATGAAGGCTGAATAATTTCCATATTGAAAGAAAAATTTTAAATATTCACACAAATTTCACGTCCACATGTAAAGGCCTAGGTCTGATTGTCTTTCCATTTTTCCTTGCTTTAAACAGTTATTTGATGTTTGGACACTAAGAAAATCATATTGCTCTGAACTTCATCTAAGTGTTTTGTGAAATGAGTCTCCAGTTCTGCAATGATTGCGATCGTTTAATTCCTGTAAACAGCTGAGTAAGCTAATAAATATGTAAAGGTGATCCAATTAAAAATGGCATTGAAAAGCAAGAAAATCCAGAGTTATATGAATAATTTCACACCCCATGCAAAATTGTCAAATGTTATCAGTTAGCCCTGTGTAAAGTGAAAATAGCATTTTTTGACAAGTCAAGCAGCATACCTAGGCTAGGAGGCCAATTTGTCCCTTCTGCTGTGTAAATACACTTGGGAAGCAGAATTATGGGGGGAAAAGCCTGTAAGGAACTTGATAAAAAGCTTTAATCCAGGATAGGACACATCTCTATTGCTGTTTAAATGTTAGATATCTGAGTCCATGCTAGCAATTGGGTTGTCCCAATGGCCCATCACACACTGCCATGGATCTTTTACACACACTGGGTGAGTTTCCCTCTGAGGATTCTTTATATATATATTTTTTCCCCCAATGGTTATAAAGGGAACATGTGCTAAGCAGTTCAGATGGACTCATCTAACTTCTGGATGAGTCTGGGTTAGATTACTTTCTCCCTTCACCCTCTACAAACTCTTTCTGGGTAACTCAGAGTACTTATAATTGTCTTTGAACTGAACAGGAAGGTATTCATTGGCAGGGAAAGAGAAAACTCATCACTTTATTTGCTTTATTTGCTCTCTTGATGTGTTTCTGCTCCCCAGTTTATGGATGCTCTTGTAATACAGCCCAGCAATGACACACGCATTTTGTGTCTTATTAAATATTATTTTTTCATTATATTTTTTGTTTTTATTCAGATACACTGAGGGATTAAAACATGAGTGAGCACTGTGTAATTGCTGAGGGTGTTATCCAAATGTATGTCAATCATACATTTGGAGATGAAATGAAAAAAACTACTGTACATTTTGATAATGACTAATATCAAGGAGAATAATTTTCCCTTGACCATACGTTAAGCAAAAATAAAACAGAGGCCTTGTTATGAAGAGGAAAGTATATGTCCGGGTGTATTAAATTTTAAAAAGGGCTTTTTAACAGAGAAAAAAGCAGAGAGTAAAAATCCATGTTCAAGAAGAAAGACTTGTTGAAGTATACAAAGGCAATTTGCCAAAAGAATTATGTTTCTGAAGGAAGCAGTGCATGCCAATTTTTAATCCAAAGCAGAATGTCTGTAGCTGAGGTCTTAGCTTCTGGAACAAAGGGATTGTATGCTACATAACACTTGTAAAACAAGCAAGTAATCTCTGCACATGCCTGTGCAAGAAATGAATGGAACATTCTCAATTTATAAATGAGTAACAGTGAATCCTGAACATTTTTAATTAGTTTCTTCAGTTCCACTACAAGGAAGCCAGAATAGGACAAGGATGGCATGGTAATAAAACCCTGTACGAAAAAGAAACCCGAAACCCCCAAAGAAACACTGTCTACATGCTTCAGCAGAGTAAACCTGATGTTCTAGACCTCCTCCAAACTTTCATGTATGTCCTTGGATGCAGCCCTTACTAACAGAGCTAAATACATTAATTGGCCCTTGAGTGTTCTTGAGTAAGAAAGGAGAGGGACAGGCACCAGTCCATGTTGTGGGTATATGCAGACAGGCTGAGAGAGTTTGGGTTGTTAAACCTTGAGAAAATGAGGCTCCAAGGAGGTGTTGTCAGCACTTTCCATTACCTAAGGGGGCTACAAGAGAGCTGGAGAGGGATTTTACAAGGGAATGTAGTGATGGGACAAGGCATAATGGTTTTAAACTGGAATAGGGCACATATAGATTAGATCTTTAACTTGTGGGATTGGTTGTACATTCTTCAGCCCTGTACCATCACTGCCTGAAAAGACATCAGTTGAATTCTTCAGTGTGTGAGTGGCAGATCTGGTATGGTGTGCTGTCAACACTGGGGTCTGGTGTGAGGCTTTGAGACTTTAAGTTGAGTCTCTTGGTTCCCTAGAGCATCACTTGGAGTATTTGGGATTATACAGAATTATCTGTTTAGTTTTAAGAGACTGTGCTAAACTGGAAGTGTGTCATGGAATCATAGAATGCTCTGGGTTGGAAGGGACCTTAAGAATCACCTGGTTCCATCACCACCCACCAGATCAAGTTGCTTAGGGCCCCATCCAGCCCTACACACACTTGAGACTCTGAATCTCAAGGCCAAGCAACACAAATCAAATCTTAATGGTGCTCTGAAATTTGCTGAGTAAAGTGAGGGCACAAACATCACAGCTGGTGTGAAAGAACAACACAACAACCACAAACATTTCTCCCTTGAGAAAGAATTTTGAAAGAATGCTCTCTTTTCTGAATGAAGTGGCTCAATGTTCTGCTTTGGTGGAAGACGTAAAGGCCATTTTTGTACTTCTGAAGAAAACAGCTTAGAGTTAACTGCCAATTGCAGCCCTTTGGGGTATTTGTTTCGCCAGTAGCAGTTTCATAAAGAGCCTTGGCTTATCTCCTGTTCACCTCCACAGTGTATGTTGTTATTGCCAGTCTGCAGATAAACTCAGCTTTGTCTCAGGAGGCTGGAGACTGCACATGAGATTGGATAAAAGAGGAAGAAATCTCTTTTTGAGACCTATATGTGATTAATCACTGTCTGATATTCCCTCCACTTCTTTATAGGTTTTTTGCATAAGACTCCTGACTAATCCCCCTGAAGGACTGATTTGTAACAAATTTGAAGTGAACATTACTTTAAAACAAAACAAGTAGCATATAGGAACAGAAGCCAGTAAATATACACAAGGCAGGTCCTCTGAAAGTAAATTGATAAGAATTCAATTTGATTAGGTTAATTATACTCAGAAGGGTTTTTCCTGCCTTAAAGAAAATCTGGTTTGGTTCCCTGTAGATATGGATAATGCTTGATGGAGACTTGTGGGTATTGGAATATAGTTACTTTGTGGCTGGCTGTTCTTCTCAATGGCCTAGTCATCCGTGTGGGAAAGCCCTAAAATAAAGCAAAATTCAAAATTCAAAACTATAGCATTGCATTCATGACATGCACAGCTGGCTCCCTGCAAAGCAACAGCATTACAGATGAAAGATCAGACAAAAGTTTTCCATCATTTCAGAACATACTTCTTACCTAAAAACTTCTTGTCAAGAAAAAGTTCTTGATCACCTGCCTGAGGAAACCCAGGAATCTCTTAAGCTTTAGATTGACAAACTTTTAGCTTTATAAGAGGACATGTTCTCTAGAGGTCACATCCCTGGGAGTGAACATGCCTTGCTCTAATTAGAATGTGTCTCAAGACACATCTCAGCCAAGAGCAGGTTTAAGTATCCTTGATTCCTTGTACCTGACATTGGCATGCAAAGCAATGTGCTTTCAGAAGACAGTTCAGCTGCCTTTGTGAATTCAGATAATATAAAAGTCTTCTGGTTAAATAACTATTATTTTTCAAAGATTTGTGAATAAACACAAACATTTCTCATTCCTCATCCCCTATCTGTGCATTGTCTTCTTTCAAATGACACAGCACACCACTGTATTGGCATTTCTGAAAGGTGAAACTGGATTTTCTAGCATGATTATTTGCTTTGCAAGCCCTATCCCTTCCAGAAATAACAGTTGTTAAAAATACAATTTACCCATCAATCACAAGTCTTGCATGTGCACCTAGGCATCTGCTTAGTGATCAAGTCCCTTCACAGGCTCTGCCTTTACAAGTAAGAATAATGCAGCACAGAACTCAGTCTAAATAGGTTTTTCTTCTTCAGCTTGACTTAGGCTTTTGAATTTTCTTATAAAATATTTTACCTTTCCACAAGCATACAGAACAATGGATCCATGGTTCAAAATTTTTCTTGACACAGATGACAGCATCTGATCTCACCTTATGTCAACCTTAATCTCTTCACAGACACTACACAAACTCATTCTATGTTCTCCTTTACAAGTTCCCCTCTCTTCAAAACTTACTAACAAAAAAATGCATTCTATCTCAATCTTTAATTATTTTAAATTTATAAATCCAAATTAAGTTTCTGTGTCTTTGATTACAAGATTGCTCATTTTCCCATTCCTATTTATATTCTGCATTATTGAATAAAGGTAATTAGAACTCTATTATATTGCTAACAGGATTGCACAGATGATTAGAATGAAAGTGAGAGTGCTTTCTCAATGCTGGTGAAAGTCTATCAACTAAAGGGTCTTCAAATTTTACAGAAGCAAAAACACTGGAAATAACTTGTGTTTCATCTTGTTTGTCTGGCTTTAGAACAGGTACTGCCAAGCCAAGAATGGACCCAAACATTCCTCTTGGTCTGCAGCCTTACTTCTTTAACAAAGCTTTGGGTAATCATGGTGTCTCTTCTGTCAAACCTTCTGAGCAACATGAATTGAGGAACAGGTCTGTGACATCACTTCCCCATTTCTTTCCTTTCCCTGAACTTTTTATTACCCAGCTCCCTGGGACATTTACAGAGATTGCATGTCAGTGCCCTTTTTTCCTTTTTCATTTGTAATATATTTTAGATATCAAAATGTGCTGTGAGAGGAACACAGATTTTTTTTTTCCCCCAGAGGTTAATATGAGATACAAAGAAATTAGGTGACCTCTTTATGTCACAAGTGAAATGTGTGGTACATCTGGAGATTCGGCTTTGAATTCTCAAAATCCGCATTACTGACTGGCAAAATATATCCAAAACTTCCTTACAGCTGGAAGTCTCAGCTCTGTGTTAGTGCAAGAAGATGGAATGTAGAAGGAGCCAAGGTGGATTTTTAACTCAAATGACTCTTTTTCTGTTAAAATTAATCAAATTTTTCTTCAATATCCAGACAGCAACAAACAAACAAACAAATAATAGGAAAAGCCTTTCATTTTCTGGGGAATATAATTGGATCTAGAGTGGACTACCTGCTATCTTATTCAGAAATGCTTTAAAATATTTAAAATCTATTTGGCTGATTCTGCCAGAGAGTCTGGGAATTCATTAGGATATAAAGGTATTTGTGGTCTGCAGGGAATAATATGAAATGGATGGCCACTGCTACCTATGAATAACTTATTTGTCACATTTGAGTCATAACATTTCACAGCCTAATAAGGAAAGATGTGCAGTTTTATGTGTTTAATTTACATATGTAAAACTGAATTGAGCATTTCTTTGCATACCCTAGCACGGTAAATAACAGTAGATTTGTGATAACAGCATTAGCTACAGCAGGTTCATGAATTACTATGTAATATGTCCCTGTACAATTTCAAAACAGCCCATTTTTCTTCTCCCTCTTTGCTGCTGCTCTAAATTCTTTATCTGGGAAGCTGAAGACTAAATATAGCATTCACTATGCCTTGAACTGGGAGGGATGGATAGACTGAAGATGGCTTTGAAGATTATATATCTATGATTGCATGAATATTCATGTTTGCAAAAAAGAAAAAAAAAAAAAAAAACTTTGGTTATTCCACCAGAACTGTTCATTTTGTGTGCGCTGGGTCACTGCATAGGAAGGAAAGCTCATAGGGGTAGAAGGAAAGCATCAGGATTAATATTCTCTTCTCCTCTTCCCATCAGTGTTTCCCTGGTTTTTATGATCTTTTCCTAAGCACCCTCAACCATTCAGAGGACACAGGGGGAAAGGATATTTACCCTTGCAGGACCTTCCTCCACGGCCAGGTGGTCAGGAAAGTTAGGCAAGAGTTGGATGTCATGTTGCTGCTCTGAGGGGTTCATTTCTTTTTTGAGTCCTTTATAAAGTTTCCAAAGAGGTCAGGAAATGAAACATGAAATCTCTTTTCCTAGATCAGATCCCTAACCATTAGGCTAAGATTTTTCTATATCCTTTATCCACTACCAGTAGAAGGGCAGCAATTAGGAACTTTCCCTGGAATGGAAAACATAGAAGCTTTAATCTCTTTAATCCCCTCTCAGTTCTTTTAAAAGATATATGTTTAAATCCATAACAGAGGATGGAATCTAGACTAAGGAAGCAGAGAGTGAATGAATTTATATTCACACCCATATTTAGTGTTTCTCACTAGTTCTATCCAAGACATTTTCCAAATCTCTGGACATTTCATGGCTTTTTTTTCCCAGAATTTTTTTTTTCTTTTTGTTCTTCTGTTGAGGTACATTGTTCTCTCCCTGTCTGATATTGGTCACTTGGGCTTTTAGATTTTGGATCCTGTGCCAGAGGCTTCCATCTTAAGGCTGAGAGTCTGAGTCTGTTCTGCTGTTGTACATATTCTATAGGTAGTAAAAATGACAGTGCACATGACTTGATCTTTCATTGTCGAGTTCCCACATTGCAGACAGCCTCATGCCACAGTGTGAGCAATTTTTTCAGGGAAACTTCTTGGAAAAATAGGAGAAAGCACATGAAAGTTGGGAATTCAGTGGAAACTCAGGTATGATTATTCAGTGCACCCTGAGGTAGCTATATCCCTTTCCCAGTGTCCTAGGGTGATGTTATGGGGCATGTATCCCCAGTCGTGTGCTCTGTTTGTGTTTCGTGTTGTGTTCTGTGCTTTCAGGACTGACTCTGCAAGTGAAGGTTTGTTTTGTCTTGTTATCAGCCAGCTCACCTCCCCCATGGTCTGTGTTTAGGAAAGACTTGCTTTGCTTGCTTGCTTTGCTTGCTTGCTCTGCTTGCTTGCTCCTATTTTTTTGCTTTTGCCTAAATAAAAATTATACCATCTGAACCTGTTCTGGATGGGGACCTGGGAAACACCACGAAACACCGGGAGTCTGCATTTTGTGATCAGCAGCAGTCATCCCCAGCGCCGGAGACCGACAACTGGGCGACCACTCGCAGGAGAGACTTTCTGAATTTGTCATCCTTTCAGAGCGGTGAAGGAGTTTTTTGTCATCTGGTGTTGTTCAGTTTTCTTTTTGTGTGTGTGCTGGGGAGTGTTTTCCTTGTTAAATAAACAGGTTTTTTTCCACTTCTCTCCGAGAAAATTCTTCCCGAACCCGGTGGTGGGGGGAGGAGTTGTGGGGGTTTGCTCTCTGGGGGCTCCTTCCGGAGGTTTCCCCCCAAATTTGCCCTAAACCAGGACACCCAGGAATCATACATTGAATTTAACATTTTTATGAGGATAAAATTGATGGAGAATTTGCAGTTAAAGCTTGTTTGCATTTTATAAAAGAATGACCAGATTGATGTGAGTTTTGTTGAACTGCTGGTGAGAAGCAAGGTGGTTTTCATTCAGCCTTTCTGGAAAGAAACTCTGAGGAGGTTTTTATGTGGGCATTAGTCAGGACTCCCAGTCACACAGGTGAGCTGGCTCCCCATATTGCCATGAGGACTGGGAAGCAGCTCCAGGGAATTGATGCTGGCCAGGCAGGCAGGTAGAACAGAGTGTCAAATCTGTGATGTCCCTGCGACAGGGCTGCCCAAAGAGATGGTCCTGCCATGCTTTTACTGAATACTGTCACAAATCATGCCAATTTTAGCCATTTTCTGCTGATTCCTAGGGAGAAGGTATGGCTTCTTTAGCACAAAGGCTTGATATTTCTTATGTGATTCTTATTTTTTTTTAGTCTGTGTGTGGTTTTTTTCAGGAATACTTAGGGATGGTAATTTTCTTCCAAGAAAAATGTGCAGATCTGAACTTCTGTAAAATTTTATTTACTTCCTTTCTCCCTAGTGTTCTTTTTCCTCATACAAAGAAATCTGGAGTTGGGACCAGCATTTGTAATTTCAGGGATGATTTTTGTTGGACTTTTTGCAAACAGCTGTTTTTTACAATTTTATAATACGCTCTGTCATAAATTAGTGGTCTTCACTAAAGAAACAATCAGAATTAGAGAAGTTCTGATGGAAACTGTGGTTTTATATGGAGAAGAAATATTCAAACAAATCCTAGTTAAAAGTACCAGAGATTTATAAAACGAAATAAAATGAACCTTGTACTTAATGGTCTAATCCAAATCCTTTGGGATTACAATGAGACCTCCACGGGGAGATGTTGCAAATCTGCTGAATGGGGATAGGAGGATTTATTCACCTTCTGCAGCATCTGGTTCTTGTATACATCAGGGAAGATGAAAGTTCATAGGTCTGATCCAGTATAGCAATTCTACTGCTCCACAAAATCAGGACAATTATATTCATTCCTTCTTTTCCAAGGCACTGTTTCTCAACTGAGATACTAAAACATGAAAGAACAGTGACTGCCACATTCTTAAATGTCAACTGATAACAAGAACACCTATTAAACAGTAATATGAAGATCCATATCTAATTAATCTGCCAATTATGACAAAAAATAACATAAACAATTAAGTTTTAATTATGTCCCTTAAAATATTTTAAGTGCAATCTACTTGAAAAGATCATTAGGCTTTAACTGAGATATTTCAAAGCAGCTACAAGTTACTAACCAACCCAATTCCAAAGTGTAAATTAGCACAGTTTAGTTACTTTCTTACTGATATTCAAATGGTGTTTGAAATGCCAGCAAAACACTTTAACACATCTAGATTCCTGATAGATTAATAAAATGGTAACAGATTGCTTTCCAATGTATAATTTTGAATTAATGACATTATATCTAAGCTTTCTTCAACAGTAGCAATCTAGTTTGTAATTACATTACAAACGAAAACTTGAAATATTAAGTCTATAATTAAAACCTTAATTGAGTCAGGAAGTCATAACAATAAAAAGGTTGTTGAAAAGTGCATTTATTTTATTATTTGTGATTCCCTATGTTCCCTTCAAAACAGAAATAATATGCATATTATTCATTAAATTCTAAATCCATATTATTTAGAATTAATGGGACTCTCTACATTGAATTAAATTAAGAAGGATCAGGCCACATCTATACTGTCTCTGTTTACTAAACAAGCATTCAGTGCATACTTTTCCTGGCTCAAAGAATTCTTAATTTAAGGAACACAGGACATTAACATAGATCAAATTGGCCTGGGTTTGCAAATCCTGATTTTTAGGTTTCTCTGTCCAACTAGGGACAAAACCAGACCTTCCTGTGGGTGACAAAGGTTGGAGATCCTCCTGTTCATGGCCTGAATAAGATCTTTGGAACACAGTGTTGATGAACTTGAGACATCATGGAGTTATCCCACCCTTCTTGTTATGGTACTGGGTGAGGAATAAGATGTTTTCATCGTACCACTATTGAATCATTTTTATTTATTACATTGAGGAAGTGAATGATGCACTAATTTTAGTATGTTAATAAAAATATAGTGCATTTCATCCTAATCACAATCCAACACAAATTTTGCTGCAGTAGCAATAGCAGTTATCTCTCTTATCAGTTCTTTAAGCAACTTGTAAAATAAATATTTTAGACATTAATCAGCCTCAATTCTGTTTCAAAATTTGTTTTTTCCTGTATATGCTGTTTATGATAGGCTGTCTTTCTCAACAGTAGTTCACAAGTGATGCATTAAGATACAGCCTGGGAGAACCTCTGCTTGCTAAATTATTTACTTCATTATTTACTGTTCTCATTTAGTGAGAAAAAACCCACCCTTAATTCCTGTAATACAATTAGTAGTTTTAGGCTATGCTGTTAAAACATGCTGCAGATTGATAATGCTTGAATATTTGGATTTTTGCCTGGGTGTATATCAGCATGTAGTAACCGGATATTATTTTAATCAGACAGCATGTCCTCTCATCTGACTCATATTTTAATAATCTAGCATTCATCTATGGGACAAATTAATATGAGATTAATCAGAGAACAAAAAGATAAATAAAGCAATAATAAAACACAGAGATAAAGACATTATGTAAATTGCACTATTAAGTTAATACATCTGTAGATTTGATTCTCCTTTCATCCATCTTTTTCCCCTTTTGATTTCTTGCTGGTTATGTAATTTGTATAATTTTTCTCTCACTGGGATGCAAATCATGACTCAACTAGCAAAACAAGAGAAAAGCAGTAGGATTCAACTCACAGATTATAGCACTGCAATCTAGGTGAGTGATAACAAAACTCTACATTTGTGGTGTGACAGTGAACTTATTCTCTGTGTAAAGGAAGTGAGAAAGAGAGGAGTTTGAGCAGCACCAAAAGCAGTCTGGGTTACACAGCAGGAATAACTTTTCTTCTGCAGAAAAGCTGTAGATTAGAACATTATGGGAATTTCTGCAACCTGTAACTCCATGTTTCTAAGAACAACTTAGACAAATGTTCATCATGAACTTTTCTGATTAATTAATCCTATCTCTATGCCTGAGTGTAGTCAGCACAAATGACCTCTTGAAATTCCATCTTGACCCATCATTTTCTGTGATAAATCATTTTAAAAAATTAACGTTTTGAAAAAAATATTTCACAAGACAATGATATGAGTAAAGAAGACAGTGAAACCTGGTGAAAAAAATAAATACAGCTATTTAAAGTATCATCATCCAGGAGCCTCCATCTGAAACAAAGGTGTTTCAAGTGCAGAAGAGGAAAAAATAATGAAAAAGGGAATCCTTTCTTTGTATCAGTACCTCAGACAGGAAACCAGGACAGACAACTCATAAAAAGAGGTCAAATGGGCTGGAAATAGTGATTCATCTTTCACTTACTTATCAACCTATAAAATAAAGTGTCAGAAGGATATCTGGCTGAGAAATAAACTTAACCTAAGAAAGAATAATTATGAGAGATCTCAATCATAAAAATGATAATCATGAATGAATTATAAGATTACTGGAGACAGCTTTTTGTATGGGCAGAAAGACAGTTTTGAGAAAATGCCTGAAGAGTTAGTCATGCCAGTTCCCAGTTTGAAAATTCAAGTGGCAGAAGATATTAGGGGGTGGAGGAGAAGTGGTGGTAAGCTGGATGGGGACATATATATATATATAAAATGTATATAGTGTATGTATGTATACACACACACACACATTCACCACCTGTGCTGTCTGTAATAGTGCTCTCACACAGTGCCACAGAAAATGCATTTCTCCAGCTCCTCAGCTGCCCACAGCTCTATTTGAATCTTCCCCAATCCGTACCTTCTAGGCAGTGGTTTGAGGCTGTTTAGTACAATGACCAGCCAAATTTTGTTTAGGACATTATATATATTTTTTTTTTCCACCAGTCAGGCGTGGCTGGCACTTCAGGATCAGGGAGACTTCTGCATTTCTAGAGCCAACCCCTGGTCTAACAACCACCCAAACTTCCAAAAATGGGCTGCTCAGAAAGCAGAAGTAAGTACTTGTGATCCTTTGTCTCATTACTTTTTATTCTTTTCTCTTGATGGATCACAAATAAGTGCAGTTTACCTGCAGCAGGGGAAGAAGATGGGAAACAAATTATTGGACACAAAACAAAGCAAAAAACAGGGGAAAAATTCAGAATCTCCTCTCCTCTTATGAGTAAAAACCAATGATAAGTAAATCTATTTTTTTTACTATTGAAAATGTAATTTTCTTCTGCTTTTGAAAGGTATAAAATAGTTATTTGCCCTCCCTTTACTTTTTGGACCATCAAACAATCATCTTATTCTTTTCTCTTCCCTTTCACTTTTACCAGTTTAAGAAATGGATTTAATGATTAATTGAAGATTTTAATTAATTTTCAATTTATTCCAGTGGAAAAAAAAATATTAAAATGTTTCATTCATGTCTGTGCTATTTCATAAACAGGAAGATTTAATATGATAACCTTAGAACCCAAAGATTTGATATGATAACCTTAGCTCCAACCCAAATTTTCATATTTTCAGTGAGATATAAGTTCTCCATTGCACTCAATATCAGCTGAGCTGGAGCATGTGCAGTATCTTTACTGACTGCATAGGTACCTCTAGAACAACGTATGGCAACAATCATGACAACCCAAATCTCACACTTGGAAGCAAACTGCTTTAATCCATATTAAAGTGATAATTATTTGATTTCTGAAGCTGGCAATTAAGTACAGCTTCAAAGATTTCTATGTCAGCTGCAGGTAAACATTCTTCAAAGACTCACCACAGCTCATCAGAAAAAATCTCCTTGGTGATACTGAATGCTCTGGTGCAGATATGTCTCAGCATTATAAATCAATGTATAAAATGAAATAAATTAAATTAAATTAATTTAAATTGAATTTAAATTTAAAATGTTTGTCTTTGAAAGAGTACATTTTAAAAGCAAACAAAAAAAATCCTTGGTAGGTGCAATCTAAAACTCAAAATATTCAAAGAAAAAAAAGGATTGAATTGAGTGTTTTGGGATATATTAATTAGTACAAGTCTCTGCACTCTTCCTAATACACTGAATAACATTTACAGTTTTCAGGCAATGATCTGAATAATGATATTTCTTCATGTCAAATAATCTGTCCAATAGTACTTGAAGAAGAAAACACCACACTACAGTCCATTATGACAGTTTTAAAATATTGATTATTTTCTGTTTTTTGTTCAGGAGGTAAAGGAGGTTAAAGAAGAAAAAGTAAAGTACAGAAAATTTATTAGGAAACTAAAATAAGATATTTAATGAATTTTACTATCTACTAGATACTATTACCTATAAAAAAAAGGTAAGGAAAAAAAATCCTTGGCATCATGGTCTCTACCAGTACAAACAAATCTCTGAATAATTCTGTAATGAAATTGTGCAAGAATACAAATTGAAACCATGTGGTAAAACTATCTTGAATACGGTGCTAAAATGATTTGATGTCAGAATTGTATATTCATCTAGATACTGCACTTTTGATTTTCAGGAAACCATTGTTTCCTGAAAATACACCTTAAGAATTTATTTAGCCTTTTGTCTTCCTCCAAGGACTACACATCAAGGATTTCTGACTGATGGCTCATATTTGATGTCATTGTACATGGCTATGTTATTATAGAATACCAAAGGATTATCAGCCTTTCTCCTTTCTCTGTCTCCACCCCTGCACTTTTGTAGCAATAGATATTTTAGGTATTAGATATTTAGGTGTAGATATTTAGATATTTAGATATTTAGGCCATGTGGGACAAATACAACAGGAACAGAGAGGTGAAGGTACAGGGCTAAAGCAGGTTATGTGATTCTGATCATGGAAGAGATTCTCAGCAGATGGGGGTGGTGAGAGGATCTATATTCCAACACTTACTGTGATTTCCACCTTAATTTAAGGCTGTTGGATGAAAATGAGAGTCTTTAATCACATTTAGCAACTGAAAATTTAAGTATAAATCCACCAACATAAAAGTTCCTTTTGAAATCTGAGCACCCAGCTTTTTACTGTCTCATATGAAAGTTTAATTTCAAGTACTTTGATTCAAATGCAATATTTTCAAAAAGAGAAAAGGAAAAAAAGAACTGCATCCCCCAAGGCACATTCAGTAGTTAATTCAACAACACAGCCATCCATTATGAGTGATCAAGTGATGAGTTATCTCATCAAAACCCACAGTACAAGATTATTCCAGTGTTTAATTAGAACAGTAGTAAAGAAGTCAAGCCACCAAAATATTTAACTCATCCCATTTAATAAATTCCTTGGAATTAAATAAAAAGTCTCACTTTCACCCTGGCAGTTTAAGTTGATACAAAGGCATCAACTTTCCAAAGAAAAGCACCCAAATACGTATATTTAATTTAGCAGTCAAGAAAGGTATCAGTTTTACAAATCTTCATTTGTATTGTTTCATCTCCTTTCTCCTGTCTATGACGTTCTTGTGGGTGGTAGGATCAGGTTTTTAAAATATCATTCTGCACATTCCTACATTTCTCATGTCCAATGTTGGAAAAGGCTTGTGGGCAGAACAACACTCCTGTCTGTCACCCACCTCTTCCCCATCTGTCCCTTGAGGGCTGAGGTGCATCACTGGAGAATAGAATAGAAAAATGATGTAAGCAGAAGTGTTGGGCTCAGCAGATCCAGATCAGCCCCTGCTTTGCCATTTGGCCACCATTTGACAAATCTTTCTTCTGCCACTGTCTCAGGCCAACAGCCATAAAGCATAGATAAATGTTCAGGGTTCTGCTCCAGATCGAGCAGGAGCAAGGTCTTAGAACAGGTCTCACACCAGCTAAGCTGAAGCTCATCAAAAGGTGGATATTTTCCAATAAAACCAGAGAGCAACCCAACAGAGCTCTGAGACTGAGACACTGGGCTGGATATACTGTATGAAGAACAGTAATAATTATAATAATAATATCACAGTGGAAGTCCACATGCTATGCAAATTCTTGGCAAGGTGTGTAGGGAGTTTGGAAGGATCTGTGACTGAGGTGGTTAAACCTCTCTGTGTATTAAATCTGTGGGGATTTACCCTGAATTACATTGACTGTGTCCATACTTGCTCATAAAACAGTGTGAAGGCTTGGGCTCAAACTTTGATCTGGGATTTTCTAATTCACCAGCTCCTAGCACAGTCCATGGTCTGGGTTACAGGAGGCACCAGTGAGCACTTTCTGGGATAACAGGGAAGCATCAGCAGGCAGTGACCCCAAAAAAACCCAACATGGTTACTATTATGAAGTATTTGAAGAAAGACCTAAATCACTCTGAATGTAAATTGGGCTTATGCCACAGGCTTCAGGGGCAGAGGAGGGACCTTGGGCTGATTAATTTTCCTGTGTTCATTTTTTAAATGAGTTTATACTGAATTATTTCTGTATGGATCAGGGGACTTTTCTTACCTGATGATAAAAAGGCAGTAAATCATCACGTTTGTGTACTCTCCCTCCACTTTCCTCTACATTTTTTCTAGGGATATTTGTGGTGTGTTTCAAAACTGATCCCGAACCTCAAACCTGTCCCTGCAACAAACAGACCATAATTTTTTGGTTAACCTTGATTAATCTCCCAGCTGGCAGACTCTATATGAGGGCAAATCCTCATCACTGTATATTTTCCTTCTAATATGATGTCTTCTACCAAGCTCTTTGATAGTATGATGGATCAAGCTCCCTTCATCACTGAAGCTCCACAAATTAAACATCTGCTCTAAACTTGCTCCACCACATAATACTCTACTTTTAATACAGGAATGAGGTTCTCACTAGTGCTATGTTAAGTGAAACTGAACTGGATCAGCTAAAAAGTAGGTTGTGAATAATAGAGAAACTCTTTTAATAGTTGTTGGATTAAAAAAAGAGAACAATGTGAACAATATATGACCTGGTGACTTGCACGGGAATGGGAAGAATCATCTCTCTGGGAAAATGAAAAAAGGGGAAAAAAAACCTAACAAAAATGACAGTGTTAGAAGAAAAAGTTAAGAAATGAACAACTGGGACAGTCAGTGGCTCTGCCTCAGCTGAAATATGGTCTCTAATGACTCCAGTGACACATAATCAATTTATGAGCTTTGTTGTATTACTTTTGCAGACAATGCAGATGTCATCATTTCCATGTCCCCCAAGAATGGGAAGTGTTATATTATATTCACTCAAGAGTGCAAATGCCAGCAAAATTTGGCCATCCTAATTCATATGAAATTAATTTCTGCATAGTTCTACTCAGATATTTTGCCTATTCAATGGTTGTCTCTCATAATGTTTTGTTTTGCAATCTTTGAGCAGTCTATTGAAATACTGATGTGATCAGAACTGCAAAATCAGATTTTGGAGCCTTTCAAATTCTGCTTCTGCTGAATGATTTTCAGTGGTCTATGCCAGCTCTCAATCTACATATCTTAATACTCTGAGAAATCACGTTAAAGGGATTTGTAAACAGGGATTTGGTTTTTCACAGCCCAAACTTACCTCCATAACTGAGATCAGCTGTTTGATGCTCACCCCAATAATACCTCTGCTGATTTCAATTAAATTTCACCAGAATACACTGAAATGGGGGAGTGCATGTTTTACTTTGTCATAGAGAAGCCTGGGCATAAATAAGTAATTAGAGAACTGGTAAGGATTTGCTGTTGTATTTTCATATTTCATGAAAACCAGTATTTTTTAAAAATTCCAGGAAGCTGTAGGATTCAATGTTTTCATCAGCCAAGCTGGCCAAGTACCACTTTCACAGATCATGTAGTGTGTCTAAATTCCTGATCAATACTCCCCTGTCACTCATTTCTATTCCTGATCTGTCACATGCTGTTAACTGTCTCTTCCCTTAACAGAATTTGTAGTAAGATATCAGGATTTATATGGTATTAAAGGATAAATAAACATTTGTCTGGAACAGCTGGTGGTAAATAATGTACAACTTTCTGTTGATTCCTGAGACAGCAGAAGTTGTCTTCAGGTCTTTCAGATCTTCTATAAACAGCAAGGTTAACCAACACTGAGAGACGAATAGGAAACTTTCAATCATGAAGAATGCAGCATTTATTATTTTGCCAATGATTTCTATACTGCATAAAATATATATTAAATACTTATGCATATCTAAAATATAAAATGTACAATATGGTGTAATTTGTATAATAATATCACTTAATAATAATCAACACTATCAAGCAGGATGGGGAAAAACCTGACACATGCTTCAAAAGCAGACAGATTTGGATGGCTTGGACTTGAATATTTGTGCATATATTATTTGGAAAGCAAGGGTTGTGCTTACCCTCAAATTATATAGAATTCTGATGAATGCAAAAAAATCAAATTATTAATTATGAATATTCAAGCAGAAAGTAACTCATGCTTCCCAGATTAAAAAAATTACTGATTTTTCTGTGGCAGAGGGTTAGGATATTGAGGAAAGAATTCTGAGTTAAATAACATCATAAATATTACCATCATTTGCAAGTTATCACATACCTGCAGAAAGTAATGAACAGTACTGGAAAAGATGTTTGCATCCAAGCATTTTAAGAATATTGCTCTTCCATCCAAGCCAAAAGTTTAATTTACAGACTCTTTAGCAATCTAGTAGAATTTCATGGTTCTGTTTCCTGTTCCTATTTAGGAAATGGAGTTAAAAATTTTCAATCTTAATGCACGAGTGGAAGAAAAACAGTCTCTTACTTTTTGAGCAGATGGGAACCTAAGACTAACCTCTATTTCTATTAAACTTATCAAATTCTCACACTTGCAAGAAATTTGCATTATCACAAAATCAGTGTCTGGTTAAAACCACAGTTTAACTGAATAATGAGAATTGAATTTGGCTGGCATGTTTTGTGCAATGGCAATATAACAGAGGTCTGGCTCAAGGGGCCAATTTTAAGTGTACAAAAGGTCCAGGGTTTGGGGTAGCACAATAGAAAATTGGGCAGCATTGGAATATGGTAGAATATGGGCTTAATTTTACCATAAATTATGTGCAGGAAGATTAATCTAGAAGAAACATCCCACTCCCAAGCATCGTTCTTGAATCCGTGGCATTAATGAGATTTACTTATGCACAAATCAAAATTCCAGAGAAGGGAAAGACTATTGCACAGATCAGCCAGTGCAAGATGTGGCTCCTGAGTTGGAACTGAGCATTCTGAAACTTTAAACCAGGTGGGCGTTTGGCTTTCTGTGAACCCCAGAACAAAGCATCTCTTGGAAGATGCTCTCTGTGGCCACCTCGATCTCGTGATCCACAGGTGAGCTCAGGGTTCTCCTCTCTTCAGAGGAATCTCGTTGAACTCTGACTTGGCAAAGTCAAGAGGTGGAAGTCAGCCTCTTCGTTTTGAAAAATTGGCCCCATGGGTTTTTATTCGTATTTTAAGATCTACACAACTGTTTGAAGAAAGAAGAGGTGAGAAGGGCAGAAAACCTTCCTTTTTCTAAAGGGTTCTTGTACTTATATCCAAGACTACAACAATAGAAAAGATGAGAGGTAGGATGCCCCTGACTGATAAAACTCTTCCTTTCCTTTAGATGTCTTCCAAGTCATGTAAAAATGAGGCCCACCAATTCTTAATTCTTTGGAACACCTTTTGAACTTGTGGTATTCAGAACATGAACTCTTAAACAAGAGCTGTTGCACCTAGGCTGAAAATTATATTTTGGTGATGTCCCTCTATCCTCCCTTTACCATGACTTATAATGTGAATATATTTCTATTTTCTTCCCCTTCTTGAAACTATCTTTTCAGGGTTTTTGTTGTTTTGTTGAATTGACATAGAATATTTAAATTTCTTGTTTTCTCCAGTCAGTTATCCTGTTTTATGCAGCTGCTTATAAATGTTATATGATCTATAGCCGACACTTAGGAGCTTGCTTGCAATTTTCTCTCAGGATCTTCCAGTCAGTGCTACAACAAGAATCCAGGCCCAGTGACTGCCTCTGATATCTCTAATTACTCTTTTTCCTGAAAGCAAGCAGGAAAGCCCCATTTCTGTGGTGGAGGAACTCCATCACACCTCCTGTGATATGAAGACATACCCTCAGCTGCCCTCTAAGCCTGCCCACTGTGACAGTGCCTTTCTGAAAAGCATTCATTCCTCCATCTTTCAGTGGGATAGAAAATATGTACATAAATCAGCTGGGAATCAGTTTCCAATCACACTTTTTGCCCTGCCTGTTTGCTCATTTTTATTAGAATGTACCTATGTGCTGAAGGAATCTCACAGTACAGGATATGTTACCAAAAGTTTTTTTATTGAAATCCACAGCAGTGGATATAGGTGCCTATAGGGAAAAAGGAATGATTCCATCAGACTTTTTGGATGTGGCCTTTACCCTCACACATTTTTGGAGGCATTTATGTATCTAAGATTTTAAATAGTAGTGAGTAGACTTTGTTGTTTCTAATCAGACGTGCTTATTTTGAGAGACAGAAACTCTAAATTCTATTTTACGTGTGTAGAGGACATGATTCCTTCCTCTAGAGACCAAATATATGTGTATATTTAATGGGAGAAGAAAGGAGAGAAGGGTTGGGAAAAGAGAATAAAGTGATATGATCCATGGATGTAGAGAATGAAATGAGATTCTGTAGAAAATTAACAAGTGAAAATGCCAAGTTGCACTTGACTTTCCAGAATGGTAAATTGCAAATTTGGAATCTAGTTTCTCAAGTCCCCAGTCTCCTACACAAGCTGGTTTCCCTTCATGGATTGTTCTCCCCGGATACATCATGTCTGGGGCAGTGTGCTGTGAAAATACCAATTACAAGCTGTTGTTGGACTTGTCTGTTGGAAATATGAATTTTTTAGTGGAAAATTCTTACCTTAAGATAACTGTATGAACCATCAGATTTCTTCTATATAAGCAAACTGCCCAGCATGATATTGAAGGACTTCTTGAAAGGAAGGCTCCTAGGACTGAATTTCATCAGTCAGCCCCAATTTAGGCAAGAGGCTTTATCCAGGCCACAGCCAAGGGAATATCTTGCCTAGTCTACACTTTTGTGACAACATTATCTTCATTATGCATCTAACTGCTGCTGTTGTTATTGAATTTTATTTCATGAAACAGGGTATGACTTATGCTACAGCTTTTACCTTTATCCACATGTGGAAGAATTAATACACATTCCAGCCAAACTCTCCAGGCAACAATTGCAGGTTGCAATAATAGCGGTGGGAAATGAGATTGCTTCCCATATCTGCAAATTAGTACATTTTGCAGTAGATACAAGGTTTTACATATTAAGAAGCCTAAAGGAGTAAAATCCTGAACTAATGCTGTGGACATCTTTGCACTCCCCTGGTTTAATGGAATAAGGATTTCACCTGTTCTGAATAAAACTGGTTTTAATTTAACTGCAAAACAAGGTAGAGTTCTTGTCATTCTGAGATAACAAAGTGCCAATGACATTTAAGTTCTTATTCCATTTTCCTTGTTAGAAACACTCAGTTTTATGTATGCTCCACTAATTAAATGCTTCTTAAACTACTTAACAGATTTATTCATGCCATTCTTACAACTGAACATTAGTTTGGTTTCTTTTAAGATGTGTTGAAACTAAAAGCAATGCTCAGATAATCCTGTTGTCTTCAAATCAGCATATTTTATACATATAATTGTATTATCCTCATGATGAAATTAGTGCACAGAAGGGAACAATCAGAAAAAGAAACCCAAACTCCTCAAACATTCATTTAAAATGTGTTTTTTTGTCATTCTTACAGGACTTTGGTCAAGCGTCTTGCTTTGGTTTAAATTTTAAATGAAAAATATTATAATTTTGAATAAGAAAATGTGGCTACAGTGTTTTCTAAATGAAATGTTGCATTTGAAGTAGTGGTTCATTACGCAGCAAAAATGTCCTAAGGCTAGGAAGAAATGTGGTGCATTTGAATTTGCATTTTTGCTTAGAGCCTGAATAAGAAATATTTTCTCTGCTTTTCTGAAAGAGGTGGAGTGAAGGTAATGACTTGCACTTGAATAAAAAGTATGTCTGTACAATAGTTAAAGAACTAGTTTAATATTGATCTTTCATTGCAATTAATTACTTAGGCTTGAATCCAGGGTTAAGACTTTGGTCCCTAAAAGCTGTGAATTGGAGCATCAAACTCTTGAGTGCCCAGCCCTCACAGTGAAACCCAGGATGCTCTCTTAGGGATTCAGGTTTTTCACACAGTGTTTTAAAACTCTTGAGCTAGGAGTTATGGAATGGAAACCTGGCCAACATAACCTCATGTGGACCTGAGCAACAGAGAATACAAAAGGCAGGGTAGGTGTGGACGGAAAAAGGAAAATTTCCTTTTCCTTGCAAATGCAGATGATTATTATTTTCTGTCTTTCAAAAACCTCCCCTCACTCTCCTGGTTTAACAACAGCTGCATGTTGCAGCCTGCCTTATACTAATATTGCCTTTTTTGGTGGACAGCTCACAGCTCAAGAACTGCAGTATCTTGAAGGTTTTCACTGTTTCTGCACATACCAGGACATGAAAGGTGAGTAAGGTTTTCTGCCAGAACTTCCCAGCCATTTCTGGATTAGGTGCTTATTAATTCCTGCAGATTCCATGTCATTTTGGTCCTGAAATTTCGTGGTTCAGTACTTTCAGCTGCAGATAGATTTATTTTTTAGTAGCACTTGATGAAGAGTTTCTGATTCAAACACTAAGGACTAAGAGAGTTGTAAGACTTCCACAGCTTTTGAATTAAGAGGAAAAAACTTATACTAACTATGGGTGTAATATATTCATATTGGCTGTTGGTTGTGCCCATATTAGAACTGAGTCATGTTGGATCAGTCTGAGATTCACAGTTGGGTTGTTTTGGGAGGGAGAAAGTGTACATTACTAGCAGGAATAAGTCTGTAGGAAGCTGTTAACTATAGACAAAAATCTCTGTGAATAACCATTAATTAGCACCTTGCAAGCAGAAGGGGTACCTCAGCCAGCAGTGGCTAAAAAGTGAAGTTTTGCTCATGGTTCTCATCTGGAATTTTGAAGATTTCAGGTTAGTTCATGTTCCTGTCCCAGCCTCCAAGATGGAAATTAAACCACTGTTTTAACCACACTCCATTTCCTCTTTTTTGTAATAAACTTTTTTTTCACTGCTTGCTTGTTCTGTTTTTTTTGTTTGTTTTTTTTATCCTGTCTCTCACAAACTATTTTTCTAGCAAACTATGGTTTCCTGTTACAATTACCTAATTGGTTCTGCTACAATTTGGTAAATAATCCTTGGGCACTGGTTTTACTTTCACACTCTGTCCTCACAAAAACATTGCTACTGTGTACCAGAAAGAAATCTATGCTGGACAGATTTTGCAGTGCTGAGCGTCATTAGATTTCTTTTTGAAAGGAATTCTTTTTTTCATGCTTTATAACATGATCATTGGTGCAACTGTGTGGAACCACTTTTGGGTCCTACAAGGTCCACAAGCCAGATGTCACACCAAACACTAATCTCTGTAATGGGCATAGTTCAGCACTGTATTGCAGACAGGTTTACAGGGTTTTTTTTATGTTTATCACGACTGAGATATAAAAGATTAATAATTACAACTCCTGAAAAAAAGGGATCATTATGCAAATTTTAACATTGTGGTCCTGGAGGGAAAAACCTTTCCTAACTAAGCACTTTAACAGAAGATAAACAAGGCATTTTCAAAAAGGTCCAGCTAACAGCCTCATCAAATAATTCTATGATACCTTCATTATTGCTAGCAGTACCTGCAGAAAGACAATCTCTTCTGTTTTACCTAGTACCGAGTCTTTATAGTTGAAACCATCATTTCAATATGATTGTTAATAATGAGGGGTCATTAGCATATATTTTAATGAACTCAATAGATTATATTTTGACTAAACAGCTTCATGGACTCTGGCCTCCACTGCTGGATTTTTATTTGGATGACTGTGGATAAAACCAGAATTCTTTATTGGAAGGACTCAGTCCAAAACCAGCATTAATGTGTTTTCACATAGGGTCAGGCTTAGCAATGAAAGCTAATGGAATTCTCTGAGAACAGGAGATTATTTTCTATTAACTTTCACACAATGGACAAAATCCATCTTTCAAAATATTCAGCAGACATCCAGTGTTCCTACCCACACTTATTCTTCTTGGACTTTTTTTTTTTTACCGTGTGTGCTGCCTAGATGTGTTCCGCTTAAATGGAAATTTTACAACCAAGAGGACAGAGTAAGATGACTTAATTGCATTTCTGAAATGGCAGGTTCTGTTCTACAGCACCTCTATCACCCTTGCACAGATTCTTTTTAAAAATGAACCATATTTCAAATTCAAGTTCAGTACTGCATCACAATTTATTCTCCTCTTATTATACCTCTATAAAATGAGTTATTCTTAACTATTTTTAGCATATTTAATCCTTAGTTGGTGTGTCACTGAAGTTAACCCAAATCTACAGATGCTATTTCATGTCAAGACCTCACAAGAATATCTCCACCTTCTTACAATTAAAGTCTGCAGTACTTACCTAAATACTAACTTTAAAAAGGAAGAATCATCTGTGGTATGTGGTTCCACTTCAGAATTTCCTTTGGGGTGTTTTATTTAAATCTGCAGGAGAACAGCTCAGCATGCACAGGGTCAGGGCTGTGTTGACCTCTTGATTGAGGGCAGGAATAGTAGAAAAAATTCTCTGTAGGTCTGGCAAAAAGGGAGTTCTTCAGCAGAAAGATTAGTCTTTTGTCCTCACTCCTTTAGGTCTTTGGCTAGAAAGATTATGCTCTCTCTCCAGCTGGCTAAAAAAAAAAAAATAATGTGTGAGAGTAAGAATTTGATGTAGTGTGACAATAGTGGCTTTAGAAATTCATTTTTGTGCTGGTGGGCTGAGACAGACTAAACTCAGGCAGGATGAGCACAAGGCACCTCTGAGCTGGGAAGGAATAATTCACACCAGCCTGGCTGGGAGAAGGTTCTGGCTGGGTTGGGCTCCTGCTCTCTCTGCTCCAGGGCAGGGTGGGACTTCCAGGGAACCAGCTCAGCAAGGCAGATCTCAGCTTGGAGCTGCACTGCAGATCCTTGACATCTCTGGACTCTGAGGTTTGGGCCATCCGTCTGTGGTTTTTCAGCTAAAATCAGGCACCGAAACAAACATCTCAGTGTGGAATCAAGTCCTGCATTCTTTCAAAAAACTCCTGAAAATATGGTTGATTCATTTAAAACATTTGCACTAAATACAGAGCATAAGTGTCAGAAAATCAGGTGCACTCAGCATATGTCATAACCTCATCAACCCAGGTTCTGGCCTCTTAACCACCTCTTTTGATTTGAGGCTTCATTTTGCCATTGTTTTCCTGATCACACCACTATTTTTGAGCCTGTTTATCAAAAACAACAGAAAAGCTAGCGGCTTTGATATTTGAAAAGAACCTAAAGTAGGATTAGTTTAGTTGTCCCTCTTTGCCCTCAGTACTTTCAGTTCTCCATTTCATTCGCTTTTTTAATAATATATGTACACATTACATGAAGCTATGAAAGGCATTAGGAAGAAGCCTTGTAATTACTCCTCTATAACACTATATATATGTGTGTATATATATATATATATACACACATATATATGCAGGCAAGAAGAACTAGAATTGGCGAGCAACTTAGACAATTCATTTTACACCGCTGAGTACAGGCACATACAGCCTGAGGTGTTGCTTTCATTAACATCTCATTTTTCCATGTATGCATTTGTCTTGACAGTGCAAATTAATGTTCTAGCAGTGGTGGGTTCTGAAGTATGGCAGGAAAAAATATAAGCAATCAATACAGTTTATAAATATTGAAGTGTTACCATATAGAACAGGAAGCACTGGAATAATAAGACCAAGAAGGGAGAGAAACTTATCAATACACAGTACAAATCCTAATAGTTTTCTGCAACATGGTTACCTCGGTTTTCCTATAAGGCTTTGATCCTGGAAAGGTCCCAAATACTCACCTCCCATTACCTATGGACTTTGTCCATGTACTGACATAACTTCCCCTCTCAGAACCTCTGAACTCCTGTCATCCCTCACATCCCCTTGTGCAATTTCTGTCAGCATCTTGTATTATCCTGAGATAATTCTGTATGTCACATCCAGCAATTTCTTTGTCATGTCCAGTAGATTTCTGTGTCCGTGTGCCATCCCTGACAATACGAATAAATCAGGGAAGCAAACCAAGTTGTTCCTGATGAGACAAGAGATGCAGAGCAGCCTGGGAATGGGTCCAATGGCTGGCACTGGCACTTTTCTCCAGACACACACATGATACATTCTGTGCCTCACAAACCTTGGAGCCCTGGACCTTCCACTCACTCATCTTGTCCTTCCATGGAAAAAAATCTCTCAAACCCAAAGTTCAGCCTAGGCAGCCATTCCCAAGCTTCTTAGAAAAGCATTTCCTGATATGTGAATAGGGAAACCTCTGTTCTGGGCATAGAAGAAAAAGCAAAACCTCATAATTCCAAGAGAAATGTCTGATAAGAAGGTCAGTGAATAAAGAGAAAAAGAAGATGCAGTTATGTAGTTTTCAGCATTTCCCCTACAGTGCATGCAGTAAGAAGTATCTTCTTCCTGCCAGATGCTGATAACCTAGACTTTAGCCACAAGTTCCTATTGAATAATTCGAATATTATAACAAGTTTTTTTTTATTTTTTGTTTAGGAATGGATGTGAACTTGAACTCCAACGTAAAATCCTTGGAAGCTGCGAACTTGACAACCAATTCCTCTTTCCAGTGTGTTTTAACTAAAACATGAAAAATGAAAAAGTCTTCAGGCTTTTTCAGCAGGAGGAAAATTTAATGAGTGATCATTGGCTCTGCAAGATGATTTCTGCATTACTGCTGGGAATTTCCAATCACACAACTGAAAAACTCGCAGCAAAGTTTGACCTGGAGCTTTGCAGAGCAGATGGTCTGCTGCCAGGAGATGTTGAGGCTTCCTTCTTTGAGATGTAGGTCTGCTGTCACTCAGAAGCAGATGATGATGAGTTGGTGCAGAACATTTTTCCCTGAGACAGCTTCCCAAAAGCTCTCCCAGAGCTCCTTGTCACTCTCTCTCACAGAGTTCAGCCTCTTGCTGGAGAGGGTGAACAAATGTAGAAGATGAGAATATTGCAGCCATAAACTAGAAACCAATATTTTGTTCTTTACATACTGTCATTTTTCCAGGAATAATTTGTTTACATTTACATTTATATGATATTGAAAAATATCAAATAATATCTTTCCTAAAGTTATTCTATTCTTCTCCCCTAGAAATAAGCAGTAATTGCACTATCAGCCAGCTTCCAAGGGTTTGATGCCAATAATGTAAGCAGCTGTATTTTTACATTTTGTTTAATAAAATTGCTTTTATGTAAGGTCTGCTATTAAACATTTGATAGCTTCACACACACAAAAAAATCTGGTACGGAAAGGCAATTATAATTTGAAGAATTATTGCCATAAACTTTAATGTTTTTCAATTTCAATCTATTGTAAGGCAAGAATTTCTTGGAGCAGTTGCATTCAATGTTCCATCGTAAAAAAGAGTAATGGAATAAAAAATACTGCGGGATGTATGGAATTTTATGACAAAAAGGCAAAATATCCTCAAATTTTTCTCTCTGTAGTCATCTCTACCTTTAGTCTTATTAGCTGCCTTGAAAAAATATCTCAAAAAGTGCCTGCAAGCCCAAATAATTGTATACCTGGCTGCATAACCTGTTGATAAAAGCTGAATATCTAAATATTCTTTATGCCTTGGCCTTGCAGCTAATTCATTTTGCCACTGCTGTCTCTAGATTTATGTGTTTTAGCTAAACTCTTTTACTAGGCACCGGAGAGAAGTATCACAGGAGGTGATTTACCCTTTTCCTCTCTTTTGGCATTGGACACTCAGGTAAAAGCTTCACTCCTGGGGGACTGAGATCAGGGGAAGTCCCATTCTGGATAATTAATTTCATAGAGAACCACGCCTTCAATGATCTTGACATCATTAATATTGCTCAGGTCTTACACAGCACTGAGATAAGGCAGTGGATCAATTAAATCAGTGTGGAAGTAGGTTTAGATTGGTGTTGGGAAGAAATTTTTGGGGGTTGGGAGGTCCTGGCACAGGGTGCCTAGAGAAGCTGTGGCTGCCCCTGGATCCCTGGAAGTGTCCAAGGTCAGGTTGGACAGAGCTTGGAACAGCCTGGGCTAGTGGAAGGTGTCCCTGCCCATGGCAGGTGTTGGAACAAAATGAGCTTTAAGGTCCCTCCCAACCCAAACCATTCCATGATTTTATGATTTCTATGTTCTTGTGGCAGTGGGGTCAGAACTATGTGATCTCGGTGGCGTCCCCAACCCAAAGCACCCCACGATTCTCTGATTTTATCAAAGAGGGGGTGAACACCATGCAGTTGTGCTCTGGGAAAGCAGGCAGGCTCTGGCTGCTCTGTTCTGCTGGAAAGCTACAAGCCACTCACCCTGCAGGCACTGAGGGACAAAGGGTGACTGGACAGGCACGAAACCCCACAGCTTGTGCAAAGTGTTGAGGCGCTACTCCAAACCCAGCACTTCCCCAGGGATGCAGAACGGCTCTGTGCTCACCTCCTGCACAGAGCCCAGCCAGATTTAAAGCTTTGGTGCTAGGGGCTGACTTCAAGGCGTCACACCTCACCTATTTCTGACCTGCTGACAAAAAGAGCAGCTGGTGACTCCATCAAAGCAACTGCTGGGCTAGAAATCACTATCTCAGGCAGCCAAAGGGAGAACTGTTTGCAAAAATCTATCACTGTTATTTAAAAGCTCAAACGAAGTGATCAAACCATCTCGTGTTCCACATCCTTCCAGTGATGGATCACAATCCAAAACCTTCCAGTTATAAAGCTTCACCTAAACAATGGCCCGGAAAGAGGGAAGAAGTGACAAATTTGAGGACCTCTCCTGACTCCAGTGCTGATAAAACTTCTGATCTGCTGTAATTCATCCAAGCAGTTGAACACATTCTTATGTTCAAGCTTGCAGGCTGGCACGGTGATTTCAGTGCATTTTATTAAATACAGCAACTTAAGTGCTTTGCTGGCTCCCAGCTTGACACAACTGGCTCCCAGCTTGACACAAATGCCTCTTGAAATGACTCTCAGGGTATTTCTGTTAAAGAAATCAGTGACTAAAGTCATCTCAACTGGAGTCCCCAGCACGCCAAAATAAGATTTAGTGTGAACATGAACATTCTTCTCTTGTGAATCCATCTTCAATTTAAAAAAAAAAAGGTCTCTTAATTATAGTTAGAAGATCTTATATTGAAATCAGTATTACTGCGTGTTGAAATACAGGGAAATAAAATTGAAAAAAAATTTAAAAATTAAATTATTTAGGAATTTTGGTGGTGGTGGTGGTGGTAGTTTTTTTACATTTGGACCATCATAATAACTCTTCAAATACAAGCCAAAGAGAAGAAATACTATTGTTCTCTTCAGCTGTGCTGAGTTTGAGTAGCTATCCATTTTATTTAGATACAGATGAGTAAATATTTTCAAGAGTTAATTTACCTGAAGAGGATAAGTTATTCCAGCTACTTGTTAAGAAATAGGGAGAAAATTTATGTTAAAAATTTTTAATAGATATTAAAAATGTCATGGTGTTTTACGTTGGTGCTATAAAAATTGTTTTAAAAAATAAATTCCATTTAAAAAATAAAATGAATGAAAGGGTTAATACAATACAGAATTTGATATTAAATACTTGATTTTGGGATTAAAAGCAATTTTGAGTTTCTTTTAATTAACTTAGGGATATTTGTTGTAAGCAAGCCCATTTCACTTTTGTCTCTCTCAAATACACAAAAGAATCCTTTCCCTGTGTCCTGTATTTGATTTTTTACCTCAGGAATGCCTCACTCTGAGCTCTGTAACTGAACACAATGCAGGAGAGCAGGTGCAAGTGACACAAAGAAATAGGAGAGTGATTTGTCTAATAATCCTAAGAGAGGGTCTATTTTGGAGGCTCATATAGGAAAAGTAGCTTTCAGAAAATCTCAGAATGGTGATTATGCTTCCTAAGAGCCCGATGGTGAATGAATCTGAGGGGATGCAGTAGAGATTAGTGATTTTTCTGCCTCTCTTGAAGATGCATGCTTTGGTTTAACCACCCTCTTTCCAATTTGAAGCATCAGTATTTTCATGGGGAATGGCAACAATGCTTGTGAGCTTTAAAAGGAATGGGCAAATAAAATATCAGGGCAGTGATTATCCAGCCTTAGCAGATATATTTTCTAATACACTTTCCAGAGGGGAAGAATGCACAGTGCAGGAGGGTTGGATACTCACTGGGCTGCTCTGTGTCCCCAAGCCTGGGAATAGATGATTAAATTGTACAGAGCATTTCAGGTCACTCAGGAGCTGTGCTTCTGATCCCTCTTTTCCAGATTGTGTGCTGGTGCTCATAACAGGTGCAGAAGAACTCAGCTGATGACTGGCAAGGTCTTTTTTCCCTAAATAAATAACCAAATTGACGTTTTTTGGGAAAGCAGTGGAAGCTCTTACACTTTACTTTCAGACTCGCCTGTTTTTCCCAGATGTAAAATCATAAACTTGGCACCACAAGTACCCAATTTGGAACTCCCTTGAATTCAGTTTAGCTAAATGAACTTGAGTGAAGTTCATGGGTCTGTTTTCCACATCTGGCAGATTTGTATGTCAAACGAGGTTACCCAGCTGGGAAGAACTTCATGACTGACACCCCAATATTTTATATTCATTATATAAGTGATGAGTGTGGAAAGATTCATATTGGAGGGATCTTGGCCAAGTCAGCTCGGGCATGATGTACGAGTGAAAAGCAAAGCAGTCTGATCCCTGATCCCTGATCTTCATGGAACTAACTACCCATCACTGCAGTTCGCCTGGGACTTCATGTGTCAGCACTCTGGAAAACTCAGCATGATTTCAGAAAGGATTGTCTGACTGCAGTCCAAGCAATAATTGGAAGAGACTTGGCTGATGCTCACTCAAAAATGGAGTTTTGGTTCCAAATTGTTTGTCTCTAAGCAGAGTAATAAATTTTGGGTTTGAACACACAGAGCCTTTTTTTTTCCCCCCCTAAAGAAATTTCAGCAGTAACAAGGAAGCAACCTGAGTATTTTTTGACTGGCTGGAGTCTCATAATAATTCTCACAAACACCTCTATTTTCAAATACTGAACTTTGGGCATTGTATGAGATCTATGATTCTGACCTAGGGACTATGTAAGGCCCAGGGTGGCACAGAGCCCATCAGCCCAGATTAGCTCACTTCTATAGAAAGTTGTGGTAACCTTTAAGAGCTTGTTTTCCATGTCCCAGGTGTGGTGACCACCTGCAGGCTTTGAGCTGGGGGTCCTCGGCAGGTGAATCCCTCTGCATCTATCGTGCTAAACAGCCTCAAGTTTTAGTTTTATTTTTCATTCTCCCTCTGTGCAACTGACCTGCACACCTGCATTTTAGCTGCTAGCAGCATACAGGACTATGTTTCAAGATGCTGGACTGAGTTTAGATAATGATTTTTAGGCCCAGACACAATTTAGGAATGCAGAATACAGAATATACAGCTAAGAATGAGAGCCTCCTCTGAACTGACCATTCAGCCTGCTGTCACAGCAGCTCTTAAATACTTTTTTTTTAAAATTAAAAATATTGCTGTTTATATGCAACTCTTGGCAGCTTTAATCTGAGGTGCCAGACTCAGCCATAGCATTTTGTAGCATTCAGTGGAATTGCGTGAAATTCAAATCAATAAAAACTGGCATGGTGTGATACATGTGGTGTTTAGTAAACAAAGCAGATGAGATTGACCTGAGTGAAAGCTGTGATCAGCACAAACACACTGAATACAAAATGTGGTGTTGATTTGTGGCACAGCTGAGCTGGATGTGCATTTACCCAGCTACTTTGGGAAGATCTGATAGTTTTTAATAGTGATCCAGTCTCAGGTGTAAAACCCAGTACCCTTTTCGTAATGTCTTCACATTTGTCCCCATGTCTAAAGAATGAAAATAAAAAAGAGATCCTCTCAGATTTTACTACTTTGCTCGAAACTTATTGGACTCCCTGCCCCGCTCTTGCCACTTATAAATTCCCTAAACGGAAAAACAGGGTAACAGAAGTAAATTTTTAAAGCTAATAAATTGAAGACAGGCTTTTAGCTGGTTTTGGGTGGAAAAGCATTACATTACAAATGCTGCTAAGTAACTTTATCAGACATGGATATTACAGAGAAAACTCCATCAGGTTTATTTGGGTTTTTTCTCTCTCTTTCTCTTTAAAGTAACCAAAAATATGGAATGTAGATACAGGACGGAGCAAATCTTTGGCAGAAAAATTGCAACATTTGGCTAATTAAATGTCTGTTTGTTTTCGCTGGTATTAAATCCTAATTCTTGACATTTAGGAAAAAACAACTATGGAAAAGGAAAACAGGATACAGCTCCAGCTTATGGAGATTGGCAGCCTAACAAATCTCATGCCTTGCAGAGTCCATGGAAGTGTTTATTTCCTATCCAGAGCTGGGATCAAGGGACTTAATTAAGTGTCTGACAGAGGAAAAATGTTAATTGATTTTGCATGGGAAGATAAGTGTCATTAGATCAGTTTTAAAGGTGGGCACCTGTGGCAGAGTAGCCACGTGTTATGAGGAAGTTCCTATATTAGCTCAGTGGAAAACAGCTTCCTTCACTCCCAGCTATAAATCTGAATTTATTCAAATTCTGTTAATAAATGCATTATTAACTAAAATACAACATCCAATACAACACATTATTAGCTAAAATACAACAGCATTTGCTATGAAATGCTGTTTTAGCTCAGATGCACTCACTAAGCCTGTGAGATTGTCACCTAATGTAAAGATAAAATTAAATGCTGCCATGAATTCTGAGCAATATATTCAAGACCATCCTTAAACTAAGGTGGGTAAATATTATCCCAGTTTGAACTTTTTCTGCTGGGATTTCTGGATTTTTTTTCTTTCTAAAAATCAGATTATCCTTCTTTACATGCCCTCTAAAGCTCTTGCTTAGGTAAGATTTTAACCTGCATACTGGTAGTAAAGGTAAGAAATTGCATAGGAATATAACTTGTTTTCTTCCAAAGTTCCAATAAAGTGACCAGGAGACAAACCCAAGTTCTTGGACTGATCCAAAATTAGGCTTAGATGACTCTGGGGGAGATCTAAGCAATGATCTTTAAAGCATCTGTGATCTACCACCCCTAGAGGCTTTTAAACTCTGCACTTTTCTGAGTGATTTTATTATTTTATGTACAAGCATAAATGCCTTAATCTTGTTAAGACCAAATATCCCATAAATGGCTTTGGTATAAAAGGATTTCAAATAATTTACAAACTCAGAGGTTTTGATTTAATTAAAGTGTGCTTAACTATTCCAAGAGAGGCAATATATATTTTTATTATTAGGATATTTGCACTATTCAAAAAGGTGGTACTTTATTCTTAGAAATGAAAATTATCTTTCAGCACACAGGTCTCCAGGCTCCAGTGTACACAGAAAATGAAATTTGAATGATTATAATGTTGCCATAGTATGATATTTAAGAATGGATGGTAAAATCTGAAAAATTTTAACACCTTAAGAGGAAAGCTTCTGTCAATGTCTACTTAAATTTGCAAAAATTTACATAAATTCATGTGAAGGATGTCAGAGATAAAAATAGAGCAGGAAGGAAGATGGAGAGCAGGGGATCTGATCTACCACTACTGTCAGTGAACAACACTGTGACCATGGATACTTCTCCTTATTTTTCTTTTTTATCCATTTTTGCCTGATTTGATAAATCCTTCCAGGTGGCAACAGTTGGTCTTGTTCATCCATTTCTACATCAGCCATGATTTTGCGGGGTTATCCAGAACGGCAGCAGGGGATCACCCTGTTCAGCTGGGGAGATTTAGAAGGGACAGAGTTCCTTGACTGGATGTTATCTGCAAATCTGGATGTCTTCTGCAGCTTGTTTCTACTCAATCCCCTGGAACAGGAAAATGGATTTGTCACTAGTCAGGTCAGCAAAACAGAGGGAGATTCATTAAAAGATAATGTGGCAGGATGGAGCTAACAGAAAACAAGGACAAAATTGATGTTGTAAGATATTATCTTATGAGACAGAGGAGGTTTTTACAAAACACTCTATGTTACTTTTCCAGCACCTATTTTTGTCTCTGTGCTTTTGAAATCAAGCTCCATTAAGTTTTCATGAATCTTAGGACAAGTGCTGTGTTCTGCCAGGAACTGTTACCTGGCAAATGGTGTGTGAAAAAAAAAGTAGAAATCTGGACAGGGATAACTACTTACTACAGCATATCCCAGTTCGTTAATTTATAAGGGGTTTTTGGTCCTCCATCCAGAGTTAACTTATGCCATCTTTCCAACTCAAATCACTTTAAAAAATACTTTGAAATCTTAAATGAAGGAGTCATGCAAAAATTACTCCTTTCCCAATCAGGGATAAACTGCTTCCTTCCCAGTCCTACTGACTCTCATCTCTCTGCTGTCTTTGGGCTCTCCTTCTCTGTGACTGGTTTGGACCAGGACCAGATGTCTCTCTGGAAGCTGCCAAATCAGCAAGAAGCCAACCAGGTAAAAAAAGAGAAAATGACAAAAAAAAAAAGTAAATAGACACAGTGCTTTTCAAGATTGGTTTTCTAACTAACATATCACAGTAAAAGTCTGAATCTACATTAGCATGAATGAAATATCAGGCAAGGAAAAACAGATTGAATTATTTAATTTTCCAGTTTCTCAGGTGCCCATCCTTTTATTGTTTGAAAATAGGATTATTCTCTCCTCTCATGAGGAGGTTGCACAGACAACTGTGCATCAGAAACCAACTCCAAGCCTTTTGCCAACACAAAAAACTCATTATCCTCTGCCTAAAATCAATTCAGTTCATACAGCCAGGAAAGTCCTGCACTATGAGGAGACAAAAAAAATTACTTACACCCTGAACAAAAAAAAAACGAACAAAAAAAACCCCCAAAAACAAACAAAGAAAAAAAAAAAAACCAAACCTACAAAAACAAACAAAAAATAAAACCCCCAAAAAACTAAAAACAAAGAAACAAAGAAAAAACCCAAACAAACAAACGAAAACAAAACAAACAAACAAAAAAAACAACACAAAAAACCCCCCACAAAACAGCCAGGTTATTTTCCTGAAGGGAAGGATGAATCCTCTGTGTGATCCAGTGCACTGCAAAGTGAGCACCTCCTCGAGCTGCACAGACAGGAGGAGCTGAGAACAGAACAAGGCATTCAGTTTGGTTATTCTGATGGATGTCAGCTGTGGCTGCATCTTTCCACTGCTAAGATACAAACCTGGCAGTTCCCTGGCTTGGCTGTGACCTGTTCCCTTTGTTTCTCTCTAATCTATGATAGTTTTGTTGCTATAAGGAGCTTTGCATGTTTCTCCTGTGTTGCAATAAAGCAGATGGGAGTCAGTTTCTTCATGAAGAAAAGCTAATTCTTTATTCACATAACTCATTTTTATACAATTTTTATAGACTTTGTGTTTAACTCTAATTGGCTAGTAGTTTTCTTGCTATTTAATTCATTGGTTAGTAATTGGCATTTTACTTTTTCATCAAATCTTTCCATTCTTAGATGGTTTACATATTTTGTTCACTGATTCTCATGGGACAGACCTATTGTTTATGCAGGTGCAAACGGTTCTCTTACTAAAACAGGTTATTGTGTAACTGTTTTCTCATTCTTCTAATCCTTTCTTATGGAAACTTACAAATAAATTACTAGCTTAGGTAGAGCAGCACGGCTTAAACCACATTTTATAAGGCCTTTCTTTTATAATATCTTTACCTGCCTGCAACACTCTTGTGCCAGTGGTTCTCTTTCAACAGCTATTTCAAACACCCTTCACTCTTCTTCACAAGCTGCCACACTGACATCCTTCTTTACATGAACATCCCTCAGCTCTGCAGCTGCTGGTATCAGAAAGGCAAAAAATAACTCAAAAAACCCCCCCAAAGATAGGAAATTCCCTTCATCCCCTTCCTGCTGTGAGAAATGTGATTCTCTTCCACTCTTCTGATGCTCACACAAGGCATCACTCACAAGATCTGCAACAGGTTGTATGAATGGAAGGAAACAATACTTCAATAATGAAAATAGGCACAAGTGATATAGCAACTGTTTGTTCAAACAACACAGGGCATATTTCTTTGGAGTGAAAATAATTAATCATTGGAACACATTACTTGAATCCTCCATCAATGGTCTTTGCTAAACTTAAAACTGAAAAACTACAGAGACAAATGTGGAAACGTATGTGTATGAAATGCAAATCAGAGTATGGATTGGAAAGATAAATTATTCAGTGAAGAATTACACTTGGAAAGTCTTGGTCTTCTGGGTTTTTTTTTGTCCCAAACTGCTGTATTCAGCCTGTGCTCTATGGAGCTGTGGAGCATTAGCTAGGAATCAGCAGCAGGTAAATAAGAAAAGATATGTTATTCATAGTCTTAAACTTGCTACAAGAGGAACTTTCTTGTGGTCAAAAATACACAGGGAGTGTGCAAATCTCTGTGATTGGAAAACACCGGACACACGGGCAGGAAATGGCTCCTTTTGCCATCTCAGTTGTTTTCTGAATAATTCCAGCTGTTAAAAAAAACAACACAAACCAACAGATAACATAAATATGCATCTCAGCCTTCATTCAAAGCAGAGACCTGTCCCTTAGCTGCAGCAGAAAGATTGTAAATATCAACAGAGTGGAATCCAGAAATCAAAGAGCAAATGGTATTTTTGCTTTCCACCTTAAGGCTTTTGAGTCTACTAACCCAAGTTAGTTGCCATTAGTTCATTTTCTAGCACTAAACAAAAAGGTTTTCTATCCAGCCAGTAACATATACATATTTTATCATTTTTATTACTATATCATAGTCAGATTTAGTGGAGCAGCCAAATGCATAACTTGATATGTAACCCCTTGTGGATGCTGGTGAGAACCAGGGAAAACAGCAGTTTGCATTTCCCAAGCTACTCAAAGGAAAACAGAAGGGAAAGAATTAATAACAAAGTTTAGCACCTGGTGTTGTGGACAGGAGGAGTGTTTGAGGAATGTGATGTTTTGGTAAGAGCATGTTTACAAGAGGTGTTGCCTTCCTTGGACCAATGAGCTTATTCTATCCTTGGTTCAGAGAACCAGTCTATAAAAATGTGTCTACTCCTGCAATAAATGGCTGCTTCTGTTTTCTGAAGGAAGCCTGTGTTGCTGTATTTTTTCACCGCTGCCTAGCCTTACAGCAACAACACCCCATTGTAGTTTATTTCTGCAGGAAGTCTTTCCCCTTTTTTCTCCCCAGCAAGAAAAAAGATTAGAGAAGTTTAAATTCCCCTCTTCCTCCTCTTTCCCCCAGTTTATATCCTGAGCATGATGCCATAAGGAGTGAATATTCCTTTGGTCAGCTGGGGTCACCTGTCCTGGTTGTGTCTCCTCCACCCTCCCAGCCTCTCCCAGCCTGAATAAAAAACAGGAATGGCTTTGGCTCTGTGTGATCCTGCTCAGCAATAACAAAACCATCTCTGCATCGTCAACCCTGTGTTCAGCACAAACCCAAAACACAGCCCCACACCAGATTAACCCTACCCCAGCCAAAACCAGTACATTCAGTAAGGCAGTTGGGTGGTTAATTTTATTGCCTTGATTCTTTTTTTTCCATTTCACAGTTTTTGACAGAGATAAGAAAGGAACTTACTGTGCATTGCATACACAAACACAGCCAAATATTTTGGTTCTTCTCTCAGAACTGAATCCCCTGCACTGCTGTGAAGCAGCTGGGAGCTGGAAGTGCAATCTTGGTACTGCTGTAGCAGGAAGCACACAAAGTAGCCCAGCTTGGAGTCTCAGATTCCTGGAGCTGCTCTGAGTAACTCACAATCCAGGGCAGGTTTTTGCCTGCTGAGGGGCTCATTATTACAGTCACCTTTTCTGTCCTACAAATCTTCAGCTCCCGTTCTTCTCTCTGCTTTTCTTTTAACTCACTGCTGTCTTAATCTCCCTCTTCATCCCCCCTAATTTTTTTTTTTTTACATTATTTCTGCTTACTTTCTTTTTGTCCTTAAAGCCTTATGCAGAAAAAAAAAAAAAAAAGACAATTTACACTGAAAATAGGTATTCCATAATTCTATATGAAAAGGTGCAGCTTGGCACAGGCACTGGGAGGGTGGAGGATTGTAGATTAGTATCTTCTACTTAACTGCAGTTTAAGCTCTGAATGTATTTGTATCCAGAGCTGGTACAAGTGGGGAAGGAAGACCTCCCATCTCCAGTCAAATAAAATGATAGATGACAGAAATAATGAAATGAAAGTATCAAAATTCAGTTATGTCCATTTATTTATTTTAACATAAACACAGACTGATGCACATGCTGTTTCACAATCTTTGTAATACATCAAATGCCTTACATTAAAAATTAAAGAAAAATTATCTTCCCTCTGACCTCCATACTGCCACAACCTAGGAAGCTTATGTTATTTGTAAACTTTGCCTGAGTTTCAAATGCAGGTACTATCTAATTTCTCTTTTCTTGCTGACTTTTGAAAGTGCTTGTTGCTGCACAGATGTGTAAAGCTAACCCAGTATGAACATATTTGGTAATATATTTCCACATCATCACTATCTCAGTGTCACAGTTCTAAATACACAGCTGTGACAACCTCCATATCCTCAGCCCACAGATGGGGATGACCATGGCTGGAGAAAGTGGAATGAGAAGAGATGAATGGGACAGGAAGGACCCCTGTGACCTCATGTCTCACATGCACAATCTTTTAAGAATCCATTGTAGAGAAAGAGGAAAAAAAAATGCCAGTGAGCTCGAGGATGTGAATATCCAGAGCCTTTGTTTTAATCCCTGTATTGCATCTGGCACTCCAGATGCAAACCTTCTATTTTCACACTAATATTTGAAATGACCAACATGCCATCCAGAAAGACAGTGCTTCTATGCCTTGCAATAAGGAAAAAAAAAAAATATATGGCAAGTAAAAAGTTCAAATCAAAGGGTAGCAGATAAAAAAGCAGCTTTTCACTTAAAAGCCTTTCAAAGCCAGGAAGAGGTCTTGCATGAGAGGTTTTACAATCTAAATAGAAATAAGAGATAGGAAAAAGTCTTTCCCAATCACCTAAGCTGTTGCATCTCCATTATGTATTTTCTCTGACCTTGACAACTTGAGTCTGGTTTTGGTCAGCTCACCTTTTTGTTTTGGCTTTTGCACACTAATCTGTACATGTCCCCATGTGTGTCTGGTGCATCTGATAAGCCCTTTATCTCAAATCCTTTCATTATCACCATCCTACTGCTCTCTGTGATTAGGTATTCAGAAATTGATTCCCACTTTTGTACTGCCCATTGCACAAACATCCAATTCCAGCCTATTCTGTTTGCAGTTATGTGTGTTCATGATTTTTCTGTGGGGAAAATGCTGGGAAGAAACCACCTTTGCTTTCTATTGTCCCTGGTCAAAACCTGCTTTGAGACTTGCCTTTGTCCTGATGCTTCTGAGAAATCTTGGTGGAGGTCCTGGTGTCCAAGAAGTCCTGCCTCCCTTGCAGAACAATAAACCACTAATATTTCCCTGTACTTCCCAATCTGTGTCATAGCCATTTATTTCCTCCAGTCTCCTATAGAGATTAGAATCTGCTTTAGATACACACTTTAAAAGTTCTTAAAGTAAGGTCCTAACTTGTGTGAAAGGTCATAAGTGTCACCACAGAAATTATGAGGATGGATAAAAAGGTGTTGCTATCTCACTCTTAGAGAGAGTTAAATCAGGAAGACAGCAAGTAACACATCAGTGACAGAGCTGCAACTTAGCCCCCATCTTCTGAATTCCAAAATTGGCTTTCTGTATGAAAACAGCCTTCCTTGCTTACTAAATATGCATTGGAACTGTGCATTACCTCTCTCTATGTTATGTAGGGTGTGATTAGTCATGCTATGGGACTTTCATTGCCATTCCTTTCTGTCAGTACAGAGGTGTTTCTATTTAACCCATTGCCTATGCTGCCTTTTAGCAAATGGTATTGTTCTGCCACTTTTCAGAGTCCTCCATTTATCATTCCAGGAGTCAAAGGCAAAAATAAACTACTTACTCCTTTAATCAATATGATGGTGAATTTTATTTATCCCACAATCCCCTTCACTCTTCCTGCAGTTCTCTTCATGCTTTCAGAAATGCTGAAATTCTAGGGATTTTTTACCCATTTAGCTCTTGACTTTCCAGTCCCCTCACTTCTTTGCTTGTAACAAAGACAGATGTGTGTTGACTTCTGTGAAGTTGCTCAAATTTACGTGTATGGTCTTATTTATCTGTTTATTTTATTTTATTCACAGCTACTGAAGTGTCAATATGAGCAATGCCAGCATCTAACTTTGGCTGTCTTAGTCTTACAGTATTTTAGAAAACTATACATAGTGATAAACTTTAATATTTCCAATTTGCCAATAAACTAAGTTAATCTGAAGAAGTTTGAATTTGAATTTAATATTATTATAATTGTTAATAGGCATACTACAGGCCTCAAATCATAGCAAGCATTGTTTTAACAAGACAAACTTTTCCCACTGTCAGTGATGAACTGCATCTGCACTTTGTTATTGTAAGACCTGCTTAAGATTTATAACATCTGTGAATGGATGAATTTTATTATGTCTTTTTAATAACAGGATAGATTAGGCAGAAGGCAGTCAGCCAGCACTTCTTGATGTACCTGCTTAGCTAGTTCTGTGTGCTCTGAGACCTCACTTGATTTTATCTCTGGCAGTACCTATGCCCCGTGGAGACTAATACACACAGAGAGAATCATACCACTGATTGAAGGGTCTGAAAACACATTTAGATATCTACCTTCAGGGGCTGAATTTCATGAAGAACAACATGTTCTTTGCAAGCTGTGTTTCAGTGCCCAGGATGTCTCATCCCACTGGCACTCAGCTGGTGCAGACTGGAAGGGTCCATTAAGTTCCCAATGGGGAGTTAAGCACTACCAAAGTGTGAGCTCTTGGAAATGATGCAGCTCAGGAGGGCTGTCCATGTGAGAGTGAAAACTGCACTTTTTTTGGTAATAGCAGGAGTGCAGGTAATTCAGCACTGTCAATTTTAAACTTGGATGGTGGTTTGCTGCCTGACCAAGCTACAACAGATTATAATCATCCTCAGCTTCCTTGGTACAAAACTGACCATTTTATAGACATTCAGACGTGTCAGTTCTTTCTGAAGGGGTTGCTGCTACCTGTGGTGATGCAGAGCATTTCTCTCTGGAGTTTGAAGTCAGGTGGAAACACTAGAGCTGAGTTCCTACACAAACCCTCATAAATTAACTTTATTGCCCTTGGTGTAGCTCGCTAGTAATGGCTAGGTTGGCTCCCATATCAAACACTTATGCAGGGCATAAAACAGCTGTAAAGAGAAACTTTGGTCAGCACTTCAGGTACAAATGTCTACATCCATCTAATATGAAGTGATAAGACTCCCACAACAGATATCTAGAAGTGTGGCACTGAAGTTGCATTAAATGCAAAATTTCTGCACTGATCTTAATGCTGCCTCAAATGAGGAAAAAGAAAAAATAGATCANTCAATCCCATACCAGCTGAGGCTGCTAAATTCTATTTCAAAGTTTTTCCAATAGATGTTCTATGCAATCTTTTCATTGTTTGGATTTTTTTGGATCAATAACACTTATGAAAGGTAGTTTGTTCCACTGTTCTCTTTTAAATTCCTGTTCTTACACTATAGCAAATAATCCTAGATATTTCTTAAGCTATATTATTTTCATAATTTAAAACTGGGAAGTACCACAGAAAAATCTTTCTTGTGGAGAGTCAACAGCAAAAATTTTGCCAAAATTATGTAAGTAATTAATCCTATAAATAAATCAAAACATTTCTGTTGAAGAAACTGAGTGTTAAAACTGAGTGGCAGGAATTCTTTCGCTTGTCTTCATTGTAGGTTGATGAGATCTGCCTTAGACACAGAGAGATACAGACAATATCCATGAGTTATCAACTGAGAATGAGTATTTCTTAACTAATCCATGAAACCATTTAGGTGGTTTTAAGGAAAATGAGAGTAATTTAGCAGTGGCAGCAGTCCTGAATACAACAGATGCCCACACTGTTCATTTGCTCAGCCACAGTCCAGATGTTGGGGCAGAGTGAGCCTTCAGCAAACTTGCAGATTATGCTAAATATAGGAAGAGGCTGAGGCATCAAAAAGTAGGGTTTTAGACCAACTGAGTTTGTTAGTCTGGAGCACTGTTAGTCAGGAGACAACTTGCAAAGTCCACCAAGGAGAAATTGGAGTTTTACATGTGAGCTGGGAAATGCTCCAGAATCTTGCACAGAGCTCTGCAAAGCTTGGGAAGTCCCTGCTGGAAAGGGCCTGAGTACGACTGTGGATGGAGTGGGAGCCAAAAATACATTCTCATTTTGAGTTAGAGCATTCAGGAGGTTCAGGTCATTTCATGCAGCACAGGAAGAAGTTGTTCAAAGAGATTAAAATCTCCACCCTCAAACTTTTAGACTTGGCTAGGTAAAATCACCAGTTATATGGTTCATGCTTGCTCACAGTCATACTTTGATCCAAAGGTTGAAGGTTTCTAAAGGTTCTTTCCAAACAATGTATAAATTATTCTCTACCTACATCAGGCTCTGCAGATCTGAGTTGAAGATAGAGTATTTCTCAGTTAATGCAAGTCCCCAAACCTGCACACTTCAGGTCTGTGCACCAACTTCAGCTCATGTTCTGGGAGCAGAACAAGGCTGCCCTCATTGAAGCAGGAGTATTAGTTCAGGAACAACATGATGCTGACATGACTGCTGCATTTCTACATCAAGAGCTATTTTTTTGCAGTTAAATTGAGTGTCTCTGTAGAGAACTGTTGGAAGAAGGCTTTAAAACAAATAACAGATATTTCAGTCCACACTGAAAGCAGGAATTCCAGTACACAAATTCTGTAAAGTACTATACTATTTTTGCAAAAGAAACTAGAATTTTGAGGCAGGAGCAAATTTTATGCAACTTTAAACTCATTTTGGACACCATCGATATAAATTTCATGTCAGAGATATTGAACTGCTTTATTATTCAATATAATAAAGAATTTGAACTGGAATTTTGGTTTCTATCAGTATTGGAGGTTTATATCAGCCTTTCTATTTGAGATCCTAATTATTGTTTTCAAAACAGAATTAATCACAGAATCACTGGGACTGGAAAAGACCTCTGAGGCCATCAAGTCCAACCTCCAACTCATCCCCACCTCGTTGGCCAGACCAGACCACTGAGTGCCACATCCAGTTTTTCCCTGGACACTTCCAGGGACAGTGACTCCACCACCTCCCTGGGCTACCCATGACAATGCCTGACCACTCCTCTCATGGAGAAATTCTTCCTGATGTTCATGAAGCTCTGGCACAGGGTGCCCAGAGAAGCTGTGGCTGCCCCTGGATCCCTGGAAGTGTCCAAGGTCAGGCTGGACAGGGTTCTGGACAACCTGGGATGGTGGACTGGGTTCTGGACAACCTGGGATGGTGGAAGGTGTCCCTGCCCATAGCAGGGGGTTGGGACAAGATGGTCTTTTAGGTCCCTTCCAACCCAAACCATTCTGTCATTCTGTGACTATATGATTTCCAGCCACCTTTTTAGGCTTTCTTTATTTCAAGTAAATAAGTCAAAACTTATTATAGTTCATATGTTAATTTGTGTTGGGAAATCTGTTCCCCCCAGTCATTTAGCCATTGTCATATTGCCTATTTGATGCTCCAGAGTCACAGGCTTTGGGTTGGCTGCACATTAAACACTGTAGAGCACAGTTTCCAAGTTCTGAATTTGCCATAAGCAAGAGATGCAACTTCTGTTGCTGCCCCCAAGGGCTATTAAAACATCCAGCAAGATGCCATGGATAAATAATGGGTTTTGCACCACATATGTTAAATTCTACATTATCCTCAAAGGAACTTACTGAATACAAAGTTTATAAAGTTGTTAGAGGCATAGACCATCTAAATCTTTCTTTAAGATAAGAAATCTCCCTGACTGACTGAATATGGAAACTTCTTACAGGAAGCACAGCTGTTTAGCCATGATCTTCTGGATGAAATCTTAGTTTTCATTATAACAAAGTTTTTAAGCATGTGAATGCTTCCTTAGCATCAAATAATTACTCTCACATTTCAAGTTATGCACAAAAGCTTAAAAGCTTAAAATCTTTTGTCAGTCACAGTTCATCTCAGAAAGAATAACCATTGTACTGTGCTTTACCTTTGAGACAATTCTCACAGAAAGTAGAATAAAGTATCATTTCTTTCCCCTTTGCTGCTTGAGCAGATAGTAGAAAAGTTAAGCATATGGTTAACTGCTGTAGCATAATATAAAGACTTGAGAATACTCCAGTTTAGGATCAGAACTCCAACACAACCTTGTTTTCTGTAAGCCATCTGTATTTCTGTAATTGGCTCCTATCGACCCTTCAGAATGTGTTTTCACACTCCTCTAAGGCTTACACTTTAGTCAGTGGCCATGCTGACACCATTCTGCTGCAATGAGCCACGAGCATGTCCCAGAGGACAGATCCTCTGAGCTGCTTACAGAGATCCATCCTTATGGCACCACACAGCAGCCTGGCTACAGCTCCAGGGGTGCACTCAGGTCACTTACACACCTCTCAGAAAATGTGTCTGAGTAGTGCTGGCTGTGCCCTTGCCACGCTCCAGCTTCCTCCTGAAGGATGCATCTCTCTGAAATATCTCACATGAGACTTGACCCTTTGCATTTACTCAATTGCTCTCCCCACACACATTACCCAGCTCTCTGGAAGCACCAGGGAATCTCATGACAAACTTCTACAAAGGTGAGACTGATCACAGATGTGTTTGCAGCCAGGATGGAGCTCTGCATCAGCCCCCAGAGAGAGCTGTCTGGAAAATTCAGTGCAGCAACAAACTCCAGAAGCTTTGCTCCTTCCTTGACTGCTGTTTATTGAGTTTATAATCAAATGTTCCCTAGGGAGGAGCTCCATGTGCCAACAGTCTTGGCTGAAAAGAGGTTTTGTTCGCCAAAGAGCTCTGATTTGCTTGGCAAGCAGAAAAGTTAAAGCAAAAATTGGCACCTAGTAAATGCTGGTTGATAATCAGGGCCACAAGTCTCCTGAAGTTAGTGTAAGAAGTGAGAAGTAAGATGAAACTAAATTTGCCCCATGCGGCATAGCAGGGCATCAGAACTCAGATGGAAATTTTCAGCTATCCCCAAAATTTTTTCCAGCAGTTCCTTCTATACTTAGACCAACTGATGGGCGTGGCTTGTATGCTCATATGTGTTAATTAACATTAATGTGGATGAAAATTCTGACCATCCCAGAGATCTCTGAAGAAATTCCTGCTGCAAAATTGGTCATTATACACAGATAAAAAACCTGTAAATAATCTATGACAAGTATTCCTGCAGATGCAGGAGGCCTTGAGAACATCACAAACCACTTCCACATGTGCTATATACTGGAAAGCTACAACTTTCCACTTTTGAATCTAAGAGGATAAAAAGATTTTTCCAAGTAAAAATCTCACCTTGGGATTTTGGAAAACATCATATACACTCAAGTGTGTATATATCTGCTTTGACACACCAGAGACCACGATCCTAAACCTGGCCAAGCTTGTAGGATTCTTTTTATTCATTTCAATGGATTTCTAATCTCATGTGGCTTAGTCTGGCAGGACTTAAAGCTGTTACCTTTGATGGTTGGCCTTTAAAATCAATTTTAATATTCTAGTCCATATGAGGCCAGCACTGGCCATGGTACATAAAGTGCCAACAAAGAGATGAATTAATCTAAATAAAGCCCCTTGGGACTAATGTTAATCAAGATCAAAGAGTAAGAAGTGAAGATTCCATACAAATATGTGCAAGGGGTTTGTGTACAACTATCAGTTGGAAAGGACCTGGAATGAGTGGAATTCATAGCATTTATTTAGAATGATTGCCACACACATTCACAAAAAAAAGAATACATTTGTAAGAAATGTTGGGAAAGATGCCACTGACTGGATAGTGGAAGATCTTGCTTATTAAATTGCAAATAAAAGAGAAAATGTCTGATAATAAGTGTTTAAGACACATACTTGCCTTGACTATGACCTGCAGTCATTGCTGGAAACATTGGTGAAACACTGGAAAATGAAACTAATTATATATTTCCTAAGGAGGAAGAAAGGATGCTGAAGGAATGCTCTTGGAGTGAAGAACCAGCTGGGGGAGATCAAAGTTGTTAAAGAGCATGAGATTCAAAAAAAATCTTGCACAGTGAGCAGATGAAACAAAAATGGTTCACAACAATCACACAAATGGAGTCCCTGAAATGATGGAGGTTCATCTTTTGTTGGAGAAATGTGGACAAATTAATAAGGGAAAACATGTACTGCACCAGAAAAATAATGGTAAAATCTGAAATGAGATAAAAGCACAATGTGAGATTTACCAAAGTGACTGCTTGTCATTTCTGCAATTTGTTATCTTCCTTTTTCAGCTTCATTTCATCAGAGAAAAGGCTATTCAATGATTCAAAAAGGGGAAAGAGGCGATTGCAGAACTGTTTTATACATATGACCTGAAGTTGTAGGGCTGGAATAAGGTAGAGGTTGATTCTTTGAATTAGTCTGAATATTTTTGAATATTTTAGAGCAAGAACCTGTCAGGAGGATGGGGAGGAAGGTAACAGTCTATGAGATAATGCCGACAGTTGGATTTCCTGTGTTTGTTGTAAGGCTGGAGGCAAAGGACTGAGTGCAAACAATGCGGCTGAGAAACATAAGAGTATAATTATAATTGCTATAAATATAATTGCAGCAAAAAAGGAGATAAAACTCAGCTGACTAGATCTTGGATCCAATTACAAAATGAAGAGTACATTCCTTTTGAGAGTCGTTTTTTACATGCATGTAAGCAAAAGATACACGAGCAGAAGAGATTAGGTAGAAAATTACTTGGAATAATATGTCTTTGGGAAAGAAGTGGTTGGTTGTGTTTAAAATGTTTTTATGCAAGAAAAAGAGGATAACTAACTTTAAGTGAATTATTAAACAACAGTAGAAAATGGAAAATGTTAACTTTATATTGCTAAACTTGAGATATTTACAAGCATACCTTCATTTTATCTTGTTGCATTTGCTCCATTTACAGCCAGCAGAAGAAGTGGACTTTTCTGGGACACAATTCCTTTGAAGACATCTGAATTAGACCAGATGAATTCCACTCAAGTAGTGACTATGTCATTCCAATGAGTACAAATAAAATTTAAATGCCTGCCTCATATGTAGATATCTATATTTGTAGGCATTTCCAGTCATGTGATATAAATCTCATTCTAACACTTTATTTAGGGTGGCAAGGAGGGCACCAGTCACAAGTAGAGCAAAAGCATTGGGTAAGAAAGGATTCCTAAAGTTAGACAGCCAGACCCAGATTCCAGTTGGTACGAAATTGTCAGATAACAAAATCAAACATCACCAAGTCAGAAGAGTTTCTCCCTAAGATATAGACCTCAAGCAGAAAATAAATATTAAGAGTGTCAAAAATTTTCATGTAAAAAAAAATGGGGATTTTTAAGCCCTTCTTTCAATTGTTACAAAGTGTGTGTTAGATTATGTATACAGTAAATATAAAAAAATAAAAGGGAAAGTGCACTTCATCAAAAACTTTTCACATTGGTGGAAATGTTCATTTGACTATTTTCATTGAGATTAGCAAAATATATCAGTGTCTTCAACAGGAGCTGAGGAACAGCTGGGTAATTAAAAACAAGAACAAAAGACCCATTTTTTGTGGTATTTTGGGACTTTAATGACATCCACCATGGCAAAACTATTTAAGGTGGGATTGGATCTACACTGCACTTTTTTTTTCTCAGTATCCTTCCCATAGGAAGGAAAGAAATAAATGTAGCATCAGCAGGCAAGTCACAACTTCCTAATCAACATTTGTGTTTCCATGTATGTGTAATCTTTCTCTGTCACTCCCTCTCTCTTCTCCCAAGAAGTAAAAGGAACCCTTTAGGAGAGACAAGCAGCCACCACATCACAAAGAAATCTGGGAAAAGGGCGTGTAACTGTCAGACTCGTACAGTTACACTTTATTGGTATTATTATATTGGGAAAAAACAGAGCTGTACTTAAAATCTTTAAAATGGGAAAGTTTCCTTGTGCTTGGATTCCATTAGGCATTTGATGCAAACCAGATTTGCAGCAGAAAAGAAATACAAGCAGGAATTAACACCTTGAAAATTGAAGTGTAGGAAACAAATTAATGGATGCCTGTGGAGTGGTCTTAACCTGGCAATGAGAACAATTGAGTGCTGCAGTAAGTTAGACCAGATTATTTCTGTGAATAGAACTTTATTGCAAATGTCTTCTCTTGTTTCGTTAGTAAATAGGTTACAATTGGTAGTGATACCCTACAACTATGTTGTGTTTATTATTCATAAGAATTTGCCAAACAGATACACTTTTAAGTAATTTCCAAGCTCTGAATCACTTTCTAGCTGCTTCTCAGAAGCTGTACTACAAAAACAGTCTGTCACTTACTTAATCTGGGATTAATGGAATTTATTGTACACTGGACTTGAGGTCAAGACATATTCACATGTCTGTGTGCATTTTATTGTGTTGGCTGCTCACACATTTTTCTGACACTTGATTAGGTGAAAAATATTTAAGAAAAAGGAAAGAGAAGAAGAAATGTATAATAAATAATGCAAGTTGCTTTTTCAAATAAAAAAAACCCCCACACCTGTTGGATTTAATAAACTCTCAGAATTCAAGAACTTTTTTGCAAGTGGAAAGCAAAAGATATGTGCCTGTATCACATGTTCAGATACAGACAAATAACAACAGCACTTAATGAATCAGGCAGATTGGATGTTGTCCCCTTTCCTGCAATGAACTCAGCAACCATGGGATATAAGATCCATGTTTGGCTTTGATCTGGGAAAGCATTAGATAGGTACATTTAAGAACTTGCTGCTTCAAAAATAGAATGTGCACAAGACACAAGCGTAAAAAAAGGAGTGAGGACATGTTCTATAATTTTATTTTGATCTACTACCTTTATTTTGAGATAAGGTAGATTTTGTTATGGAGCAATAAATTACCTGGTCAGCCAGGAATGAGTGTGGAAGCTGTGGGATCCAGCCTGTTGGCAGACCAGCTGGTGCTCCTTGGAAACAGTATCTTGACAGGTTTGGCTCTCCCTGGTTCAAAAACTTGCTCTTTCCTCTGTGAATATATTTGCAAAGCTTTGGTTTCCTGATGCAGATTCATTTCCACTTTCTTTCAGTAGATGAGGGCTGCCCAAGCTACGGTGAAGGTGATGGGAAGGATGTGTCACCCACAGCAATGCCAGGTGTTGGGAAATGCAAATGGAACTGCAGAAACAATACTCTGCACTGTCTTTGGAATGATTTCACTGCTCCAAGGGCCACAGGCTGCTCTTCAGCTGTCTAGCCTGCTCTTCATTTGTCCAGCCTGCACATTTTTAGGTGTTCAGCTTCCCACCTGTCTGCTGCCCATGGCTCCTTTCCCCGGGACAGTGGCCAATGTGGTGGAAAGGGAAAACCACTGCACATGACCCTAAGCAGGGGTTAAAAAATTACACAAAGTTCTTGCTTTCATTGCTTTCACTCTGCTGATTCACCAGACTGAAACAATTGTGGTTTTATTATTATTCCTATCCTTATATTAACCACTAAATAATTTCTGGTCAATTCCAAACTATTTTACTAATACCCCAAAGATTTATAACCACATGGATTCACTCATTCCTTGATCTCTCCGAAGGCAACACAAGTTCCAAATAACTCAGTAGATCACGACAAAGGTTTTTGTGATATGGGATGATTGAACAATAAAAACTTGTTCTTATGAAACTGTCATTACTTTCTTCCTCAAAAAAAATGATTCAATGATTCCAAATGCATGGATGGATGGGCCATCTGATTATATTGTCTTCATCAAATCAACCCCAAAGCAAAAAAAGAAAAGCTAATGGAGCATGTAAAATTAAACAGTAAAGTCACATAAATGCAAGCAACATTTCTTTCCCTTTTAAGCCATTAATGTTGAATACCATAATGTATCAGTTCATATTTTTGCTTCTCTACATTCAGAATCAAATCCCCTCACTTGCTTTGATTGAGGTAAAGTTGCTTTGCTTTTCAGGATGCTCATGGATTATCAAATAATCTATAGAAGATAAAGTAGGTGAGAATAAAATGTATATATGGAGTTATAAATACAGTATTTTGACCTAAATAGTGTGAATCTTTCTATAAGCAAAAATTTTAAAAGCTGTACGTTCGTACGAAAAGGATTTCAGAGCATGATAGTGTATAAAAATTATATTTTCTTGTGGTAGTAAAATAAATGTAGTATATATCTAGGGATGGAAACTCCAAATGTTAATGTTAATATTCTTTTTAAAAGTGATTCCAGAAAAAGTGGAAAAATAAAAGTAGTACACTGTGATTTTCATATCACGTTTCATTTTGTGGCGACAGGTTTCTGCCTGTGCATGCATATTAATATGGCACTATGTAGTCCAAGAGTTTTGGTAAGCATTCTATCTTGAATGATGATATCCCTGTTTTTAAATTCATTGAAAATCAATCTCTAAATTTTGTTTACAAATTGTGGTTCAACTTGTAAATAAATATCTTTTATTTCAGATTTTTCAGGAGATTATGTCACTGTTGTAACTGTAAGCTAAGGCTGATCTTCAGATATTAATTTTTTAAAGGTTTTTATTTTTAGTCTTCCTCATCTTTTGTTAGCACAAAACCCATGCTCTGTAACTGATTTTATTGTAAGAGGGAAGGCATTCATGAGACAGCTGACATGTGATTCATTGGAAATATAGACAAGAACATATCCAGGCAACCCGTTGGATATTTTATATCCCTTTCACTAAACCGGATGTTTTTAGATAATCTGAGTATCTAAATCATAAGATATAAGGTTTCTAAACAAGAATCTTCCACAGGACACCTTCCACTATCCCAGGTTGCTCCAAGCCTTGCCCAAAATGGCCTTGGACACTTCCAGGGATCCAGGGGCAGCCACAGCTTCTCTGGGCACCCTGTGCCAGGACCTCCCCATCTCAAAAGAAACATTTTCCCCCGAAAATCTAATCTAAACTTGTCCTCTTGTTTGAAGCCATTGACCCTTTGTGCTGTCCCTCCATCCCTTGTCCCCAGTCCCTCTCCAGCTCTCCTGGAGCCCCTTCAGGCACTGGAAAGGGCTCTGAGCATTCCCTGGAGCCTTCCCTCCCCAGGCTGAGCATCAGCAGCTGTCTCAGCCTGACAGCCCCCATGTACCATGGAAATGTGCATTTGAGTCCTGGATGAAAATAGAAAATAGACAATATGATGGTGCACCAGGATACAAGCGCATGGATAGGAGGACAGAGGATTATTATTATTGGTTGTGTTTCTTCCATTTGCATGATCCATGTGAAAGGATATGATGAACAATGAACATTTCTAAAGACTTCTTGTCACCTTAGGGAAGTTATTTGCTTATTTTGAGCCTAAATTTGTGTACAGAAACAACTATCAGCTTTTCCCATTGAGTGCATTTCTATTGTATGTCTTCAGTGTCGGACTGGTCTTTGTTATGTGTTATCTTAGTGCCATTTCCTAAGCAATTCTCTGCTGACTATGAACCTAGAGAGAAGAAAAAAACCCTGAAATAATGCAAATAAATAGGCAGGGGTGTTTTTTATTCATGACTGTCAGTGGTAGATACATTTTGCACATACAATTTAAACTTGTCAGAGATTCCAGTTTCAGTGCTCAGATGTTGTATTGGTGTTCTCTGATGTTGCTGTATTGCAGAAATAAGTCACACTCAGATGAATGACTGTGAGGGAGAGTATTACATGAAATAATTCCAAAGGAGAATGTTAAACTTTGCATTTTCAGATGCAAGCAAAGTGATGGTTTGATGAAATGGTATCAGTAGAACAGGAACCTCCAAGGGCCCCTTCAGCAGCCACAAAAGGGGCTTTAAAAAGACTGCAGTAATTGCCTGCAAAGAACTGTGTGATCATTAACTGTTAACCTGAAACTTCAGTAATGTTTTATTTTACCCATGAGTGCTTTTTTCTCTTTCAGAGTGAGCTCTGCTATATTGTAAATCTTCCCAGAAAAATCCCCTCAACCTTGCTGATGCTGTGTATGAAAGTCCACCTGCCTCTGAACAAACATGGCCTGGCTGGTTGCTGGCACCAGCAGAAAACAGTAGCATAAAATCCTCACTTGTGCAATGTAATTGGAAGGAATGCCAGGAATAATATGGGGACTTTTTTTTTTCTTTTTTTTTTTTTTCCTAAATCATGAGGGGAAAAAAAAAACCAAACCAAATGAAAAACCAACAACCTGAAGATGATTTTTAAACCAAGTCTTAAAAAAAAATAAAAAATATATCCCCCACACCCATCAGATCTAGCATGGATTTATCACAATGTGAAAAACATAACTTTGTGTCCTGGAAACTTTACTAACAGGTTAGCAGGTGTATAGGCAGCACAAACACAGTCAAATGCACACAGGGAAGCTGGAGTTGCTATAGGAGCTCTGTTTCTCCCATCAACACTGATGGGTGTGGCAACTCTCTCCATTTTTACTGTAGGCGTAATTAGCTGAAATGGGTAACATATTTAGGTAATAACACTGCCATTTGCTCAGGAGCTGCCACATTTACAGGAAATGTGATTATCTCCTGGTAAATGTTCTCCCTGTATCAGGGATAATTATGCCCTTGTAGGATGCTATATAATAATTTGGTTTTTAACCTAAGGATGAGAAGCATGGGCTTTGCTGTCTCCTTTGCAAAAGTTACAGCAGAAATTCGTATTCCTACACAAAAATGTTCACCAGCACTACCATATTATTGAAAATGGGTAAATAAAGTTATCTTCAGTTTGTCTTGTCTACCAAAAAGGAGGAGGAAGGGTGCTTAATAAAAAAGTTTGTGAGAAAATGTAGATTAATTATTTGAACTTAGTTTTCATGGAAAGATGAAATATTAACCCAAATTTGGGGTGGAACTAATATTCAGGATAGGTATCCTGTGGGTTTTTTTTGTTTGTTTTTTTTTTTCAGAGAGCTTAAACCTAGGCAGTCATTTCATTAATCTTTTTCCTATGAGACAGAATATCTTTATCCTCACCATTTCCTAGACCAAATAATCAAGATCCAGTGGTTTTTGATGCCTAAAAGGTGACTAGAGCATAATTACACAAACAATTGAAATGCAACAACTGAGCTAAGGTTCAAAGTCTTCTCTTATTGCTTTGGGCTCTGAGTTCATGGGTTCTCACAGATGGATTAGAGAGGGGAAAAAGAAGGAAAAAAAGTAGGAAAAAAATAAAATATTAATACAATAGATTTAAATATGTACTAAGTTAGAATGGAGCAGAAACATTTTTGAATGCTACAATTAGCAGAATTATGGAGATGCATCTCATGGCAGTCTCTGGGGCTAGCCTGGAAGTAGATGTTTTACTACAGGACAGTATAGAACAGGAGTTAATGTAAACCTTTCACTTGCTTTTCTTCCATTTTTCCCATTGAAAATAAAGTGATTCACACATGCTGGAAGTATTTTATTATCTGAATTCATATCTCTGTCTGCTGTGAAAACCCTGTGGTTCTAAGGTCAGAAAGAATCTGGATTGCTGCTCTCCTAAATGTTCATAGCAGTCACCAAGCATTTCTCAGAAACGGGATGAAAGAACAAACAAAAATAATCTCATGAATATGCATTTTAAAATGTAAATAGGGCCTAAGCTCCATAATTTTACCATCAGAACAGACTGAACAGGGGTGTGTGTATTTTTGTGTGTGTATATATATCTGTGTGTATGCTTAAATAGAATTTTGATTAAATTTTTCAATATCAAAGAAAAATGATGTCTTCTAATCAAATTTACAAAACTCTACAAACCAATCTGCAGCTTTCTGGTCCCTGTTTGCAACAATACAGTTGAAAAATAATTACAGCTAATACATATAAAGAAGCTACACATCATGCTAGGTGATGGGTTATAGAAAATCAAAAGCAATAGAATTAAGATTTTAAAAAACCCTTTTTATTTTTTTAAACTATTCAGCTAGTTAGTGATGAAGCCTGTGGAGAAACAAAAAAAAAATTTTGTGATTGAATTACCCAGAATTAGGCTGAATAAAGCTTTTTAAATAATGCTATAGAGAACAATTCCACACTAATGGCAGTGAACTTAGATGATCTCAGATTATCTTTTCCAAAACTGATTCTTATGGGGCTACTTTTTTAGCTGACATACCCATTAATGGCTTATAAAGGAGAAATAAAGAGAGGGAATACAAAAGGCTATTAATCAAAGAAGTTTCCCCTAACTGGTCAAGGGACCTTTTTACACTAAGACATCCATTAGAGTCTCTATCACTTAGATATGTAACAGTGTTATGTTACATATTTTCTTTAATGTAAATAATTGATGTGTTTGTGAATTAGAAAGAAAGTTTGAAAAAAAGCAATGTAGAAGGTGTTTAATTTGTCATATGTGTTAATGCAATGGGGTCTTTTTTAATTGCCAGTGCCTTTTTGGTCCAGTAGGTTTTATTGTGTGATCAGCAAAGTGACTTTGGAGCTAGACCCAAAGCACAGCCCTCACATACAGCCAAGGCACATGTGTGCAACTGGGATCCCACTTTTAGAACTTCAATAGTCCCCAAATATTACCAGCCACCATAAGCAAGGGGGTCTGGGTTTTATCCCCACTGCTGCAGTGAAAGAGGAGACATCTCAGGCGTGAAAAGTAACTGCAGCTATAAAGTCCTAAAAGGCTGCAGATGTGCTGTAATGTACAACAGTTTCATGGCATGCTGGAAATTAAAAAGTTAAAATAAATCACGGTGTGAGCCCCCAAAAGAGAACTCCTAAAAACCAGGAAGGGCTGGTCTCAGGAGCCATTGCTCACCATGGTATTGCCCTGTAGCCACAGAGTATTGCCTTGCTGTTGCATTGTGGTCTCTGCCCTGTTGAGCACTGGTGCTGCTGTGGCTTCTCCAAACTTTTCTGTGTTGTCCTTGGAAAGCACTCCCTTGTCCTCATCAATAAATCAAATCACAACAAGAGCTAATGAAGGCAGAGCCTTTGCTCAGTAAAATCCGAGTGCCACTTTGGGTATGGCTGGTTGCACATTGCAGGTGATGGTTCAGGTAGGGACTGCCAGGAGGCCAAGTTATCATCATCTCTCCCCAGTGGGATGTTCCCCAGCTCGTCTTGAGGCTGATAAATGTATCCCAAATTGCTTGACTTCCTGTGAAGTAAGCGAGCTGCAAAATCAGAATGAAGACAAGGGATAAATGTGATCTCTAGTGTATCAAAGGGTTATAAAAATTGCAGCCCAAGCTCTTCCACTGTGCTTAGAGCATGCTTCATTTAGATTAACACTGCATGGACTTCAGGTCTCATCTGTTTGCTAAAGGATTTGCAGGGTTCCTTCTCACTGACATTGCCTTAATTCATACTAATTGCTTTTATTCCAACTACCAACCACTCCAGGGTCTGCTCTAATAACTGGAAATCCCAGATACTCAGCTGAGCACTCATAAATTGAACTAAAGAATAAAAGTCAAAACAGTAATATTTTCTCACTATATTACAGCTGACTCATAACAAACAACGATGTTCATCATAAAATCATCAGAGAATGGCTTGGGCTGGAAGGTCCCTGAAAGACCATCCAGTTCCAGCCTCTCTGCCATGATCAGGGACACCTTCCACTATCCCAGGTTGCTCCAAGCCCCACGCAGCCTGGCCTAGAAAACTTGCAGGGATAGGGCAGCCACAGCTTCTCTGGGCAACCTGTGCCAGACCCTCACCATCCTCACAGTACAGATGTTCTTCACTCCTTACTCATATTCAGGTATAGTTGTCATAACAACCTGAGTTCTTACATGGTAAAAATGATGGAGAAATTGGTCCTTTTCCTGCCTTGAATTCATCCAGAGCCTGTCTCTCCATCATGATGTCAAATCTGTCATTCTACAGAGGAGAAAACTCCCATCTGTGTGACCCTGCAGGAAACCTCTGCTGGAGAGCACACGGATCACTCAGTCCTGTGCAAAGCATTGTCTGCAAACGCTTCCTCATTTTTACAGCGATAAAATAAAAAACATCTTGTAAGGAGATAATCAAATAAAACAAATGCCTATCAGGAAGAGAGAAAATAATATTTAGATTCTATTGCTTGTGACTTGTACAAATTTACACAAAGTTGTCAGCAAAGTGGTGTTTTTCTGTTCTTTGTTCCTCCATACTTCATTTTGATGTTCTCGTAAAAGAAACTTCACCACTGAAAGGACCTCAAAAACTTAAGAAAGAGTAGGCAGTCATTTCTATCTGTATTTGTGCCACAAAAGACAAAATAATTTTATGAGATAGCAAACAATAAATTCTCCTTTGCTTTTCTGATATGGGAGCCACATTTTCAGGGTACAGTGTGTATTTAGCTATAGAAAATTGTTCAAAATGACACCAGGTATAATTCACTCAAGAATCTGAAAACAGCAAGGCAGCATGAGTCATCTCATTCAAAGTGGCAAAAGAGGAGAGTTGTGTTCTTCGACAAAACAAAATTGGACCTAAACCATGAAGTGTGTATTGCCCATTATTTGCAATTGCCAGTGAGAACCCCATGATTCCAAAGGAGATTGGACATTGTCCGTGGTTGTCTCCCATTGTCTATGGGAGATGATAAGAAGCAGACATTTTAAACAAGCAGAAGTAGCTCATTTTAGCCATCCTGCCAAAATCAATAGTATTTTAAAGAGCTTCAGTGAGAAACAACTTGTTGTGCCAGCAACTGACACAGTGTGTGTCAAAGAAATTAAACTCTTCTTTCTACAGGCTTTGGTGTAATTTAAGGGAATGTGAAGGAGGTATTCCATGAGTTTTGCAGCCCTAATAGGGATGGAAGTTACCTCTCTGCAGCCTCCTGTTCTGCAAAACTGCCCTCAAGGTCAGCAAAACTTTTGTCTGAGTGAAGACTGAAGGGCTGGGATAAGAAGTGTGACTAAACCTGAGTGGGGTGGTTTGAGAACTTTTGTTTGGAAAACTGATCACAGACAGTGTGAGCTCAAGCAGCCCCTTTGCTTTGAAAGCAAGAGAAGTCTCCACCCCACCACAGCCATTCTCAGGTGTGTGTGCTTCAAGGGTGTTTGAAAATTGACATCTGTGAGCCCTAGAAACTTAACCATTTCCAGTATGAATTAGACTTGTGATTACCTATGTACCTGTACACCTTATGTCACACCTTCCTCTGCCCAGCAGTGCTCCTCTCCACCAGCTGGAATGCAGGGGGGAACCTGGGGCAGGATCCAGCACTATCACAACCCAATGTTTATCCTTCAAGGGGTCAATTCCCTACAGAAAAAAACCCAAAATACATAAAAATATGAACTCCCTTGAATCTCCCTCTCTAAGGCCATTACACTTCTGAAACAGCTTCACCTTCCTAGTAAATAGTTCCAGTGCCTAAAGGGGGTCCAGGAGAGCAGGAGAAGGACTTGGTACAAGGGCTTGGAGTGACAAGACAGGGGGGAATGGCTTCAAACTGACACAGGGCAGGGTTAGATCAGGTATCAGGAAGAAACTCTTTACTGTGAGGGTGTTCAGAGCCTGGCACAGGGTGCCCAGAGAAGTTGTGGCTGCCCCATCCCTGGAAGTGTCCAAGACCAGGACTGGGCTCTGATAAACCTGTGGTAGTGGAAGATGTCCCTAACCAAATCATTCCATGATTCTATGAAATCACCTGAAATTATTGAAGGGCTGTGTGATTAGCTTAGCTGACAAGATCAATATGTGTCTTTCAGGACTAAGATTTAGCTGTTTTGCCTCAACTTCCTAAAAGAATAAAATAACAGAAACCCTATCACATAAACAATGAAACAATAAAAAAACAATATAGTTTCTTTTTTTTTGCCCTGAGGGGAAATGATCCATAGTAAAGCACAATCCTTAGATTTGGTATAAACGTCGCTCAGAGATTTTACACAGTCTCCCAGCCCAGTATCTGCTATAACTATGACTCTAAAACGTGGGACTGTACCTCCCATCATCCCCACATTTACTCTTCCAGGAAGAAGAGGAAGAAGAATTTATATCCATCTTTCTCCATAATCAGAGGTTTTGCCACAGAAGGGACCCACTGTACACAGTCCTATAAATTTCTTGAAAATCACATATTTCCTTTGTTTCAGCATTCTCTGCTGACTGATGTATCCTGTATCAGTCTCCAGTTGCCCTTCCATTGTGACTTTATGTAAAACAATAAAACAGGAATGTAAAAATACAGAGTTGACTAACTCTTCAGGTCTGAGATTGGAAAGAAGACCATCATGGCATGATTCAGCACCCTAACATTTCTTTTTCCTCATAATTCTTCAGGTGAAAACACTTCTGGTGAAGTAAATATTCCTAGGTTCTAGTAATTTAATTTGTTAATCTGTAAGTGGGATTTGTTCTACATTGTCTTAATAATTTACCCGGAAAAATTGTCTCTGAGTGTAAAAAAGTAAACATGTTTAAAACCCACTTAGCCTGTGAATAGTTTTATTTTCTGAGGCATTCATAAATAACAACTAAAATGTTTAAAAACATTGCACCATTATAATAATAACAATAAAGCCTACTGTTGTGAGGCTTCTGAAAATGTCATTTTCTTAGAGAATAACAATGCCACACCTGGTTTGTCCAGTTATGTTGGGGGGAAGAGACTTTTAGCAGCCTGAATAATCTGATTTGAAGATTTATTTTCTAAAATAATGTTAACATACAATTTCTGGATATTAAATGTTACAATATAAAAATAATCTAATGAAATTCTATTTTTTTTCATATGGGATTTTATTACACAGCTTTTGAATTTACTTCTGCACCTTGCAGGAGGTGATAAATCAGTGTGTCCCAATAACAGCAGCTATTTAGTCACATACATTGTGGCTTCATGACTTCAGAACACTGATTTTGACCACAAGTTTTAAAGTGTCAAATCTCAGGTGATTACTTTCCCAATGTTTATTTTCAGAGCCTTTTTTTTAGACAGCACTGAATATATACATATGTATGGCAACAGCTTAGCACAAACTGTGTTAGAAAACCATTTATCTTTGCTTGTTGAAATAGTTTTTGTAGATATCAATTCACATTCATTATTTTCCATACAGATCCCTTTTAATGCAGCTACTTCAACAGTATACAGTAAAGAATGTCCTTATTAGAATCATTTGCATATTTTTTTTAGATCAGTAGTCTATTTAAAATGGAGTTTGTCAGGCTTAGATCTCATTGCCTATTTGTTCTTTCATGGTAAAAAGAAAGAAATAATAGGTAAGTAGGTGAATACATAAAATTTGTGAAGCTCCACTTATTTGCTCCACAAAAGAAAGCCAAGATTCTTGCTGTCATTATGCCCTCACTGCACCTTATTAGAAGATCAGCTGAAAAAAATGCTGAATGCACATTGGACATTTAAAACAGACAAACCCTGATGTGAATGCAGCAGCTGCATGGATTTGTGTGTGATGTACAGAGCTGGTACTGCAGTGGATTTTAAAATGGAAGTTTAATGTTCAGAGCTCTCAGCCAAGCCCCAGTAGATCTTAAACTCCTGTTGAGACCTTCCACAGACTGCTCAGGTGAGCAAGAAGTAACTTAATGCCTTCATACCATTGTTTCTCAGCCTTAACTCCGCTTTAGGGATGTAATTTTTCTTAAAAGGTGAGAATGGAATTGCAGTGAAACGTTCATTTGATATCTGACAATTCTGATGGATATTTTTAAGGAGAGTAAATATCCCTTCTTAATTCCCAATGTTATCTAATGCTAAACAAGGGAAAATACCTTCTGTTCAATAAAGTCACAACCTCCGAGCACTGAAACACAAGGACTAACAGGCTGCTTAACACTGCCCTATCTCATGGAACTGAAAAAGCAGGGTTTAGCCAGACATGTTTGTGTATTTAAACAAAAAAAACAAAAACAAAAAAACCCAAACCAAACCCCAAAAAAAAAAAAAGGAGACACTCTAAATTATTTCTTCTAAAAACAGTCTGTTGTGGTGAATTCAAAGAGTTAATGGCACTAAGTGTGGTAGCAGTTCTGTCTGAGGTTGCTTTATGCTCTCTTGTTTCTTTTGGGATTAGCTATTCCCTAAGAGTGCAATAGAACATGTGTGTAAGTTGGGCAAAGTATAATATTTGGTTGACTGGTGCTCCAGAAGGTATTTCTTTTGTGCTGTTAAATGTTAGCATTGACTCTTCAGTAGGACATTGGACCTTCCCTAGGGTTGCCTTAATCCCTGTCCCAAGCACTGCCACCAGATCTGCTTTTCTCAACTTCGTGTAAGGCAGTACAGTGAAACAGAAAGGGATTCCTGAGCATCAGCCTGCACAGTCCAGCTTTACTGGCAGTGCTATTCCAGCACAGAGTGCTCTCCTGCACTCCAGAACATTAAAAATCTTCCCACTTCGAGGCAATGTGTATAAAATCACAGCAAGACTGAACCACTCCAGATCCCAATCCTAAAACTTTCTAAGTGTTCTAGTGCTTGCTTACACCATGGTGGCACATTCCTACACTTCTGCCATTGAAATCACATTTTCAAACCTACTTTTTCTTGCATGAAACAGTGCATGTTGCTTAGGCATTGTTGAAACTACAGAAGTTTTAGGGATTTGTATGGTTTCTAGGCAACAAATTAGTTTTAAAGAAGTATATTGTTTCTAGGCAACAAATTCCTATTAACTTTGAGGGCAATTGGTTTTGTTGCTGGAAATAATAGACAGGCATACTTATCTGAAAAGGAAAATAATATCTTCAAGGTATTTAGAGGTATTTAAAATACATTGCTTTGTTGAAACCAAAACATTTCAAAATAGTGAATATTGCTAGAAGGATTGTTTTTATTCCACTGAGGAGTAAAAAACAAAATTCAAAACCTTGAAAAATGTTGAATGCTTCAGCAAGTAAGAATCCCTTAAAACATCAGCTGCAGTTTTCTTGGAGCAAAACCAGCAGATAACCTCTTACTGATTCACACAAATACTGTTTGCACACACTCATCATGTCTCCAATAAAACTTGGTCAGTTTTTCTAAATCCCTGCCAGAAGTGTATGGGGAGTGGTGAAAATAGCTCCTAAACAATACAGTAAAGAGGGAGTTTTGTCATTGGGATGGATTAAAGGTTTTGACTGAATAAATTACATTGCTGAAAGGAGTTTTAAACTGTACATCATCAAAACCATTTATTTTGACAGTCTAAGTCATCATATGTGTCAAGGTGCAGGTCTGCAGGATAGATTTAACTATTCCCACAAAATCCCTTCCCTTTGCAGGAGGGACAGCCAAAAGCTCCCAAAGACTCTGGTGAAGATACACGACTATGCAGGACCATGAAGATGCTCACTAGTGAGGAAATAAGGACATTTCTCAATACCTCTGAGGAGAAAGTTATCAGGCAGACATCTTCTCAGATCATTGGAGACAAACGACTTATCTCACAGTTCTGCTTTGTGAGGTTTTGACCTCTGGGTGCTCTTAGGCACTCAACTTGTTGGGTTTTTTTCTTTCATGAGCCAAGCAGCTAATAGTTACTATAAAGTTAACTACAGAAGCACATCAGTGTCAAAAGCAAAACAAAAGCAACACAATGGCAAAAGCACATGGCATAAAAGCAATGGCAAAACTGCAGTGGCAAAATGCACACGAAATAAAGCCATGGCAAAGAGCACCAGCTCTCCCTAACGCATGTTCTTTTATAGAAACTTTCCAACTAGCTAAGACCCAAACTTTGACCACTACTTCTTAACTTCTTAACTTCTTAATCCTTAACTTCTTAAGAATTCTACTTTCTTAGCACGCCAGGCTATGTATAGACTGCGTACATGATCTATCTTGTTCTAACTGAAAAATGTAAGCAATATTCTGAACTCTAACTCTATTATGTCTGAAGCTAGGTTCTTAGAGCCTCTAAGGAAACACTAGTATGTTTTTCAACCTTCACTAGAACATGTATTACTTCTCCAGCATCTAAGACCTTTTACTTACTAAAAGCACTTAAAACTTATTCTACTTACTTACTTGCATGCTCACTTATGCTAAAACCTAAACTTTCACCTCTGCCTTATGTGTGAGTATCTTAACGTACTTCAATCCATCCAAAGGCTTTAATTCAATCCCTGCATTCTGATCTCTCTCTGAATTCAGAGAGACTCCTGACTCACTGACTGCAACATCTCCCCCTCCTCTTTGGACCATAAAGATCCCCTCAACAAACTTATTAATTACCTGTCAAAAGCATCAGAGAAAACAGACCACCATGATTAGCACCACTACTATAATAACTAAAATGTACAAACCCATTTTTAAAAGCTTTTTCGCCCGTGATGTTAAATCCAATCCATCAAAAAAACCATCCAGCCTCAACCATTTTGTGGCTCATGCCATCTGCAGGCTGCTTGGCCTGTCCTCCCCTCCTGGATGGCCCTCTGCTAACAGAGAAGGCCATCCCTCTCATCAAGGTCTGGCATGGCGTGTGCCCCCACCGCTCAACACCTACTGGATTGCAGCCAACAGCGGAGCCAAATGATCTTCTTGGTGGCAAACACAGAGGCCAACCCAGTCTTGCCCTTGACTATTTCATGAGGGTCTTGGCCAGCCCTGCTCCTTTCACCTGGTTATCAAAGCAAAACTTCACCTATTTCATTCAGTAGCAAGTAGCTACCATGGCAAAGCACACACAAATTTGCATTAACAATATAGCTAACAATACAAATAACAATACAAATCAGAAATAACATTAACAATATAACTAGAAGGATAGCTAAACAAATGAAAAATAGTTTTTCTGGGATTGTGTTGGACAGACATATGACATTTAAGCTTAATACATTAACTAAAATTACTTAAGCATTTTTAAGTTGGCTAATTGGTAAATCTGTACTACTAATAGTACAGAGAGACTCCTGACTCACTGACTCCAACACTACTACTACCCTGGCAATCTGTATTATATTGGTTGAAGAGCAGGACCCACTCATAGAATCACAGAACAATTTTGGGTTGGAAGGGACCTTGCTCATAACGATGTTTAAACAGAAGCATTCGTGGAAATGTCAAATGGATGAGACTGGGAATTCAATTTCATCATGTATTCACAGTCCACATGGAAAAAGTGAGAGAAATGCAATTCAGAAGGAAATGAGGGGGGCTTGCCAGAAGGCTGGAGAGGGACTTTTTATAAGGGCATGCAGTGATAGGAGAAAGGGGAATGGATACAAATTGGAGGTGGGGAGATCTAGATTAGATATTAGGAAAGAAATTCTTCCCTGTGAGGTTGCTGAGCCCTGGCACAGGGGCCCCAGAGAAGATCCACTTCCTGGATCCCTGGAAGTGTCCAAGGCCAGGCTGGATGGGGCTTGGAGCAACCTGGGATACTGGAAGTTGTCCCTGCCCATGGGACCATCAACAAGATGCTCTTTGATGTCTTTCAACCTTAAGTATAAGACAGTGAGGTATGTTGGGATCTTGACCATCAGAAAAAGAAAGAAAAAAACAAACAAAGCAGTCTTTTAGCAAAAAAAAGTGTTTAGACTCATGGCTTACACACTGAGGCTTGGCTTTCCAAATACTTGAAATTTTATTATTTTCATGCAGTGATGGAGATCTGCCATAAGCTGTCAGAATTGACTTATAACCTTCATTTCACAAGACTTTAATGATCTCAGTATGGGTAATCTACAAGCAAACAAATGTGGCATTTCTTAAATATTGTTAGAACTTGATAATTTTGCAAGAAGAAATAATAGAACTCATTTAATAAAATTCAATTATTTCTTTAAATAGAGAAGCTCTGTCAAGATCTATCACTGAGGAACTCCACTATCAGTTATTTTTATTATTAATATTTTCCTCTAGCTTTCCAAAAATTCAGCTTTACAATAGCCTCAGATGAAAAGTTTTGGCATTTCATTAAAAGAAGAGTAAAAGAAAGGAGAACAGAGCAAGTTGCAAGAATAGATGAGGAAGAAATAGATGTGTTCCTCCAAGTCCAACATCCAGCACTGTTTACTGTGTTAAGCATTAGCAGACAAAAATGTCTTTATTAACAATATTCACTCCATTTGTAGAGTTCACAGGAGAAAAAAAAAAAAAATACTCTGGCAGGGACTTTTTACCTTATTTCCTTGGGAAATGAGGTTCATGAGTTCATTCTTTCTTTATTAGTCCATCTGGCACTTCTGCTTCCATTCATGTTGAACACATTTTCCAGTTTCAACAAAGAATCCACAAAAGAGGACAGCATCTTATGAATGCTTCAACAAGGCTAAAGTTTTAACAGCTACATCTGTGGTTGCCATTGCAGTGGAACAGACTTGTCCCATCATGGACTGCAAAGACCAAGGCAGAGACAGATGTAAGCACTGCTGGTGGGATGAAACTCACATCCCCACCGGCAGGGGATGAAATTCAGCTCAGGGGGACAAGGACTTATTTTCACGGCTCTTTCTGCTACTACCCTGGCAATCTGGATTATCCTGGCTTGACTACAAGAGCAGGACCCAATCATAGAATCACAGAACAATTTGGGTTGGAAGTGGACCTTGAAGATCACCCAGTGCCACCCCTACCATGGGCAGGGACAGCTTCCACTGTCCCAGGCTGCTCCAAGTCCTGTCCAGTCCAGCCTTGGGCACTTCCAGGGATCCAGGGGCAGCCACAGCTTCTCTGGGCACCCTGTGCCAGGGGCTCTCCATCCTCACCCTCAAGAATTTCTTCCTGATATCTGCTCTAAATCTACCCAATGACAATGCATTCATCTCCTGAGCAAAGGAACCTGCTGGCTTTGACATTTTTACAATTTAGGTGGAATCAGGCATTTCTGCTTAATTTTTAAGAATTTAGGAAAAGATCAAGCTCCACTACACAAAGAAATATAATTAACTCATAAACTGCAATTTTACTCAGCTAATTAAAGCTTCATTAATGAAGTAATCAAATAAAGGTCATAATAAAGATTAAATCCATGAATCAGTGTTTTTAAGCTTTTAATTAACCAGAATAATAAAGAAATTACTATATTAAATTTTCATTTAATACTAAAAAAATTGTTCCATTTTTAGCCTTTTCTTGGCATTATTTGGAGTGCCTGGCTTCTTTTTGTCTGAGACTCAGAGTTCATCCTGTTCTAGTTCGTGTCTTCACAATTAGGGGTCAGATGCAATAAAAATTAAAAAAAAAAGAAAAAAGAAAAAAATTTAGATCTTCTAATGCAGTTTGGAAGTCTGCATAAAAGAACAATCAGGAAGAAATTGGTCTGCAGCCATGTAAAGTCACTAGATGCCTTGAAATTTTCCTTGCCTTGAGGAAGAAAGTAGATTTGGCACAATCCCACTGAAAGGTTTGGCTTTCTGGGTACCACATTGCCTGTTGATGTAATGTATAAATGCCATACATCCATTGCAAGCTACATCTGTGAAAATATTGCACATGCTGCCTAGGAATGCCCTGGCATCTGCACAAGGCCTAACAGCCTAAAATTTCCTGTCCTTTAACATTTACATCATCTAAAAAGAAGTAGATAACTGGCTTTTATTTTTAAAGGAAGTTAATAGTGCTGTCACTTCACTTTTCCACAAATTCTCTTGTTAAAAACTTCAGACCAAAAAAAAAATACGTATAAGATTATGACACTTTTAAGTTAAACCCCACACCTTTCATATGAATTCAGTCCTGGTCAAACTAATTATTTGATTTGAGTGAAGAGAACATTATCTCTCTGTTAAAGGTAGGACAGGGTAGCAAAAGGATTGAGAAATTCACAGGATGAAAAAACAGTTGAAGGAAAAAACATCCTGTTAAAGTCTTCTTTGCAACCCAGGCACCTTTCATAATGTAGCAACCTATATTTGCTTTAAATTGTGAAAAGTGGGGAAAAGATGAGGGGGTGGGATCAGCATGCTGCTGTTGTGTGAGTGCATCCGTGTTTTTTACTTTGTGTATGCTTGTTGACTTTGATTTGCTTTTATTTCACGTCCTATTGAAATCAAGCTTGAAGGCCTGATATGTCTTTTAAAAATGTTGAGAATAGATTTCTGAGAAAAGGGAAACATGAAAAGTATAGACTTTGCCTCTTATTTTCAACCAATTACTTTTTATATAAAAACCAACCCTATCATCCAACAAAACACAAGAATGTGGAATTAGCTGATGAAGTCCTTTTTTCTATTTAAACACAGTTATTTTGCACATTTGACTTTTTTCTAGCAAGTCTTTGTTATTAGCTAAAGAATCCATTCATTTGCTTATAAAATTTTCACAGGCCAAACAAATCTTATTTGCAGAATATACTTATCTCATTAATTCATTTTTTTAATACATAGAATAAATATCTGCAGCATTTAAGGAAACATCACAATTTCTGCAGTTTGGTATTTGTATATTGAGGGCCAAATTGCATGAGGTGGTTACTTAATGTTTTAATTTTTGTTAAGCCCTGGAAATGCGCTCCATGCATTGAAAACTCATTTCAATACAGGAAAGAATCCTTGCATAGAAATGAGTCAGTCAACCCCTTCCACAGCACCAGCTCACAAATATGTGTGGATAATAGAAAGATCCTGCTTAAATGCTTAGTGCCAGCAGAAACAAAAAGCACCCAGGCTAAGCCATTATTAAGATATAAATAGGCTTGTAAACAATTTAATTGCATAAAAGAGTTGGTTTCCTTGGGACTACAGCAATTTGCATAATGAACTGCAGCAGTAGCCTTTCAGTATTCTCTGTTGACATCAAGTGAGGTTGTCAGCTCTTGCAAAGCTAGGCAATATTTGCTTGCAGCCCCTCTATTCAGGGGAGGAGCCCTGAAAAGGAGAAGTGTGTGTCTGGGTGCAGGGCTTGTGGAATTTTTCTACACATTTGGTTTTAGGATGGTAACTGGTAAACAACACATGCTCCTTTCAAATAATATCTTGATAAGAATGATTATGTCTCTTACTAACACTCAGATGTCATAAAGAACCTCTCAGTCTACCAGGTCTATTTTTTTCCTAGCCATGACTGAAACAATGGCTTAGACCTGAAGGTTTTCCTTTATATGAGCATCATCTCCTAAAGAACCTTTTCATTGACAGTTATAACTGTGGGTTTGTCCTGTTCAAGGGAATCACTATTATTCCATTATTTAGTTGTCTAAATGTAAGTGTTTAGCTCCATTTTGGATAATCCAAGGAAAATCAAGACATTGGAATGAGACTCAAAGATAGAGTCACAGAATTGGAAGGAGGTCTCTGGCTTGATGCCCTGGCTCAGAAACAGGTCATGAATCCAGGTCAGGTTGTTTAAAGCTTTATCCATTCTGATCTTGAAAATCTCAAAGTGTTTTAATCCCACAGCCTCCCTGGGCAACCTCTCACCCTGCTTCATTGTGCCTCAGCTCTCTTGTTTTGAAGGAGAAGCTGCAAGTCAGAAAATTATATCCTAGAGATATTATAAAACCATGGGATGCACTAAAATATCTGAAATTGTTACTAAGGTAATAACCATGGTGCTGCTGAGGGAGATTTCACCTAATCACAGAGGGACTAAAGTTGCAAGGCTGTTCAACTCATCTTTCACCAGCAGACTTGCCTACAAAGCTTACATATCCCAGATGGTAGAATTTTACAAAATTTTAGTCTAACTTTATGAAATCCTGGCAGTAAATGGAAAAAAATCCTCTTAAAAATAAAAAAAAAGGTCAATTTTGATAATAGATTAGTAAAACCACATATATATTGACACAACACATATATATTGCTATAGCACATTGTCAAATTTAATTCTCAACTAAGGCTCAAAAATAGTCTTGGAGTGTTTTTTTTTAATTTGGGAGAGTTGTTATGTTTTGTTGGTTTGGTTTAATTTGATTTTCTTGGGGTTTTTTTAATCCCAGAATTAGTACAGGTTAAAAAACAAACAAACAAACAAACAAAAAAAACCCAACCCAACCCATAACAAAACAAAACAAACCAACCAACCAACCAAACAAAACCCCAAAACACCACACTTATCAGGTTAGGATGTTTTGGAAATAAAAATGTTGCCAGAATTTTAAACCTTTTTTAGCTGTATTTCAGCACACATCATTGTACCAAAGACCCCATTTTGACTAACCAGGATTCTCTGGCCTGAGATTCAGCATCAGCAATATAATTGCAGTTAATGAAAATACTAAATATAATAGTTTTTATTTGGACACCAGTCTGAGCCTTGGATTCCTATATTCCTATCTAAGTATGTCTCTTGGATGGATGGCAGAAAGGGGATTTAGGGGAGCATTAGGGATAAGTCCTCTTCAAATATATTTTTACATGCAGCCTTGGGAAACTCATCCGTGAAAAAACAGATCCAAAATTTATAAGAGACACCATTAACTGCAACCCTCATTGCCTTGGCACTTTTGGCTACCTCTTTTCCATCAGTTTTCCTTTTGTTCAGAAGTAATAATTCTGCTTTCATTTTCTCTTCACAAACTTGAATAGTGAAAAATGACTGATATAGGGTTGGGTTTGGTTTTTTTGTTTTATTGTCTTTTAATTGCCCTTAATGCTCAACCTGGAAAATGTTTAGCAAGTATGGTAAATGCTGAACTGATGTTATCTGGATGTCAAGGGTCAGAATCTTTCCTAGGATATATAAAATATTCACAGCAGATGCATGGGCCAACAATTTGCTGATGCAGCATATGCAATAGTTTTGGGAGCTTTGAGCCCATAAAAAACTGGAAAGGACTTAAGGGTGATGACTGCATTAGCACTGCACATTTCAATTTCACTGTTGTCCTGATACATTTTATTCAATTTCTGGGAATGAATGATGTCATTAACACTGAATTTCTTCCAAAGGAACAACACAAACATATAAACTAAAATCATTTTTAATCCATTTCCCTTCCTACTTTCAGCCAGTACTCTTGGTCAGACACTTTGGAAGATTATTTCCTGGACAGAAAAAGAATGAGAAATGCTATTCTGTCTAAAATTATGTTGCATATAATATTTCTGAAGGATTATAAAATTCATGTTCACAATAGCAGCTGATTGCTCCCTGTATTTTCATTACTTTTTCTATTTCTATCTATTCATGCCAGCATTGGAGGGAGATTTAAGAATTTTATTTCTGTGTGGCTCTGGAAAGTTAGATAACTGCTTTTTCAGCTTGCAGAAAACTATTATCTACTCTCATAGTCTTCTTAAATGGGAAATATCCATTTATACACAACTGCTTTGCTCATGGAAAAGATGGGAGCAATGTTCATGAGATTAAAGGTTCACACTGCAGTCGTGTGTCACTCTCTGGCTGCAGCTGAATTATGAGAGGAAGTTGCTGCTTTATTCTGTCCCCAGCTGCTCCTCACTGTGTCAGGAATTTCTGCACCTTCCAGTTTCCAGCACACCAACTGCTGTGCCGTCTCCCTAGGCAGGTTCAAGCCCTATAATCAAAATTCTTTGTGTGTTTTCAATGCAGGTGTTTTCTAAACCATCTTTCATCTGTCTGCTAGCAGAGTTACTCTGTGTGGGGGTGTGCTGGAACACCTGAAGGAACCTTTTGGAGGAAGAAGGGAAAGGGGCTGAGGGGTCATGGGAAGCAGGCTAGAACAGAACACAGGCATGCAGAACTTCCAGCTAAAACAGCAACATCCCAAATCTTGGTCCCAGTTGTTCCAGCTTCCTCCACAAGAGGAAATTTAAACTCCAGAGGGGGAAAATCTCTTTCTGCAAGAGGACCTTGGAACAACCCCAAGAAAACCCTGAGTCCTGTATATGAGCTTGAGAGGTGGAAGATAATGAACACCTGTTTCTTTGATGTTCAAAGTTTCCCTTTATAGGTGGCAGGTTCTATTACTTCTATTCCATTAAAGAATTTAAGCTGATGCATTGTTTTTCATGCAGGCTTGTCCAGGATAATGACAGTGATGATGATGGAAGTCTTCTGTGGAAGAGATTAAAGGCATTCCCACTGGGTCTTTAAGAGGCTTTTCCTAAGGGGCAATATCATTTTGTGAGCAATTTTATCTTCTCAGTTCTCAGTCTTGGTAGTGGAATCCACCTCTGTGTGAGTCTGCTGCTTTACATAAGCAGTAAATCAAGTCACCTTTTTAACAGCAGTTTCTATTGATAATAAAATACTACATTATAGAGTAAAAATAAAATACTGTCCTCACTAAAATATAAAAGAGATCATTTTGAATAAAAAAAAGCATTTTCAGACTGGTTGAAAGCTAGTAAAGATGATTTTGTTAAATTTTAAATTATTCCTTTTCAGCTTGCCTCCATTCAAATAACATTTCTGTAATTACCACGTTGTAGCAATAGTTAAAAGAGGGGGGAATAAAATGGTTTAACTACATCTCTTTTTTCATAATATTAAAGCTATTTAATAAGAATTTTTTTTTTTTTCCTGGGAGAAAAAAAAAATTAAATACAGCTTATATAGGTATTGCAGAGATAACAATAAGATACCATTATTAAATGTGTCATTATATGAAAGTTGCATGCAGAACAAAATAAAATGAGATCAATATGACTGACACCTTTAATTTTTCTGTGTGGGATTAAGAATTTAGGAGCAGGTTTTAACAGATGCCACATTCCAGTGCTCACAGCCCTGCCGAGCACCTTGATAACTCATTGCCCTCTGTAGGACTGAGTGCAACCTCAATCCAAGGAGAAATGCAATATTGGGGAGTCTGGTGAGCCATAGGAATAGCTCCCAAATCCATGCCTAAATTTCTGTTGACTTTGCAGTCAGAGCTCACTGCTTCTGAAAGATTTTCTGGAAGTTTGTATTGATCTGACTCTTGTAAAATCTTCAGCAGTGTTACAAAAACTGAATAGCATCTTTGACTATTGTGGGAAGATATTACCTAGCTTTAGCTTTTGCTCTGAAGGTTTTTTCCTTAAAATCATACCTTTATATAAGCAGCCTCCTCAAAGTTAGAATTTTTCATAGCTACGAAAAACCACAAAATTGACACTTGTGTTGTGAGTGATGGAGCTAAAGGGATGAGAATTCATAGCAAGAAGTAATTTTCCCTTTGATATTTACCAAATAAGTTTGATTTTTGCCTTTGTTGAATTTCTGGGAAAGAAAGTTTACAAAAATTGGTTTTCCTAGCACTTTGTTTAACTGAGGGTTTCATTTTCTAGGTGGGTTATTTGACACATTCAGAGATTTTGGTGTCTGTGGAATATTCACAACATCCACTGAAGAAAAAGTGAGCACTGCAGAAGCTCAAAAGCTCTGACAAAAGAGGCTGAAGAAACCCCAAATACTGATCAAAGTTACAAAATTCACCTTAGTTCCAGCTCCTGTGAGCTCCTGCTTTTGTCACTACAAACCTGCTACTGATGTCAACCATCAGTTTTAGTGGATAACAATTGTGCTGCTACTGAAAATAGTGTGTGAAGAAACTTTTAACTTAAAATTGTTCTGATGCAAAATCAGATGTATTTCTGTGACAGTGTTAAGAGTGATGGTACTAGTGAAATAATATAAAACATTACTATTATTTGCAGTAATAGCAAAGCATTTTTTTCTGTGAAGTTAGAAGTCAAATGTTAATTTGTAATCAAAATGATGAAAAGTGGAAAAACTAAGGGAAAAACTGTTCTCACACAGTATCAAAAACTTCAGGAATATAGTAACTTAGAGAAACTAATATATTTTTAATGGTTATTTAATTGAAATATTGAAGAAAATAGGAGGAAAATTGAACTTTATGAGCAAGTTACCAAGGAAACTGGTTCAAAATGAAGTCCACAATTTTAGCCTTTAGCATTTGGAGACACAAATGCAGACATGCAGAGACATACACCCCTAATTTTAGTGGCTGCAGTTATTTTTACATTCTGCCAAAAGCAAGAGTCTTCAAGGATTGATTTCATATACAATAAAATCAATTTATATTGCTTGAAATGTACTTTTGACATTATATTAAACCACATCAATGCAAATTCATTAGATTGGATAAATGGATCATTTAGTTGTTCCACAAAAGTTTCTAATCTTTTATTCCTTCAGAATCAATGCAAACACTACAAGAGTAATTTTCTTCATGGTTGTATCTTCAATACACAAACATACAAATAACTAGTGGAAATCCTGGTGTCTCTGCAGCAAAGTAGCATGACAGATACTTCTTTCATACAGTTCCCAAAACAGTATCTGCATTCTAGGAATTTTAGTCAGGAATTGTTTGAAGCACTTATTTTTGCTAATGTAGCCTTCTTTATAAGCCCAGGCAGCATTTAAGTCTCATTTAAGCACAATATTATTTGCCTACCAATTTCTGGAGATCCCTGATGTAAAAAAACACCTTTGAAAGAGCCCCTAGAACTCTGAAGGATATTTTAAGATGCTGAACAACATCATGGCAAAAACAGCCAGAAACCTCAGTGTCACAAAGGTGAGGGGAAATTTCATTTCTGTGCCATTTTATGTAAAAGAAAAATGAAATAAAAGGAAAGAAATCAGACAGATGGAGGAGGTGAAAGTAGCAGGAGCCTCACGTCCTTACTTGCAGAAGGGAATGAAAAAAAACTGAAACCAAATTGTGGACAGATGGACTGAGGATGCTGTGGGAGCAGAGAGACCTGGTAACATTTTCCACAGAGTCAAAAAATCACAGACTCACAGAATGGTTTGGGCTGGGAAGGACCTTAAAGATCACAGAATCCAACCTGCCTGCCACAGGCAGAGACACCTTTCCTTTACTGTGCAGTAGAAGTAATCTCATCATTACTTTTTAGTGCATTTAAAACTCAATAAAACCTTAAAAATATGGCCACAGCCCTTGGGCTGAGGTCAGCACCAGTCCCACCACCCTGGAGTGACAAAAAAACCAAATCATAGCTTTTTAGCACTGCCCATGTAGAAAGAAGCACTGAGTGTGCAGGTACACCCCTCAAATGCTGGGCACAAGCCCGGGAGGGAGGGTAGAAATTCTCTTTTCTAGGGCTTTATAGCACTTTTTACTCACAGAAGTGTTTCAGAAATCTTTACTTTGATATGAAGTCTGTTTTTTTGCCCATATTTTCTGTGCAGTATATCATCAAGTCATGTTCTGTCTATCACCTTTTCACATCTTCTCTTCCAGTGCACTACTCTGTACTTGGCAAGAAGATGCACTTTTCACATCTTTTTCTTTTATTGCCTTAGAAAACCAGCTAAGACATTTTCACTGTCAGTTGCTTATTTGCAGTATTTCCCCCTTTGTAGTACAGACAGAACTCTTCGGGTGGAGAGACACAATGTTAAAATCTAAGCAACAAAAAGAGAAGACACCTTCAGAGGCACTGCTTGATATTTATGGCATAAAGAAGGATATATAAAGTTTCTAGTAGGATAAATGGCTAACTTTTCATAAGTGCTGTGTGGTGCCCTGAAATTGTTTCAGTGTTTGGTTTAGATAATTAAATACTATTGTCTCATTATTAAATTTTGAAATACAGTCCATTAAAAATTAATTTACCAGCCTTTAGCAATGAAGTCCAGTTACAGTGCTGCACTGAATAATAGAGACTCTGGCAATAACTAATTAATTAACAGTAAAACAAGTTTCACCAGTTACTGCTAAAAATTGATTCACATTTAAGGATGATCACATAGAAGTCACTAATCCAAGATGTCCTCATTCAAGAAGTAACAGGTATGAATTTAGACAGACTTTTACTGTGGCAAGTCCAACATTTTATTCTTTGATAAATGAAATAATCTCCTTATCTTTTGTTAGGTCAGAACATCAAGCTGACTGACCCACAGATTTAGAAGCTGCATTCAAGAGAGATACTCTTTATTTTATATTTATAGTTTTGAATACGATTTCAAGTGTCAGAAGAACATCCTGTGGATCTATTTATGATCTTAGAGCAGAATTCACAGAAATAGTTTAAGTGTACAGCTCCACACAATGACCACAAGTTGAAGGTTGTGGTTTTATTTCATTTTCTACAGCAATCTGCTCTGATTTGTTAATTTGATTAGCTCAATAATTTGATACATCTGATTAATTAACTCATATTTAGCCACTATTAAGTATTAGCAAATCACTAAGGGATTAAAACATCTTTCTGTATGAATGCAACTCAATCTCCTTCATTGCTGCTATACTTGTTTCTTTTTCATTTTTTTCAGATTTGTTGTTCAGAATTAAAATCTTATGGATTCCCTAATTACTTGAAAAATATTCAGGAATTAATTACTACTAATTAATTATCAATACATATTTATTTGCTTGGAATGCATTTTGTGCCTGTTAATCTACAGAAAAAAAAAAAAAACAAACCTTGAAAACTGTAGATTAAAGGATGACAAATAAGTAGTTACCACCTTATGCAGGACTGGAGGGAAAATGGAAGAGACAGCAGCATTCCACAAGAAAAAGTAAAGGTTTCCAGATGAAAGATCAATGAATACTTCCTCTATTTTAAACCTGCCTCTTTCTTTTTTTCTTTTCTTTTTATCTAATTTAGTTTTCAAATAATAATTCCTAATTCAATACTCTTAAAGTCTTTCTGGTGAGTCAGGAAGTCGATGGCAGACAGCAGAAAAAATTTCTGCTCTTCTAGAAGAAAGCTGTCATTAGACTCTAATCCCACCATGTGGACAAATCTTACTGCAAAATTAAAATATAGGAGAAAATGTTTTGAGTGAAAAACTGGGCACAGGCAGCAGTGAAGAGCTGCATCATCCACGATTATGAAATTGATTTCTGCTAGATCAAAGATGTGGGTCTTGCCTTTAGTCCATAGAAATACAAGAACTTACAAATTGGAATTCAAGCTTGGATTCAAAGCTCTTAATCCAAAATTAATAATGATACATGCATGAGAACAAGCAAAATGGAATAGGATATTAAGTTTAAAAAATAATTCTATCTATAATTCAAAATATATTGTTGTGTATCCTTTATAAATTCAATTCACTAATAAATGCACTACAGTATTAACTTTAAAGTTACTTAAAATATTGTACTGAACTGGTCTTATAATGGAGAATCTTCCTGCTTGGAAGAAAATTAGGTTTGTGTCAGTGCCCAGACAAACACACTTGCAGGGGGACACAACATGACCTGTAGAAGTTGTCGAGTGGGTGAAGGTTTGAGAAATCCTGACACTGATAGGAAGTCCACATCATTACATCACAGGAGACTGACAGTTTTAAATCTCTCAGATTAGTTTGTCATTCCTATTTCATTTGTCTTTTAATCTCTATAACACACAACAAAAACAAAACCAAACAAAAACAAATGTTGGAATTTTAGTTTTTGTATTTGTACTACAAAACCATGACATTTATTCCAGATTCAGCGTGATTTTTTGAAGACAGGCTTATGTAATACTCTCTTCTCCTAATAATAATAATTCTACAAAAAATATCTTCATACTTCTTTTTCTGATAAGCAAGGGAGTGCAAAGGTTCTGCTTTAGCCTATCAGAAATGTATTTTTATACTGTGAAATTGAGAATTTACACTCTGTGTCCTGGGGTGGGAAGAAGACATGTTGGGGATTTGCTTAAAAGAGAAAATTCTGGAGTAGTGGGGGAGGCTGCCTGGCCCACAAGCATCCAAACTGGCTGCATTCTGGGCACAGATTTTTCGTGAGAGGAGTCATGGGGGTGAAGTATATTCAAAACTACCAACATGATTTGTTTTGTACTTTGCTGAAAGACAAAGCACAAGACAATTGATGTATGTGCAGTGTAAATGGTGATAACAGCAGTATCCAACTCTGAGAAATTCTTCAACTGAACATGTAAATTAATTTGTTTTTACAGACCACCCTCCCCATTCACGGTTTTGTTTGCAGCAGATTGTAATCATAAAGAAAATAATTGCAGAAATCTGGGTTTTTTTAAGGTTATACGGGCAGAACTTCCCCAGTGAAATCAAAAGTGACTGTGATGATGAAGGCTGGCAGGGACAGACCCCCATCCCTGCACTTAATATCAAATGTCTTTCTCAAACCCTGTTACTGACTGGAGACACTGACACCAGGACAGGCCCATCCCACAATTATTTTCAAAGATTCTTTTTTATGACATTGCTTTGGCTTGGAAAACAACAACCAGTTTCCATCTCATTGTTTCTGCAGTCCTTACTGGACAGTCACAAAGCAAATATTAATCATATTAATGACATTGTACATCACTGAAATGTTAACCTTCAAGCCAATAACTCAGATTCAATGGATTATTTTGGTCCAGGCTTCTGAATTTGAAATGACCTTTCCCTGTCTGAGAAAAATTGACACTGTCCCATTTAAGTCACAGTTTGTCAGCCTGGATGGTCACAGACAATCAGTCAATGCAATTTAGACTGGCATCTATGGAGGCAAAAAGAAAAATAAGTCCCACAGGATTCAAAGGAAAGCACACAATATAGTCAGGGCACTGTGGGCTAAGCCTTAACATCTTAAAGAGGAACATCAGCCAAAATGGAGATGACCCACAAACAGCCATAAGTTAGCTGGTGAAACATTTAATGTTTTTAAAAGAGACAAAGATTTTAAAAGTTACTCCCATTTTCTTTGGGACCCAGTTCATTAATCCAGAGATGGTGAATCTGGACGTACACTAAACCATCTCTGAAAAAACTTTTAAACTCTCTTTAGAAAGCAGGGAAAAAAACAAACAAGAAGAAGTTTACTCTTCAATTTTTTTAGATATTTTTGTTGTCACTTAACAACTGTGGATTAGGGAGTCAGGGAAATAGAGTTTCCTTATGTGCATTGCTGAATTCCTAGCTCTCTCAGTGCAAAAAAATGTTTCCTAGAAACCACAAGTGAAATATACCTCTGAAAGTATTTAATAAACCACTTAGATACCTTTGTGATCATCCTAAAGTTTGTTTCCAGGATTTGAAGTTAGAATCAGAAATTCAGAAAATCATAAAAACATTTTGTTACATCTCTTAGTTGAATGGACACCTTGTGTTGTACCTGTTCCCAGAAACTGAGTGACCAGCAAGAAACTAACTTTGGTTTGTTTGGTTTGGGTTGTTTTGCACTGAGTTATATTTTCTGTTAAAAATGGAGTGAAAGTTTTGTTGTTGTTTTTTTTTGGTTTTTTTTTCTTAATAAATGTTGTAATTTAACATTCTCATTAGATTAGGAAAAAAATAACAAAACCAAACAAATGGAAAAATCCTACCATTACACTGGAACTATTAATTGTTTTGTACTGCTTCTTATATTCTCAGTCAGCATTTTAATTGTAGGGTTAAAAAAATAAAGAACCTGAAACTTTTTTGAAGAAGGTAATACTTTCTTCTAATGCTCATTTTGTCCGAACAAATAATTAATTTGAAAACAAAAAAGGCTTAATTAATGCCTTAACTGGTTCTGTGTCTCTGCAGACTGTGCTTTTCTCAAAGTTTCCAGTTGTGATCTATCTTTTGTGAATTTTACCCACATCTCACACTTGGACTTGTAGAAAACACATCAGTAGTACCTGTTTTGGTAACAAACTGACATCAGGGTTGCAGAAAAGTGATGGGGAAAGCAAAAATTATCTTAGAACAGTTATCAAAGTCAACAATTTGTCCTTTAAGCTAAGCAAAAACCTCCTTGCACTTGGCAGAGGGGGATGTTGAGCTCTGAGGTTGCTGTAGTGCAGAGTTCACAGACAGGAGATCTTGTTCTCTTTAGCTCTCTACACCCCCAAAGCTGCATTGAGGCTGCATGATGTACTGGTTTGAGGGAGCAAAACTGATGACAGATAATACAATGTTCCATTAAATGCTGCAGAAAGCCACTCACCTTTAGATAATAAACTCCTAAAGAAATGGGAGGATTAGATTATAGCTTACATTAAAATAGATCAAAGGAGTTATTCTTCATGCACACTCTAGTAAGATGGAGAAGTCTCAGGACCTATTTTTTACAAAACCTTCAGTAAATCAAAACACTGCAATTCATCACCTTACACAGAAATATCATTTGCTGGTGAAATTTTGATCCTTGAAATCCAATGCATTTTTTTCCTACACACTGCTGCAAAATTCAGTTGCTCTGCAGCAATAGCATCATTGCATAATAAATATGGAACTAACCAGAGAGTCTCTATTGGGTTGTTTGTAACTTCCGTGGGGAGGTTGGAAAATTATGGAAAAATTTGGATTAAGTTCCAGATAGTGAGTACTGCAATAATCAATGCTTTTTGTTGGAATTTTAGGTTCATCTAGAAAGATGAGTGCTGGTTGCAAAATTCAGATCCAAAATATGAAGATGCTGAATTCAAATCCAAAACTTGAGCTCAGTCCATTTTATCATCATTTATAGAAAAAAAAAAGGCAGTTCCTTTGAGAATTCTGATATAAACTCTGAAATTTAGGAATGATCCATTTTGCTTTAGAGCACTCTCATATTCTTGCTGGAGATAGCCTGAGGATCCATGTACTGTAAAGTCAGAGAGAATAAGGGAAAAGTATCAAGGCCAAGGTATAAAATAGTAAAATAAATGTTGTGTTGTGTTACTCAAAGGACAAAACAGATGCTCACTAAAAAAAAAAAAAAAAGAGGTAATCCACTGTCTGTGTGTTGCAGTGGGAAGGATCTTCTCTTGGGAGCATGACTGAGGGACAGCCTGTGGGACTTATCGTCTTCTGTGCCCATCCTGTGACACTACCTTCATCTATTCTGAAAATTATTCTCAGAGACATCTTGTCAGGATGGTTTGTGAGGAGCAAAGCTCAGGCCACAGCACGTGGCAGGGTACAGAACCCATGAGGCTTTTGAGATACAGTTAATTTGACCTCGTATCTGAAATGTTTCCAGTGCTAATCTGCTCACGTCTTTTATCATTGTGACAGTCATCTTTTTGTCTGCACTCATTAGTACTGAGCCAGGATTGCAACCCTCAAAGCAAGAGGACATTTCAGCAAAAGTCTTTAGATTCTGTAATCTACATCACAACAGCATCTCAAATCTCTGTATGGAACTGTTTAGTGGAGTTTGCAGACCTGAAGAGTCTCTGTAGTCAGTAATTTAAAGAGATATGGAGTCTCAGGGCCTGAAATTGCCTGATGTGTTTAAATACTTCAGCTGAATAGATTTTAACTGATCATTCTCACAACCAGAGAAGCCCCCTCTAACGACCATACTGCAAAACCTTTCCAGATTTTTGCTGTAGTACAAAAGAAAACAAAAAACCAAAAAAACAAAAAACAAACAAACAAAAAAAACACCGAAAAACCACCACCTTAGAAAAAGGGGATTAAAAGGGTCTCTGACCTGGACTGCAAGCACAGGAGCAAAAAAGGAACTTTTCTTGAAATATGAATTCTAGATCCTGTTCCCTCAGGTTTCTAAAGGAGTTTATATTTAATGGTTATTAGCAAAAGAACCCGAATTTAAGAATCAGAATTGCAGTCCATTTATCTACAGCTAAATGCTGACACTGACACATCAGAAATTGAAATTCTTGTCTGCTTTTTTTCTGGATTCCTGAGTCTGAACACGGGACTGAGCAGTGACAACTCCTGCATTTTCCCAGCATTAGCAGGAGGACCATGGTTCCCATAAAGATTAACCCCTCACTTCCAGATGAAGGTGCTTCGGATTTACACTGCACAACAAGGGCAGCATCAAGGCATCCCAGCTGTAGAGCCAACATTATTGTCACTAGGTTTTCACGAGAGGAACTTCCAGCAGCAGTTTTTTAACTCAAGATTGTTTTTTGCAAGCGAATAAGGCATGGAGTAAACATTGATAGCAGATTAGGCTTCCTTTGGATGCAAAGGCAAACACTTACCTGTGTTTTTCCATTATTAGCAGACCTGGAAGGAGGAAGATACTCAGACACCCAGTTTAGCAAAAGTGGCAGTTTAGGAGGTCTGAGACACACCACCCAAAACTAGAGGTGTTCATGGCTTCTTAACATTAGGTCGGATTTTCCTGAATCATTCTTTTAGCTCAGGCTTCTGCTTTTTGCCAAAAAGGGCATGCCAGGAACTCAAGTGCTGTGCCAGACGCTGTTTCTTCAGATGAGGAGCCAGCACTCAGTGCCAGATGGTTCTCACCACTCACAGCCCTCTCAGGCAGGCAGGGGGAGCAAGAGGGAGAGCAGGGGAGGCACATGCATTGCCTTCTACATCTGCTTTTCCACAAATCAACACTAACACAAAGGTGCTGCCACACTTCTCCAGAGGTAGGAGGCAGAAAACCACATCCATCACCTGGAGAAGTTCCTTGGCTTACAAATCGACTAACGTGTCAACACTGAAATCATGCAGGATGCTATATACACAGCCAGGAAGGAATTTATAGTGGAAGTTTAGTCATGATAAGGCAGTCTCTTTTTTTTCCAAATAGATACAGCAGAAATTACTAATAACTTCCAGACTGTGGATTAGGTTGTAAAAAGAAAAGGTAATGTGGCAGAAGGTATCTCAGAGATACCTTTAGGTGTGTGTGGATTTTAATGCACCTTTCTAGACAAGGGTTTTAAACAAGGGGTTTAAAATAGCCATTGTTAGCCAAAAGAAGAAACAAATGCTGGACAGAAGCAACATTCAAAGCTGCTTTAAAACTACAGGGCACTTCGTAGTCTCACTGAGCTTTAAGTGTAAATTCTTTGCTCACTTAAGCATAAAAACAATGAATAAATGTAAAACATTGTTTAATTAATGTGCAACAAAGCAAGCACATTACAGCTTTAGTGCAATGAAACTTCAGAGCCTTTTCAGATTAGAGATCTGATTTTGGAGTCCCCATTTGGTCCCAAACTTAAGCCACTAGGAGCATTCCCTAGGGATGAGACAGTCTTCAGGATAAAGGAAGTATCAGCAACAGCAGTAATAATTAGCAAGCTAATTCATTAAGAGACATTCTGAACTGGACTGCAAAGGAAACTACAGTGAATGACTGCCTTTGATTCACCTTTGCTCTCCAAATGTACCATGGGGTCATGAGGGCTCATGGCAGAAAGATTAAATTACACTTCATTATAAACCAACCAGCTGAAGTCTGAGGGCATTTCAGAAGTGGGAATTAGATATACACATCACCTGAATCCAGACCTTTTCATCTACTGAGCTACTTTAGTTCCAATCAAACATAGCTAATTAAAACAAGGTGTTCTTGAGGATATTGATTTCATGTGAGACAAAGGGTCTTCATCATAAAATTGGTTAAACACAAGAAGAGGGATGAGCAATGGGGATGGATTCTCATCCTTACAGCTTTTCAGAGCTTGTCTAGGTAAAATCCTGAACAAACTGATGTTCCCATATGTAATATCACACTTGGGCATTTATGCATAAACATACTCATGTAGGAAATAAATATAAACATCTATAAAATTTCAAGTACATTTTGAAACTTTCTTACTTCATAGATACCCGCTATAAAGAATATAAGACACCAGCCTTAGAAAGGAATGACACTATAAATTTTTATTAGATGGATCAGAAATGTTTTCATGCTGTGGGCAGTGTGGGCTCATAAGAAGCACAGATAACTATCTGCTGTAACAAGGAGCATTAACTATGATTAATGAGCTGACTTTGAAAGTCAGACCATCTCCACAATATAATATTTTCTCCTCTAAGGCAATTTTTAAAGAAACTTTTAAATATTTAAATATTTCAGTAGTCTTTTGAAGTTGGTGCTGTCTGAATGTCTTCAGACATTTCTTTCTAGGCCTAAATTGAAAAAATACCATCTAGTTGTCCCATTACATTACGTGAACAGAAATAGAATATGTATGTTAATGTAATTACATATTGGGAAAATTCAGGTCTGGTAAAAACATTGATGATTTTGTTAGCTATATTTAAGCTGATCTATATCTGAAGAAGTTTTGTGTTCACTTTTTTTTTCTGGTAAAAAGAGGGAGAGTGTCACTGACTCCTCTAAAGCAGGATTACTGACCTGGTGATTTGAGCACAGCCCAAAGATCAAACAAACCTGGAAGGAACTGCAGTGCTCATGAATGCAGAAAGAGCTGCTGCCCTACCAGAGCAGGTTAAAATGTCAGGTTTCTTATGTCCCAGATGGGAGCATGAGGTCAGGTGAGCTCATACAGATTAATTCCAAAATGGACTGATGAGAGGGGTCAATCATGTTATTGGTTCAGGGCTTGTAATGCTATTCTCAGATGTGACTTTTCAAACTTTGATATAGCTCCTCAAAAGTATTCAAGCATTTAACTCTCCCTCAGAAACCTGAATTCGATGGCCAGTGTGTTAAACACTCCCTGGTTTATACTTTGCATTAAACTGTTGCTGGATAAAACACAGGAGCTGTTCCCATTGGAGTAATTGGAACAGGATTGTCCTCACCTGCAGTGTGGACATCCAAGCAAATGCACTTCAGATCCCTCTCACACAAAATGTTCTCAGGGCAAGAGAAGAAATTAACCCACAGGTACTGCCAGTGAGCACTCTAATGCTGTAATCATCATATAAAATATATAGACAGATGCACACATATGAAGGCTGTTTTTTAGCTGCATTAGAGAAAAAGGAGATATACATTGCCTTTGTACATATGTATTACTCAAGCTGTAATAACTTGGAATAATTTCCTCAGGGGATCCAATGAAAACTGTTCTGTGTTCTGTCCTGACAGCACAGTGACGGTTTTATGAGTTTATCCACTATTTATTTTCTTGTCTGATGGTTGTCTAGAAATCCTACATGGGTGGAGTGGATTCAGACATGCAGTGAGTGATGTGTATTTCAGCATCTTGATGAGCTCCACTCAATTCTGCAATCTGGGTCTTCTCAGGTAATCCCAAATATCTGAGTTACTACCTTGTTGGCAGCATAAAGAGTGGATATCTTGTGTATGCAACTACTGGAGCCATAACACACCAGAAACACAACAACAACCCCACTCAGGTAGCTTCCAAGCAATAGCTTGTAAAATTATGCAAAAACCGGTAAAATTAAAATTGTTTAAATAAGGAATTTGCTCACACAGGAAAAATAGTCACCCTGGATGTCACTGAGGAAGTTAATTTAAAAGTTAGCTATTTAGGGCATGACCCCCAAAATCATCCATATTTGCAAAATGTTTGGGTTTATGCTTTAAATCTGAAAAAGTAGTGATTTTTTACTGAGTGCTATTAAATAATTATTTCTGTTCACTCTCAGAGAGCAGACATTTCAGGGGAGAGCCAAGGAACACAGCAGTATTAAGAATTAAATAGATCATAATATTCAGAAAAATGTTCCCTTGTATTTCTTCCTAACATGCAGTTTGTGTGTTTTCTGCAGTGCTCTGGGACCTTTGCAAATGAAAGGTGCCAAAGAAATGAGAGTGATAAAATAGTTACCATTTCACAGTTTCTGACATCTTTTACAGCTTCTTATGTCTATTTAGACAGCTTTGTCAGCCCTCACTGAAATATTCTGACTGGTAAACGCTTGTTCAACATTTTGATTTTGCAAAGGGGAGTTAAACAAAAGAAAATACTATCAGACCTTTTTAATATTTCACATTGGTCATAGGAGCAGGAAAACAAGGGGGGCCAGAAGTGAAAATGTGCAAATCTCTGTTTTATTTCCTCAAACTTTTATTTAGTTTTTAAATGAAAACCAACACCTATAGCAAAGTGCAATACACTCCATGACTTATGCTGTCCATAAAGCCTGTGGGATTTACACTGCCATGGGAAGGAGGCTATTTACATGTTAAAAAGCCATTTATGATACTAATAAAAGTCCACAGGATTTACTTTACAATGTGTGAGAAGCCATTTATGATGTTAAGAGTCAATTTACAATGTCAACAATTGTGTTAGCAGTAAAAATGCAAGGCGGATATACAGCATTGATTTTTTTTTTTAAATTTGCATTGTTGATATTTCCCTGGCAGCAGTTCATGCCTCCACCACAGAGATTTTCAGGTTTATGCATTAAATGAGAAAGATAAGGCATAAATTTTAGTTTTCCCTAAGTGAATTAATCTTAGAGTTAATCTTGTTTGTACAGATGTGTTTGGGATACCTCTGTAATATGGCAGAGATTTCTGATTTCTGACCTGTTAGGCAACTTTGAGTACTTGTTCAAATTTTAATTATATATTTTTTTCTTTTTTGTCTTTTATTTTTTTTTTTAGTATTTTTTGGATGACATCAAATATCAAATACTTCTAGAGTATATCTTGCTGCCACTTTTATTAGTACACTGGATAAAGAAAAATAACAATTCTTAAGTTCTACTTAAAGGCTCTGAAGACATTGTTTAACCAAAATCTTTACTTCTATAGGTTTTGATTACCCAACATCAAACCCACTGGGTAATCACAGTAATAATTTCACATAACTGAGCTGTCATCTATTAGTTTTTACTGTGGTACCAACCACAACTCTCTTTCTGTTTGTTTAATCTGATCAGATTAAGCAACATCTGTTTGTTTAGTCAGAATTTGAAAGGATTCTCCTCTCCAGGCTGAGCAACCCCAACTTTCTCTGCACAGGAGAGGTGTTACAGCACTCTGATCCTTTTTGTGGCCCTGCTCTATGAAGGTTTTTATTGTTAGTATAATGAAGGTATTAACAGTCTAATTCAAGAAGCTTTACTACTCTAAATCTAATTGCAACAGAAAAAGAAAATATAGAAATGCAGGTAGGGTATTTGTTAAGAGAAAAAGTCACAGGAATAGCACTAACACTGTTAAAATCAGGATGTGGATATGTAGTTACTACTCCTACTTTGGGGATTATTCCCACCTCAATTCCTGCTATAATTTGTGTTTCTTATTTTACCAAATGAGTTGTTTCAGCAAAAATCACATCAGTCATATTCTGATTGCTGACAAAAAGGGCAAGTCTGAAATCTTAAATACTCTAAAAGACAAGTTTACCCTTTCTTTGAAATAAAGCTCTTCAAATTTTCTTCTTGGTTAAATGTTCTTAGGTCTCCTTTTTACAAACAACTCTCCTAAGTTTGTGAAGGAGAAAAAACCAGCAGTTTTTTTAATGGCTGTACTTAAAGACTCTAAGAATTAATTAAGATTTTAAAAGTGCACGAGGAGGCCTGAAAAGCTATAAAAAAGAAAGGATTTTTGGATTTAATTGAAACAGAATCCCGAATGTAGTGTAACTCAACAGATAATATATTACATTCAATTAAACACTTTAAATTTTTAAAAACAGAGGTCTTTTCTGCCATAAGAACATCAGCAATTAAAGTCTGCTGGATGTGTTTGAAGCAGAATACAAATCCATGAAATTAAGAAGTTTTGTGGTTGTTATGACCAATTCCTAAGCACAACAAGCCAGGGAAACAGGAGCTAAATATTACGAACTACACACATGGGTAGACCAAACACATTTTTGTATCCCAAAGTAAGCTATGAAAAACAAAGTTTGTGAAATATTTGGAAGTAAACTGAGAAAAAATTAATGTCTAAATATCTGAACTTATCTGTTGGGTTTTCAAGGACAGGTAGGGAGAAGTTGCCAGAGTCAAGAAATAGAAAAATAGTCATCCCTCTTTCCATGTACTCTCATTTTCAGTTTTACAAGGTGTGTCATTTACCATTCTGTTCAATTCCTCAAAAAAGCAGGAAGCCAACAGTTGAGTGGAACAAAAACCCCACAGTGACAGCAGAGAACCTAAAAGAAAACAGCGCTCCAGTGCAGGTGACAGCATGACTGGGAATTCAGAAATGTGTTGGCAAAATAAAGCTGGAAGTCATGGCAACTGATCAGATTTGTAGCTTTTATTATTGATTTTAGCAGAATAAAATAACGGTACTGAAATTCAACTTCTACTCTCTGCTCCAATAAAGCATCAAATTCACTGACATCTTGAATTTACAATCAAAAGTGACAAGTGATTTTTGGAAGGTACATTTTTGATTATGTCATGCAAGTTGCCTGTAGAGAGCTGCATGTCTACATGTCAGTCCTAGAAAATAATCTGAAACCCAGCAAACACTGCAGCAAGCCCCAGTTATGAAGTTCTGCCTCTAAATAAGAGTTAGGAGTGCAATAGATCCGTGTTGATGTGCCAAACAGAAGCTTGGAGGATAACAAATCTATCCAGCTCTGAGAAAGGATGGAGAGGATGCCTGAAAGTCTGTGCCTGATAGAGTGCCTGAGTGTGTTTAGCAAACTGATAAAGGCACATTTTTCTCCCTGAGGCCAACTTGGGACAGCAGCACTTGTGTCTTAACAGCTAAACTTGTTTCTTTCCCCAAAACAGCGTGGTGATGTAAAAGCTGCCTTGTGGGAATATGTCCTGGCTTGTACTGGCCGCTGGCATGTGCCTGGGAATGGTGGGGTTACACCAGTGAGAAATAAAACCACAGCAGTGACAGATGACAGGGGCTGGACACTCGTCAGTGAGTGCAGAAGAGTTTCAAGACCTTCCTTCTTTGATCAGTGCACACCAGGTCCATTGACCAAGGGAGCACTGCACAACACTGAGAGGAGTCTGCAAATATTAACAATATTCTGGAGAATTTGCTGTGAGAACCTGCAGGATTTGATCTAGATAATTTCTTCTTCAAAGCCTCAAGGAATTAATAAAACTTCAGATGGCTCAAGGAGATCTGATTTATACCTACATATACCTATACCTATAAGCTTCATGGGGACAAAGCTTTTTCCAGCTTTAGGCAGCAGAGGTGGGGAATTCTGACCATAGATCAGCACAAACAGCATCGTGGCCACAGCCCCCTTCCTGCTTTTCCTGTGCCACTGCTGTGCTGGCCACTTCTGCCACTCCAGGAGCAGGGACTAATGCCTGACTCCAGGGATTAAAGGGAAAAATAAGACTTTCAGTGTTGTTGCTCATTCCCAATACTCCATTTTCCCTCCACAGCAAGGGGGGCTGGGGAACTCATCCCGTTCTTCCCTTCCTCCACCTCAGTCCTTCTCCTTGTCTCATCCTCAGATCAGCAAAATTCATGTTTTCCTTCTCTGCTTAGAGACACAGAACGCATTATGCTGTCTCGTGTGTTCACCTCCCACAGAGCACAACATGAAATTTACACTGAAGTAGATATTGACTGTTTTTTTTATTAAAAAAAGCATTTTTCACATCTGTCATCCCCTTAAGACTGTGGTAATTATTTCTCTAATCTGATGATGTAATTACTCTTTCTCATTTCTTGATCCTTTGGGCTTGATTCTGATTACGATTTTGCTAGTTGCACTTGAAATGTCATAGGAGATTCAAAGTTCCAGAGAGAAATACCCACTTTTGTTCAAAGAAGCTAAGTGTAACATAACCAGTCACGTCCTTCAAAGCCATTTTCTGGATTTGTAGTAGCCATCAAAGTAACTCCAGTGATGTTAGTGGGGTCGTATCACCAACACTACAAATTAATGAAGCTTCACTGAAGAACTGTATCAGTTTACATCACTGTAGGATTGCACAGACTCTCAGACTTTATTGTGATGGGGGTCATACATGAAAACTGAAGGAAGATAAAGAGGAGGGAAATATTAATTCAGAATTATGTGCTGTGACCCCATTTTAATTTTTCCTCTGCTATATTTTAGCAAGTAAAATGTCACTGCATTTGAAGTCTCAGTCCCAGATGCTTTCTGAAACACTTGGAAAACAATCCATCAAAGAAAGTTCCAGACATTTAGTACTGTCTGCCTCTTTTTCTCTGCTTTTCTCTGAGCTCTGAATTTGTTACCTCAAATGCTTCAGCACAGGTATGAGGCTCTCTCGTGAACATCTCAGCTCTTACTGCTGCTCTCCCTCACCTGTGGTCATAATTCTTTCCAGTGATATTCCTGAGTGAGATGTCACAAACCTCAATGTGACTTCAGCCAAAGGAGAAGCAGCAGGAGTGGAGAGCTGCCAAACCAGACACAACTTTTTCTTGAACTAATGATGTTTGGGATGGGTGATGAGGTCACTGCAGGACACTGCGTGTTCTGAAAGCCCCAAGGGGCATCAAAATAATCATAAAATGTGTAATGGCTTTAAAATGCTTGAGTACATCCAAACATTTTATTTTTTGCCACATTGTTCCATTACTGTACATTCCTGTGATTCAAAAATGACAGTCAGAATACTTCCATGTGTTTTTAAACTCAGCTGTGCAGCTTCCCCCACTGTGACGAGTCTCCCTACACACTCCTTGACTCATTCTGAAAATACAAAATTGAAGTGCTAAGAATGGAAATCTGTGGCATTGGGATTTCCCAAACAACAAAATCTCACATTTTAGTTCAGCTCCTTTCTATTTTTCACATTCTCTTAATGCCATTTTGCCTCTCTTGAACTTACTTTCCCTCAGTGAGTTCCAAGACAATGCCTGTATCCTCATCCAGAAGGGTATTTGTTTACTTAGCCTTCATCCCTCCCTGTAGGGCATTGTGAAAATCCCCCCATGGGCAGCAGCTCCAAGTGTTTTGTGTGGTGTTATCATGTCACACATTAGGGACTGCAGAGACATGGGGCTGTTCCAAAATTGTCACTTACGAGGTAACATCAAAGGCAAATGAAGCATTGCAGTCAAATTTCCGAGTAAATGAAGTGGCAGGGCACTGAGATTCACTGGACTGTGTCTTGTTCTAGAATATAAAGTTGCAAAATAATTAGGGAAGGAGTCAGACAATAACAGGAAGGAGACAGAAGTGTATTAAACCGTGATCTTCTCCTCCCTGGCTCTTTCCAGCAACAAAGAGGGGTGACCAGATAGAGCTGTGGATTGAACTTGAGGAGCATGAGTTCACTGCTTGGCTTCATCCCAGCCTCTGTGTGAGGCTCTGGGAAAGCCTCTAAATCTATTACACGTGCCATTCTCAGGCTATCAAAGCTGTGAGAGCATTTTCCTGTCTCACAGGGATAAAAACCATTAACTACAGCAAAGTGCTCTGCTCTTATAATTAAGGGGATTGTGTGCAATGAGCACCAAGACCAGGGGCTTTGAAGCTGATATTGAAAGATATTTCAGTGTTTAAAAATGCTGAGCAATTTAATTGAAACCTGGGAATTAAGAGCTTTTGAAAATCCCAATATATAAAAAACCTTAATTCTGCCTTTACGAGTTAATAAAGCACAGTCAGAGTAGGAATCACACCATGGAATTTGCTATGACAAGCTTTCCATGCCCAAAAAGGCAATGTATAAATAAGAATCTAAAGTTCTTTGGGCTCATGCTTTCTTCAACTGATTTAAAAATCTCTCTTAAATGCTTATGAGTGACAGCGAAAAATTTCAATTTAAAACTCTTATTGGAAAATAAGATTCAAGATTTAGGGTTCATTTTCAGTGACAGACCTACACATTGCAAGACTAACCACCAAACCTCAATGCTGCTGAAAGACCCTGGTCCATTCCTCGCAGATTTAATCTATTTCCTGTTTGAGGGGCACTATGTATACAGGGTTTATTTATTTAGAGCAAAAGATCTGCATTAACTTATTTAAAGAATCAAGGTATAAAACTCTGAAAAAGCACATATTTTGATTTATTTGTAGTAGAGGCAGACACACACACAGCCTTTGAGAATGACTACAGAGAATGACAAACGCTGACCAGAAAAATCACAGCCATGGATTTACTTTTATTGCTTTATTATAATGCACCGTATAATGTACTTCTCAAGTGAACACATTTGGATTAAATAAGAATATTGTATTCTATGTACAGCAGTCTTACTACAATGGATATTTTGTACTCTCAGTGATTTATTCCTTCATCCATCCATCCATCCATCCATCCATCCATCCATCCATCCATCCATCCATTTCTATNATCCATCCATCCATCCATCCATCCATCCATCCATTTCTATGACATCAAAGTAGATTTAATGATAAAAGGAAATAAGTAATGGACATAAATGTAATGACTTCATTTTCTACCAATATTCTAATCTTAAAGCTGTTTATACTGTTTTTCATAGCTTTTAAAATATTTCTTCTATATTTAACAATTAATTATTTTGAGTATTTTTGGTAGGAGGGTTGTTTCAGAGTAGCAAACAACAAATGATCCACACATATACTGAACTGTTTTCCTATTGTTATATTGTAAGATTTGGGACTTAGACATTAAAAAGTGAGAAAACCACCAACCTATTCACCTCTAAAAGTATTAACTCATTTCTCAGTGCTTGGCTGGTGCCTGTATCTCTGCATTAGCTCATATGATTGCAAATTTAGTGTATAAAGAAGTCTAAACCCTTTTACTTAATTCAGGTACATATTGGTGAAATGAAGCACTTAATTTAATCCTAAATTGAATGAGAAGAAACCCAATGTATTTGGCTAAATTATGCTGCTTATTATGATGTGCAAAATTGGGTCTAATCTTTTTATATAATTGCTCCTTTCCTAGGAATCATTCTTCAAACTGCTGAAGTGATACTTCAATTGTTTTTCATAGGAAATTTCATTTCGGTTTTGGCTAACTGAAAATACTCAAATATTTCATTTCTACCTACACTTTTCACTTTTCTCAGAAAACTTTCTTATTAAGTTCATTCAGAAATGGAAATTAATAAGAACATTATTTTAATATGAGGACATTTAAAAGAGAATAATTTACGATGCAAATATTTTCAGATCTTAATTAAAATATATGGTTTTCCATGAAACAAAATATTTCAAAAAGGAGAAGTATTTTGATGGTTTGATGATACCTCTCTTGGAAAAGCACAAAGAGAACAGGGAGTTCTAAGTAACGGAAAATTAACAGCATTTTTAAAGTGTTTAACAAGAAAAATCATTCTCTTTTCTTGATAAATCCAAGCATCTGACATTCTTAATAGTCTTATCTACCGTGTCAAATAGGTGTAACAATTTTAATGACATCATAATCTAAATAAATCAAATTGATTATTGCTTTTCAGAGTATGTGAATATTTCTCCCCACTCATTTGAGTTCTCTGAAAAGTCTCATGTTGTCCATAGAGAAAACAATCATGTGTTGGTGTTGGGGTAAATGTTGCTGTTATTAGTAGCTGCAGTGGTAAAACAGCAAATTTATTGTGAGACTCAGCTTTCAGTTATACTAAAATTTTACAAACCAGACACAAGTTGCTCAAAAGCTGTAATTGGACACTTGTTTAATCTCATGGAAATAAAACATCAGGTGGTGATATCCTTGCTGGGGACACCACATCAGTGGTTAGGATAAAGCAGAGTAAAGCTCAAATTTCTTTTCTCCATCCATCAGAATGGAGCTGCTTTTAAATGACAACTTTTCATTATTTTCCTTTTTTACATAATCATCCTCGTTTGAATGGAATATTTCCTGTAATACACACATGCATTTAGACTTTTCAGCTTCATCTAATCTATCTCTTTCTCACTGTTTGGCCACACAGTTCAATTATTCATGCAATCTATCTGTGCACATTTCCCAGAATGAAGAAGCAATTAACATCTGGACAGAGCTGCCACCCTTCTTTATTAGAGTGATCCACAGCCCTCTATGAAACACTGGGGCAAACAGAAACAGATCTCAAAAAAACCCACCATGTATCCTGAAATATTTGCATCAGTGGAAAACATGAACCACTACATTTAATTACCAAGCTTAGTGTCAAAATTATATTTAAATGGAAGATTAGAAAACTAGGATGGTTTGGTTTGGTTTGGTTTGGTTTGGTTTGGTTTGCTTTGCTTTGCTTTGCTTTGCTTTGCTTTGCTTTGCTTTGCTTTGCTTTGGGATTTTTTTGTTTCATTTTGTTTTGTTTTAAACTGCTTTAAATCTACTTATTCTTGCCATTTTAGGAAAAAAAATCTTAGAAAACTTAAGTGCCCCAAATTCTTCAAGTCATTGAGAAATCAGACCTTCTAATAGCTTCCTAATTTTTACTGCATTTCTACAAATATTCCCGGTGGGAATACGCCACAGTCAGTAGAGCAAGTTCTTCACACATCCTTCTAATGCCTACAGCCCTATTATTAATGCAGCATGGACCCTTTGAGATTCACTGAACTAATCAAAATAATGTTAAAAATAGGCAGTAGGTATTGCCTCTGGACAAAGAACATTGCACAAATTAGTGTTTACTTAATTTCTGAGGCTGTCAGCAAACGTAGATTTTCCCACCTTCTTGATATCTCTCCTGGTTTGGGATTTAGGTTTGTTTGTTGTCAGATCACACTGGATAAAGTGATACTGAGAAATTCCATGAACAAATCTGGAGTTGGAAATAGCTTCAGAATCTCAAATACTGGTGAGTGGAAAGAGCTGAGCCTTAACTGCTGACTGCTGATTAATATTTAGAGGTGTTTGGTGATAACCTCACTATTCCAGATCATATCAGAATACGGGAATCTGAGATTTTGCCTGTTCCAGTGGGAACTGTCCCTGCCCATGGGAGGGGAGTTGGAACTGAAGGATCTTTAAGGTCTCTTCCAATACAAACCTTTCTGCTATTCTGTGATTGTGTGATTCTATATTTTGTGAAAAAGGCAGGAAAGAAAAGAGTATTTAGATCTAGTAACCAAATCATGCATGTATTGCCTACACCTCCTCTTCACATGAACACACAGATGTTTCAATAATAATTATACTCTATTCTTAAACCTTCTCTTCACCTGAACACACTAATAGCAATAGTAACTATATTCTTCCTTATACATGCTACCTACAAGACTATCCCAGCACATTTTATTCTGAAAAACTGCTGTCCAAAAAGTTTATTAACAGTTGCAGTCACTGGGCGCCATGTCTTTCTCTTTTGTGCCTTGCAAATAAATGCGAATATGTGGAATTCATAAAAGGGAATGGAGTGTAAAATGTGTGAAGCAAAAATCTTTAATGTGGTGCTTTTTGTTTAATGCTGTGGTATTTTGTTCCCCTAAGTGCCTGCTGTCCTTGGTAAGAGGCATTGTGGCCATGCATTAAAGAGCTGGCTGGGGACTGTGAGAACCTGATTTCAATTCATGGCTTTTCTGGTGCTCTGTGGAGTGACCTTGAACAAATGAATTTCTGTCTTTACTCCCTGGTTTTACCATCCATTAAAAAAGCCACTGGGATTATAATTGTGACCTTTTTATAAAATGCTGTAAGCTGTAAAGTTCTTAAGTGATATTATTGATGATGTCATAATAATATTTTTTAAAGTTGCTAAAACTGCTGTTGTTATTATTTTATTTTATAATGATAACCTGTTAATGAAGTGAAAACTAAGATGCAAAACTAGAAAGATTGCCACTTATTTGAAAATAGCCAACCAACAATTATTTGATCTTTCTTTTTTCCCCACTGTCCTCCCCTGTAGAGTTTCAAACCTCAAAGAGTTTCAGACTGATGGACACAGAAAGAGCAAGGCTGAGAAACGGAAAACTTCTGTCTCCAAGGAGAGTTCCACAGAATCATAGAATGGTGTGGGTTGGAAGGGACCTTAAAGATCATTTAGTTCATATACTGCAAAATACAACAGTGACCAAAAAAAAAAAAAATTACAAATATTATATTCTTTGTCAACAAATCCTCTGCACACCTCTTGCTGCTAAGAAGAAAGAGCCATAATCACTGCTGCAGTATTAGTGGTCTTAGAGGCAAATTGATAAATATAATGCCTGGACTTGCTCACAAAGGTTGAGTGACTAGTGAACACGAGGTGTGTTTTGCATCTAAATTCAGAAAAAGCTGTTAAAGCAAGTCATACTTATGCATTTTTAAAACAACAGCTTGAAAGTTTCCAAAGAAGGCCTTTCAGTCATTACAAGGATCTGTAAATATTTCAAAACTGCAAGAACAGAAAGCTTTAAAACTCTGTGAGAAATGCCTGCAGTTGGAGAACAAACACCACATTTCTCCGGAGTGGTATCCCAGCAGTTGTTGTAAAAACCCCCACAGGGTTTAAAGGGACTTACTGTGGCCAGGTTTAATAAAACTAAATCCACTGAAACCCTTCTGAATCTGCTCTAACTTTTAGCATTCCAGAAAGCCCCAGTATTTATCCACCATAAATTCAGACACCTGAATTTCCCAGGTATGTACTTCCGGTCTCCTATTGCTTCTAGTGCACAAAGAAATCCAGAAGTTTGGGATTCCTGATTCAGTCATGGGATGGTCCAAAGATGCAAGAAATCTAGGAGGCAATTCTAGTAAAACTTCCAGGATAGTTACCCAGCTGTCCCAGGTGTCCCAGGGTTAAAATGAGCTGGGAGACTTCTTAATATCTCTCAGATGCTGCTCTAGGAAAGTGTCCTGTAGAAGCTGTTTAAATTATTGCAGTCCTATATTACATTCCCATAGCCAGTGCTCCCCAATTGTAATATCAGCCCATGGAAAAAGTTCCATCTAGTTCCTGTAGTAACACATGGGCCCAGATTTGCACACACTCCCCTGGTTCAGCAGTAGCATCACTGACATCTCTGCAGTCAGTGCTGAGTTTAAAAAGGGATAGATAAAAGGTTTTACCATATATAGGTCAATGTAACCTAGTTTAAGTTTTGTGTAATTCCATGAACTTTACTAGAGTTGCTCTGTGTTAGCTCAGGCAGGAGCATGCTGCTCTCATCTTGACATAAAACTGCTTTGGGAAAAGGGATCTCTTTTGGTGACAGGCTGCATTTGCATCTGGCAGCTGTGATTGATATAGTGCTGGCCAGTACATAATATCACTGAGCTGCAAATGTCACATCCTTTAGAGTCACTAATGACCTGAGGTAAGACCACACAGATGGGTGCATCAAAAACACGAAATACCTCTACTGGGAATACCTGCTGGAGCCAGGAACACCTGCTCATACTGTTTTTATCTCTTTCTACTTTTAAAGCCACAGTCAATAAATCTTGCTACTGGAAAGAACACTGTGAAAGAGTTTTGGCTGTAAGGAGTGAGGTCTGTCATGAAAATAGGACAATGTGATGTGGTGGTTGGGTCACTGTCCCAAAGAGATTTAAAAGATGTGAAGATGGGGTGCTTAGGAAAATGATTTCGTTTTGGTGCTGAGTTAACTGCTGGACTTGACAACTTTAAAGTCCTTTTCCAGCCTAAATTATTCTATAATTCCATAATTCTATGAATGACAGTAAAAGCAAATATTTTCATGTAATTCTGACTGGTTTATGTAAAAGGTTTTTTTTAAATTTCTTGCTCCCTTTCCTGAATTACTGAGGCAACTGGCCAAAGAGAAGAGCATCTCTGTTAGCACCCCTATTTAGTCTAAGAAAACTAGATAGGCTTCATCCAAAAACTAGATATGTTTCACCTGAAAAGCAGTGAGGATGACTAACTTGGAGGAATTAGCACAAATAAGATCAATTAAAGCTTTTGTAAACTGCAAAAAACTGTGGAGAGCTCAAGTTCTGTAAAAGATACCCACTGAGTGAAGACCATGGAGCAAGGCATGGCTCCTGTTACCAGACTCATTATATTTATTACATCTGTCCAGGTCATGCACTGGGAGCTTTGACAGAAGTTTGGAAGGGAGTGATGCCTTGTGTTTAAATATAACCACAGCTAAATCCAGACTTTTTCCACTGCTTTGATTCAGGCCTCTAAAGGGGCAGATGCAAGATTTCGTGGGCGTGTGTGCATAGTGAGTATTGTTTTGGTTTGCTTTTTCTTACTTTTTACCCTCCAGCAAATGTAAAGGATAAGCAGTGTTAGAAAAGACATCAGAAATTTTGGCTCAGCACTGGTCCAGATGTCTGCATCTTTGCTCACAATGCAATCAATTGCATCTTTAAAAGGCGAGAAAAAATGCCCCATCCACTCTGGGGATATTCTAGATGAGAACAAAAAAGAAAAAAGAAAAATAAAGCATTTGCTGGCACAGGGTGATTCTATCATCGGGCCAAGTGTTTTTTAAAAGCCTCTGGGACTGTGAGTTTAATTTTGCTGTAAGGCTCCAAATCCAGTAAAGCTATCACTGGAATCACATTTGTGAGGGCAATTGTCTCAGGATGACTGGATAGAAATTTTGCCTTTGAAGCATATGTCTCTGAAATGGTGGTTGCCACCTGGCAGACTGTTAAATTTCAGCAAGGGATGGAAAATTTATGATTATTTTTCTTAGCCTGAAGAGGAGACTTTATGATTCACCCCTAACATGATTTTACTGCTAACATGCAACTCTTGTATCATTTGTGCAGGTCCTGTTTCAAAATCCACAAGAATGGGATAAAATTCAGACCCAAAGAGACTTTTGCATCATAATTTGCTGGTGGAAGAGAGATACACAACAAATCCCCCAAAGAGACACGTGCATTAATTGCCAAATCAGCTCTCATCACACTCAGCTCCTGTAAGATGATGAGCTGCTACCAGATGGTGCAGTTGAAGATGATCTTGGTGTCATACAGGTTCTTTCAATCAAAGGCACAGAAATCAGCTTTTTGAAAACTAAGCTGGCAAGTCGTGTTGGTTTCTGGATGTTCAGCATAAAGTCAGTAGAAGTCAATCTTCCTTTTCTCCTCTCTGGCTTTCTGGGATGAGAATTCTCTCCATAGCCAGACTGGGCACATAGAGAGTGTGGATTTAAACACAGGATGGCCACAAGGAGATCCTGATGCTGGAAATTACCACAGCATTCTGTATAGAACTGTCTCTAGAGTAAGGTGTGGAACTGATCTTAACAAGTTTCAGGCTTGTGCAACACTTCTTCACTACTTCCAGGGTTAGGTTCTTCCAGCTCTTTCCTGGAGTTCTGGAACACACCAAGTTTTCACAGATATTACTTATTTCAAACGGAATGTTTCTATTAATTTTGAATTTTGCCACTCTGGTGGATATTTTCTTCATTTTTGTTAGGCTTGGTTTGGTTTGATTTGGAGTTTTTAGGCTGTAAAAGAAGCCTCAATGTCACTGGAAGATGCTTGAGCTTTCATAATTCAAATATTTGCAGGATTTTTTTTTTGGTGTATATATACATACATACACAGCTATATGTATTTATGAACATATATATATTCACACACATGTATACATATATACATATATATATATATTGCATGTAAACAGCAAAAAAACATGAAAAATAATCACATTAACATGTCACCATACATGATAGAATTTTTTCATGGGTTTCATTCCTTCAGATCCTGAGGAATCTATTTCATAAGGTGATTTAACGTATTCATTTGATTTTATTTTTTACTATGCTTCTGCCATTTCTTCTCATATGAATGCCAAAGACTCCAATAAAATTTCTTATTACCTTTTTCTTTTAGAAGTTCTAGCCCAATCTGACCAACACAAGGGCTGAAACACAAGGGCTGTGAAAAAATCTCACCCACACTGAGTTCTCTACAGCTCTTCTGTACAGCCAAGGTTCTGTGGAAATGGAAGGAAATAGAGGTCGTTAAGTAGAGATTCCTCTAGAATATTTTAGACTGTGATAATTCATATTATTTTAGTACCACGTGTAGATATCCATATTTTATCAAAGGAATCTCTTTTCTTCTTCCACCATATACAAATAAGGCAAAGGGGCTGGTGATTCATCTGGCCTGTGTTAAACACCTTTTGGGGGTGAGGTGACTTTGAAGGTTTTTCTTCCCACAAATTGTAGAGGGATAATAAACTACTCCAATGGTTTATATTTGATCTGATTATTTCCAATTTGTTCTGGTAGTTATGGTTATCACCAGGTCAGTCCAGCTCTAGAAAAATCAATAAGTAGAGTGGTTGGTTAACAGATTGCTGTTTTCACCATATTTTTGTTTTGCATTTTTATTGTAAAGCATGCTTTTTCCTCCACTTGAAGAAGCAGCAGACTTATTATTCCCTCCCTCCAAATTGTTTCCTTTCAAAAGATTACTATCAGAACTACTAAAGCTTGTAACACTGCTGACAACTAAGGTACGAGTGATCAGTCAAACACCTTCAAATGATGAAATCACTTTAACTATACTTTGTTTGTGTGCTGGTTACCAAAGGCCAGGTTATTCCCCTCCTTTTATTCAAGGACATTTTATGGAGTCAATTTTACTTAAGCATCAGATTTTCCACTTCTGTTTCCACCTCCAAGAATAACTGGCATAATTAAAGTGTGGTTGCTAAGCAAAATGCTGATTACCTTTTTGATGGGTAGAAAGCTCCATCTGGATGTTTCATAGCCTTTATTCATTTTACACAACTGATTTATTTACCTTTAAATAGTACAGAAACATTTTATGGTCATCCAGTGTAAAACAATAGCAAATTCCTGCAAACACCTAGATTTTTTTAGTCCCTAGATCTAGGAGGAAGGGAAAGGGGAATGAACCAGGATAAAACCAGCAAGTACAGATCAGTGAAATACTGTGTTAAGAACTTCAAAATTTGCTTAGGGAATAAAGCAAATCAAACTCAATGGTGGATTTTTAAAAAGTAGCAAACATTGATCTATACATAAAAATAATGTCATAATTTTGAGTTTGTAAGAAGCAAGACAGAAGAGCTACAGTTATGAAAGAAAAAAAAGTAAAAAAATATAAAAATATAATTCTTGCATAAGAAAAACTATTTTTATCTCTATTTAATGCTTGGAATTTTACTACTGAATTAAATTAAGTAATTTGTTATTGAGTTAAATTTAGTTGATATAAATCATCATATACAGGGATGGTTATTTAGTGGATATCTACCAATACCTAGACAGTGAGAAATTCTTCTGAGTTACATCAAAAACATTTTAAAAATTAAATGTTTTCATAGCACCGAAAGAAATTTAAGAATTGAAATCATATTCCAAATACCAAAAGCACTAAAAATATACTGAAAATTACATTTGAATTTTCACTCTGATTTTATGGAAGAAGATAGGAAAATAAATTGCCAGGATGTTGTGAGTTCCTTATTTTGGATTCCTTTTTCTATATTAAGAAGCATTGTTTTAAAGCACTTGTGAAAGACTTCATATCAGACACACAGGAAATTTCTCCTTGCTTTGGTAAACTCTTGATGTGAGTCATGACAAAGCAAATACATTTTGGCAGATGGAGTAAGTGGCAGCAGCTTTTCCCTTCTCTTTGATGATACACCACCAATCCCATGAGCAATCAGAATAACAATATATTCGATATATTTACTTGCATTGCTCTGGTGCTTTGGAGTCACACTGCTCCAGCAGCAGAACATCCCTGTGCCAGAAAGTCCTGCAACCTGGAATTCTGCTGCTCTTGGTGATGATTTCAATGCCAGCCTACTCAAGATGAAAGTTCAAGTCGTGTGCCAACCCCTTGGCACACAAACCCCAGTAACCATGCTGCAAGAGCATCCTCCTTCTCCTGAGCTATCCAGGGCTCTGCTACAAGGCCCTGTTGGAAAATCCTCTGGAATTTAGCAAAATATGTCTATTACAAGAGTTTATATGCTAATAGCAAATCTCTTTCCATTTTAAATAAAGAAATAAATTAATTTCTTACTAAAACAAATGTGAAATCCCACACATACAATGGTGCAGCCCCATGGGCCGATAGAGGCTGGGGAACAGCAGACCAGGTGCCAGAGCTCTGAAGGAAACCCCTTGGAGTCAGGGTGGGCAGCAGGCTGTACCTGAGCTAACACTGTGCCTGCCCTCAGGATAACAAAGGCAGGCTCCTCTCAGGTTGTGAAAAGATGCCATGGGTGCAAGCTGCAAAAAGGAATATTCTGGTTAGATGAAATGAAAATTTATTCACTGTGTTGCTGCAAAAAACCTGTGTACTGAAGGGCAAGCCCACGTCCGTCCTCAAGGGTTTTAAGAACTTGACTGGATAATGTCCTCATAAACCTGCCCTAGCTTTGATGTCAGTCCTGATTGAAAAGAAAGTTGGAATAAAGAGCTGGAGATTCCCTCCTGGCACTGCCTTCCACCACAGCTCCCACCTTGCCCAGTCACCTCTGGCTGTCTCACAGGTAACTCCTGCAGATGTGGTCAAGTTGGTTTCCTTCACATTCTCTTGGCTTCTTCCTGCCAGCCAAGGCAAACAAAACTTTCCAAGTTCAGGCTTTGCTGCTTCCCTGTGCAAGTCTCACTGACTTCCTTGGACATGCTCCCAGTCCATAATTGATTATGGATGACAGTTTATAATGTGACTGCAATGATTAAAACCCAAAGGAAAGGCAATGCAGTTCCCTAATGAAAAGGTATTCTACTGAGCACTGGGGAAATCTTGGAAGAGGGACTCCTTCATCCAGAGCTGTGCTCACCTCACTGCCTCAAAACTCAGATTAATCACGTATCATCAGGCCTCAAATAGCTGGCTACATGCTGGGTATTTATAAAAAACTGAGCACACAAATAAATGGAGAAAAATGCTCTTTTCTCAGACGTATTTTTCTAGTTCATATTATATTTTTTTTCTAATATAAAATTGCTTTGTTTTCTTGGCCAATATTTCCATACTACCTGGAAAGTTACTTATGTGGAAAACTAATTAACAGGCACAAAGTATGGCACTGCAGGCTTCCTGTGGTGTGTAAATTAAGATGATGGTGAACTCTCACTCCCATCATTGTTCTTACAGTTCTGTTACTAAACCTGCTGCCACTCTCCAAACAAAACATGAAACTTCTTCCCTTATGTTTCATAGGCCATATTCAAAAGGACAGTGGTTTATTACACATGTAATTAGGACTCAATTTTCCCAACAAAATCTGATCTTTGTTTAACTGGACACACATCCCAGGAAAGGCATCTATTATTACAAATATAAAAATATGGTAATGGGAAGTAGTATCTTTACAAAGAGATTTCTCAAAGCCAATAACAGGGATTGGATACTAAACTGTCCTTGATTATAAATGGAAATTGGTGCCTGATTGTCCTCTAGTTCTTTAAAACTCCTCCCTTAGTGATATGAGCAAACTTGAAGAGACATCTTTTCTCCTGCTTTAGGAGGAACATGAAGCTGGATCCCAAGCTGACATAAATCAGCACAGCTCTGACAGGTCTCTGTTGATTTATGCCAGCTGAGAAATTGTGTCTCTGCACAGATATCTATCGTTGAACTGCTGAACTATTAAAATTCACATCCTTATTCAGCTTTTCACCTTTCTCTTGGGTTTGTTTTCCTTCACATCAATCAGATGATTCCTGAAAAGGTATTTTGTACTAATTTATTTCCACCACATGCAGTTCTAAGATTGTCTAAAACTGCAGTGAATGTTTCCCAAGACTGTTAGAACTGAAAGGGTCTAGAGAGCAAAGCAAAAACATTTTCTTTTCTCAGCTGGTTTGTTTTTTTTTCCAATTTGTGCACACAATACTTATTTATTTGGGAGCAGAGAAAAGTGTTGCCTGCCAACAGAGAAGGAAAACATTTATTGTTAATAGAAACTTAATGTGTCCATATCACTATATTTCTCTAATTTAAATTAAAGGAACAATATTTGCACTCATTACAGAGAAAATTTTCCATTTTGCATGAAAAGACATGGTGTAATTATTATCATATTGGCACAGACCTGCAAAAAAGGGGACAGGATAGGACTGGAGGACATATTAGCATGTTTTAAATACTGTCCTTTGCCCTACACCTAATTTAATTTTTTGGTAGACCATCTTTGAACCAAAAGATGCAGATGTTGTCCCCTTGATGCGAATTTAGCTTCAAAGTGTTTTTCCTTAACCACATGTGTAGGTGTCTATACAGGAGCCCCTCAAAACTACAGTGAGGCTCCAAAGAGCCTCAAACGGTATCCCGTTATTATTATTATCATTATTATTATTATTATTATTATTAGTGAAAGAATACAAGGAGTGCTTCCATTAGAAATTATGAACTCTTCCTCAATACAGAAAAAAACCCAAACCAAATCAGAAAATGAAGATAGAGACAGTGGCATGCAGAGCTATTGTTTCTAAAAAGAAAAGAGGGAGGAAATAAGTGATGAAATGGTGTCAAACCCGTAGGTCCACCCAGGCACATGGGGGAGCTGATACTTTACAATTAGGACTTTAAACCAGCTACAGTTCAATTAAGTTTCCTTCAATAAAACATCTGCCTTTGTGGAATTTGCGTAGGCATCCTGCTTCAAAGAAATATGCTTACTTAAATAGAAAATAGATCAATATAAGTATTTTATGTATTTCTTCCCAGATCACATGCAAGGTATTGATGATTTTCTTGCTTAATTTTCTTCAGTCTGTCTCCTGTGAGTGATTTATAAAGAAAAGTCTCAGAGAAGCTATAATAATTCCTTAGGGTATAAATACAACATCTGTACACCAACCTGACTGATAGCATAGTGGCAGAAATTTAATGTTTATTTATTTATATGGGAGATTAGACTTAATATTGGCTCAACTTTTTTATCACTATTTGTATTTGCTTGCCTGCTGAAGTGTAGGTAATTTCAGAACATGTATAAATTCTTCCAAATGAGCTAAAGAAGAAATCTGATAACTTTCATTGCCTACATATTTCCTGGAATTATTAAACTCTTTTTAAATCCTACCGTTCCTTTTTTTTTAAACTTAATTGATTGGAATCCAAATAAATGAAAAGCTTACATAAGGTGAAACTCATCCCTTTGCCTCTGTAGCTATTTTAATTATTTAAGTGTCATTTCAGAATTTGTGTTTGGGCATTATTCCAGTCCATTCCTTGGGGATTTTCAGGATACTTGTAAGCTGATTATAACCACTATGGTTTTGTTGGGTTTTTTTTGTTTTTTTTTCACCTGCACAACAGGTGAGGAGCAGAACCGAATATATCAGTTCATATAGAAGAGACATGGGTCTGGTTTTCCATCCCTGGAAGTGTCCAAGGCCAGGTTGGAAAGGGGCTTGGAGAAACCTGGTCTAGTGGAAGGTGTCCTGTCCCCCAGAGGGAGATGGAGCTGGATGATCTTTAAGGTCCCTTCCAACCTAAACCAGTCAACCTTTGTAATTTAATATTCTGACTGTTAAACTGCAGATAAAGCCCTGGTGTGGTGTTATACATAGTTTGCTGTTTGGTTGGCTGGAAGAGATCTACAGGGCACTCCTAAACCACTAAATAAGGATGGGTAATGGAAACCTCTAACAAGGAAACTTCCCCAGCTGCTGTCCCGAGTGGAGATGGAAAGAAAAGCTGCAGAGAGGGGAATGTGCTGCTGTGGCTGTGCACGTAAAACACAGAGGGATGAGTGAGCTCAGGGCACAGAAGGATCTGAGGAGACTAGCATTGTGTTTTGGGGAACTGGAATGGTCCCAGGACCACCCAGCAATGGGGGAATGTGGAGTGCAAGCAGCTCAGCTGCACTGCAGGCTCAGGCTGAATTTGGCTGGATGCTGTGCATCCTACCAGAGATGAACAGCACTTACAGGTACTGATCCTGACAGAATATGTAGGGGAATAGAGAAGAAAAAAAAAAAAGGGGGCTACCCCCCCCAATATTATTTGAATCCTCCCAATGACTCTGCAAGATGAGAAATTATTTTGAAAATTTTCAGCATTACTGCACTGAATGAATATGTACCTCTGTGGTCCTGCCCTGCTCTCCTTTTTCTGCATCTAGGAAAGATAAACCTGGAAAGTGTTCTCCTAGTCTTCACTGCTTTTTAAGCTAACCTAGGAGACTGAAGATTCTGTAGACTAACCAAACACAAAAATCTGATTTTTTTAATTTTTTTTTTTAAATCAGGAGCTTCTCATTTATCTCAAATGACATTTTTGCTGCCTTTAGTATTCTCCTGCATTTTCAAAATGTTTTTCTGCTAGAAGCTTGCAAAGCTTGCTGGTGTCTGCATTAAACCAATCCATCAGCCCTGGCACTCAATCATGGTAAGTGAAACAGATCTTCTACCTGCAGTGTCTCCCTAGAAAGAGCTACAAAGAAACTTGTTTTCTTTTACTTCTAGAACTTTTTGTTTGGCCACAGTATATTTGGAGTGAAAGCCTTTTAATTTAACTGTTAGTAACAGAGGAAATAGCCCATCTGCAATGCTGACTTGCTCAAATAGGACTTTTGATGTCTCCCTTTAGTTCTCACCTATAATATAAAAAGGCAGACTTAAAAAAAAAATCAGACTTTTTCAAATTTGAAAATGTGCATAAATCCTGGTCAAATATTTACAAAAACATGTTTAAAGATCACTGATTAAATGCTCAAATATTGGCATTGTAAAGTAGCTCCCTTTTTGGTTTTGGTTGTGCCTAACTTAGTTTGGTTTTGCCTTATTCCATGAGCCCAGCTTTGGAAAACAGAGTTGTCCAGTGGTGCAGTCTTGCAATAAGTTTGTATCAATGGAAAGACTAGGGGTAAAGACATAGAAATATCATAAATTAAGAAACAAGCCCTAGTGCTGGCCATGTCATTGGTAACTTCTGAAAACAAAACCAAAAACCCTGAAATAAACTTTTATAGACCCAACGCCTGCTTCAGAAACAGCTTCTGATTTAAATATAACTACTGGAAAATCAATTATAATGATTTCTGAGGTTCTTGTGGTGTTTTCCTTCTTTCATTCAAAACCAAGTTTCATTTACATGAACAGGCAATATAATCTCCTGGGTTATAAACAATTGTGAGATTGATTTACACAGAATCAAGGACCACTGGAGATAGTCCAGCCCAACTAAAATCCAGCCCTGATCCAGGCAGGGTTTTTGGGAGCAGGCTGCTGAGGACCTAATCCTGGTTTATTTTTGGAGCTGAGAACACCACATCAGGTGTGGGCTGTCAGTATGAAAACCACTCAACACATGAGTTTTTTTTAAAGTTGAGGTAAGTGCTTTCAGGGACAGCATTTCTCATAAGCATTTGGAAATTTCAGTGAATACAACTTATCTGTCAAGCATAGGGATTGACAGTTTTAGATCCAGATAATGCATTAACCACAAGCTTTCATCAGTTTGGCTCCTCTGTCACTTCTGCACAGTGCTGTAATGTTGCTATTGGCCTAAAAACTTGGTATTGCTTGGTCATATATTTTTGACCCGATTCTCTTGCAAGAGAGAACATTGAAAAACTGCCAAAATACAGTTTTCAAGGGGGTAAAAAATGCACTTTCACTGAGGTAGAAAAATTTCATGGGAAAGGATTGTCCTAGAAAAAATGAAAATTCAGAGCTGGAGTTTCAGCTCTAAATTTGGAGGTACTTTGTGGATTTCAAAGCACTTTAGATAACTGCTAAATATGACTCTCCCTGTGTTACAAATGTGGAAAGATCAAGTCAAACCACAGGTTATTCCAGCTGGGCTCTAAGGTACAATTTTCAGCTGCTGAGCAAAACCAGCTGGATTTGCAGAAAGGCAGAGGAACCCAAAGAAGGGTCATTCAAAGGAGCACAACTACAACTCCAGCTCAGGCCAGACTAATCACAGAATCATTTAGGTTGGAATAGATCTCCAGGGTCATCAAGCCCAGACTTTGACCCATCACCACCTTCTCAACCAGACCAGAGCAGTAAATGTCATGCAGACCTTCTCAGCCTCAATTTTGCTGCAGCACTGAAAACAGCCTGGGTGTGTCCTGAGAGATGAGTGAGGGATGTGGCAGATGTGTTATGGAAGAGGGAGGAAGGGTAAGTGATGCTTTCAGAAAGGGCTACAGCTGCCATCACATCACTTGTTCACAGTGTCACAACACTGTCTCTTTTCCCAGGAGCAAACCACACAGGAAATCCCTGTTCTTGTCCTGCTCCCCCCTGCCTCCTGCAGCACTCAGCTGTCTCTCCTGCCTGCCTCAGGAGCTAATAACCCTCTCAGCAAGTCAATGAAAAAGACACAAATCACCTGCCAGTCAGTGCTGTCTGTCACCACTCTGCTAATCCACAGACAAATCTCCTGTGACCACACTTGTCACTGTCCTGGGGGTCACAGCTGATGGAAACCAAAGGGACCTGGTTTATCCCTCCTGAAAATAAGGCTCATTCCATCAGTCTATTTAAAAACTGAAAGATATAAGCAATTACAAGCACTTCAAAGATTTCACTGTCCTACCTTGTAACAAGTTCCAAAGCTTGTCTGTGTTGATAACAGACTTCTCTCTCTCTCTCCTGGATGATTTGCTTGCTAGACCCACTTTTTCAACACTTTCCCTAAAGGTAACACAAAACCTTTCTGAGTTACTCATGCAACTTTTGATCATATTTAACAACCCAGCACCTCTTTTTGAAGGTTGTGTGAGACTACTGGAGAAATCCCAATGGCTTTTCATCGTCCAAGGGATTATTTGCATATTGGGTCAGGCAACAGATCTCAGCAGCTCCATCTCTCTCAGACAAACATGCAGAACCTGAACGAAAAGGTGGGATTGGCTCTGTGATCTTATTTTTTCAATCATCAGTAATTGTCAGTTCTGCAAACACATGGGATTATGGATATCTGATAAACTGCAATGTGTCTAAAACGTGCTGGAGGGGCTGGCAGGTGTGACAGGGGGTTTCTGGAAGCTGTCCTTACTGTCCTCCTCTTCATGTTTGCACTTTTACATAGGGCTCTAACATTTCTGTCTCAAAAACCCTGTAAATTACACAGCAGTCCTTTTTAGCTGACAGGTCACACTATTGACTCTCATTCAACTTGCCATCAACCCAAACCCACAGATCTCCTTCTGTGGAGCTGCTCTCCAGCCTCCTGTCCCCCAGTGCCAATGTAAAGCCAGGACTGCCCCAGCCCAGGTGAAGAATCTAGAGGTATTTGTGTTCCTTCCTGTTGGAACCCTGAAGCCTGGGAGTTTTGAACTTTCTGTGCTTTCTGGCACTCAAAGTTTCCTCAAAGGAACACTGCTTTTGACTTGAGGCCTTGGATAAGGTTTCCAAATTTGAGTAATGGAGTTGAAATCACTGGGGTGTAGTTTGAATAGAAGTGTGTGATTTCATATGGTGAAGGGTTTGGAATTTGGGGTTTTAGAATACAGTAACAGGTAATGGGATGAGATTGAGGTTCTTGGGAGGTGGCTCTTCTTCCTTCTTCCTTCTTCCTTCTTCTTCTTGGTTTTAGGTGGTACTTTTTTAATTGGATGGAAAATTCCGCAGTGCAGGTCACAGATGTTTGGTCATTGGGTCAAAAGTATAAATAATATAGATGTTAGCTTTTAATTGGATAGTTAGGCCTTAAAAGACCTTGCAATGAGCAAGATCCAGTTCCATTTTCTTGCTTTTAGCTTGTTAGCTAGAAGTGCTGTAGAACTCACTGTACTGTAGATAAAAATCAATAAACAACTGAGTCTGAACACGAAAATCCTGTCTCTCGTGCTTCAATGCTGACTCTTGTGCTTCAATGCTGACTCTGGGTGATGGCAGAGGAAAAAAGAAAATAGCCACTAATACCTTCCAAACTGAAGGAGTCTGTAAGTTACTAGTTCAAACTTTAATGCTCTAGAATGATAGAAACAAAAATGGTTTGAGTTGGAAAGGACCTTTAAATGTCACATAGTTCAACCCCTTGCAATGTGCAGGGACATCTTTAACTAGATCAAGTTGCTCAGAGATCTCTCCTGGCTCTGAATGTTTCCAGAGATGAAGATCTGCCACCTTTCTGGGCAACCTGTGCCAGCTTTTCACCATACCTGTTGTAGCAAAATACTTATATCGAGACTGAATCAACATTCTTTTAGTTTAAAACCACCACCCCTTTGTCCTATTTATCTTTTACACACATAAGCTGAAGCAGTCTTTGTGTACCAAATTGCATTCAAAGCCCAGTGAGGCAAATGCTCATTAATAAGCAGTAAATATTGGTAGTATCCTGTTTTGGTTTTTTTTTTAATGTTTATTTATTATAATTTTATCCTGTCAGCTCAATGCCACATTGTCAAGGTTTAGTTATGAAGTGGGGACTGATATGGTAATGATGGCAAAGCAAAGCAGAAAACAAGCAAACAGCTTTTTTTAGCAATTCTTTCTTTTTATTTGAGTTTGTGAGATGTTATTTGAAGTGTGGATTCAACACCAGAGATATACAAGTAGTTTTCTACGCAGGAGAGAGCCTTCTAAATTCTTGGCCAATGCAGACCAAGGCAATGCATGTAATAGAGTTTAGAAAGATTTTAGCTGACCCCAAAGCACAAGGAGTTTTAGCCCCTGTGGTAATTTTCCAGATTCCAGGGTTAGCTGCATGAATGGAGTGACAGAATCTCACCTGTAGAAAAATTCCTTTTTCTTTTCTGGAATAAGTTCATGTATTTCTGCACTCAGGAGATACTAGAAATCCTCTCTTGAGGAGGGTTGGGAGGTCAAGAACCTGTGAGGGAATAAGGGAGAAAGGGCTGTAATAGGTGACCTCCTCAGCAGTTCTGATATTCTCAGCTGGGAGCATCAGGACATATTTCCTTGTTGTCAGCAAGTCACTGGCAATTTCTGGGGCTAATTAGTGAAATCACTTCAAGGAATGGATGACTCTTTAAAACAGGAGCAAGAAGCCAGCAGAGATGTGGAACAAAAAATCTCTCAACACTTCTGAGGCTAATGCAGAAGACAAACATCTCCTGTAAATGGTTCATCCTGGCTTAAATAAGTTCTAAAATTCTTTATCTACACCTCCTCATACTGTACACAGGGAATATTTGACTATGGCAGATCTACAAGCTTATATTTTGGATTTTTGAGGTCAGATGACCAGGGATAAACCACAGCTTTAGGGTTTAAAACTCGAGTGAAACATTCTAATTAATCATTATAGGACTCAAAGAAGCCACATATTTTTAATTTAAAATATTTTAATTGTTAATCACTCTTCAATGAACTTGAGATGTCTTATTTGTTGACACTTTATCTCACTCCAGCTTTTCTTTATCTGCTCCTCATTACTATGCTGAAAGGTATGAAAACAAAAAGATTTGACTTAACATGAAACCAGATGTCATTAAAACATGAATGAAGATAAAAGTAGAGGAAAAAAAAAAGAGTCCAAAGTGCCATGAAAAAAACACCAGAAACTTGCACCAAGGTATTCCACATTACCTTTATCAACTCAGGAAATGTAAATGAAAGAGAAGCCACTGAAAGCTGAGAAAAGCCCATGTTCAAAATAGAGCCTAATAGTGCACTGTTAGAAAAAGTTAAATTCAGCTATGATGATGTAATTTTTAACTAGAAGAATCATCATTTTTTGAACAGTGTTATTTCTTGGAGGGAACTTAAAGAATGAGTTTCACCTGAAACAGCAACAGGAGGTTTTTCTTTCAAAAAGTACAGTAAAGAATGCTGGAAGTCAGAGCTTTTACTAGGACTTGGCTGCAGGTGAAAAATGGAATGTAGCTATTGTGTTTTACAAGGAATCAGCTCCTCCTCTATCCCATTGACTTTCAGGTTTAACAGCAGAGGACAATTCATAGCAAAAAGGCATTAACTTCATTTGCATTGTGAGTTAATAACAGATGACGTTCTTGCCAGCCAGCTTCTTTCAATGCACTGAGTGAAGCATAGAATTGATTTAGTATGCCCAGTAAAATTAAGTGGACATTTTGCAGTGCCTGAATTAATTGCAGGATGTATTTTTGTTTATTACTTCCGAGGGAAACTTCAGTGGTTCTCATTAAATGCATGGATGGATGGATGGGTGGGGGAATGATTGATGATACAGGATCAAATATAGCCAATTATTTTTCCATTTCTTCTAGGCATATTGCTCTATTAAGAACCAGAATATAGCAATAACAATCAAACTTAGCAGAGCCATCCTTATTTGCTCTTTAAGGCTGAAATTCAGCCTTGTGAATGTGCACAGCAAGCACCCTTTTGCATTTCTCCTTCCTCCCCACAAACACTTGTATTCATTAACAAGACACTGGCATTTACAATAAGGACAGATTTTCAAAAGTGTTTGCTTTTAGAACTCCAAAATAAGTAATCACATTTTCCAAGGAGTTTGCTCATATTGGTCATTCACAGGAAATTCACAGCCTGCTCCAAAAAACCCAGCCCAGCTGCCCACTCAGGACTAAGAGGAGCCTTCTGCAATCAACAATAGGAGAAGAATTTCATTACCCTGTTTCAAACTCTTCCTTAAAATTTGTGATGTGAAAAGGAGATTAAAATGGTGGATAAATGTATCTGCTCAATAAGCAGGAAAGGGCTCAGTCAGTGTGTTTTTGTCCTGGTGGGGCTCAGCAGTGACAAGGGGATGCAATTCACACAGGGCTACTCCCTTGTGTTCACCACTGGGCACAGCACTGGTTGGAAAGTGGTTTTACCATCTAAACAAACAGAAGAATACTTCAAAGTGGAGGAAATTGCTGGCTTGGGTCTGTATCCTCATCCTGGTTAATATGTGTGGCCTCACAGCCTCTCCTTTCCCATTCTGTCTACACCCAACCTTTACTGAAGATCTAAAATGTTATTTTCAAACACCAAAGCCCATTTTTGACCCTGTCTTTGTATTATGTGGAATCATGATCCAGTAATTAATTCTCTCCAGCCCAATTAACAGCATCCAGAAATCTGTGACTGATCACACTTTGCTTTCTGGATCTTCATTCACGCAGACTAGAACTCAGTTCAAAATTTGATATCTGGCAACTGCTGCATCTGTCATTTGAAACTTCAGCTCACTTTTGTGTGGATTTTTTTTTTAATTTAACCTTACACCTATTTCTAGTTTCTAAAGTTTGCTTTAGCTTTGTGTTCACCTCCTCAGCAAAGGTAAGCCTCCCTCTGAGCTGACATTCTTCTCCAGAAAAAAATTTTCCTTCCTCCCTGTAGGTTCCCACTTCCACCTTATAATCACATACTGTTATGCCTCTCCAAGGATATAACGGTATATACATTCCCAGAAAGTGTCTTTATTCTGCCTGAATTTCTCACATTTATGGACTTTAAAAAAACCCACCAGGTATTCTGTATTTCTCTCTCAGAACCGATAATCTTGGTTTATACGATTTTAACTTTTTAAATTATATTTTTTGTATTCTACAAGCCAAATCCAATTGGTCATCTACTTTGCCTACACTCACCTTAAGTATAGGCACGTCAGAGCTTATAAATATGATTGCTTTGACACCACCACCCCTAAATTATCTGTAGGCTGCTTTGACTACCTTTTAAATAGAGATTTCCAAGGCACAGCACATATGTGCGGCATCAACTCCAGCCATGGTCTTGTTTTAGTACCTCATTGTAAATAAGAAATAAATCTGCTTCATCATAGCAGGGTAAAAATGAAGCAACAGAAGGTTTAGTAACATGAGAAACATTTTCTCAGAAGCTAGACCTAGTAAGCTGCAACCTCTACACACTGAGCTGTTTAATCAATTCTGCATTGACTTCACTAGTCAAAACATTTATTTTGAATGTCATTTATGTTTAAATTGATTCATTTTGTTTGATCCCTTTCTGAACTGATCCTGAGTAAAGATATGAGTTGTTTATAAACATTTATTTAATAACTGGGATGATTAACTTGTAGAGTTTTTCATCTGTTGCATCAGGAGGTTTTGTTTTCTTTTGCTGTTCATTGATGACTTCTAACTCTACTGTCGCTGATTTTTGCTGTCCAAAAGCAAACAGAAACGTTTTGGTTGAGAGCCAAGACATTCTCATGGGAATCCTTTTGAAGATCAGTGAAATCCTTTTTGAAGAACAGTGATCTTGAAGATTTATTCAATTAAATGGTGCTGAAAAATCTGTGAAACATTTAGGAGGAGTGAACACAAGTCAAGTCTTTCTGAGGAGCTCAGTGACCACCATGCTCAGACTAATTACCATGAAACAACCCCAGCACCCATTTTGTACCCATTGCCAAGCAATGTGTGTTTCCCAGGACAGATATCAGTGTTTGGATGGAAACACAGAGACAATCATGCACTGCAGCTCCTTCCCTGCCACAGAGCAGGTGAGGAGGAGGAGCCCAGCCCTGATCCCAGCTCCTAAATCCATCACTACCTGTGCTGAGAGATGACTAAAGCCAAGCTTTAACTGCATCTGCCTGGGACAGCTGAGTTTGGGCTCTGGTGCTAAGAATTAATGGGAAGCAAACCAAATGATCATCCAGCTTATGTCTTGATCTAAGTCCAGCCACACAAAAGTATATTTGTGTTCCAGCTACTCCTACGTGCAGTGTGAGCAGGTGATGAGACTGAAATCTGTCAGCACAAAACCAGAATGGATTTGACATTTGATGGTAGTTTAGCCATAACAGAAGTCCTAGAAGCTGTCATGCTTTCTTGTGTTATGTATGCAGATAAAATACACCCAATTTCCTTTTCAAAGATAAACAAAACTTCATTTTAATTAAAAGGTAATAAAGTTTCTTTGAGATTAAAAAGACAGTCTCCTGAGAAATATGAAAATTGCAAGGGGAAAAAATTGTAACCTGTTTGTAAGAGAGTTGTAGTTGTGATGTTGTGGTTAGAGTGAAAACAGCTTTAAAATAAGATTCTTGAGACTCACACACATCCTCCATCTCAGGCACTGTCTTTTGAACTAAGTCTGCTCTATGGAATTTCCAGCCTGCATTTCACAATTCTGTGAGCCTCAGAAGAGGGCTTCAGTTTCCAGTTAACAGGTATTTTCTTGACAGCAGAAGGGAGTGATCTGATCTCTGCTTGTAAAGACTGATCCCATCTTTACAAGTGGGACACCTCTTGCTTGAGGAGCTGCAGAGCTCCTGCTCTTTGTGCTGTCAGTGAAGGCAGGCAGCTGCAGAGGATCTCATTTGGGCTGAGTCATGCTCTGGCTCTGCCTGGATTTCTCTGTTGTCCATATGAGTGAGTCTAAAGCAGAGGGCTTAGGTTTGTGGCTCTCCAAAATTAGATAAATAGGATAAATTTAGGGGTTTTTTCCAAAAGTGAACAGTCTGGAACAACCATGGTGATGTCGCCCAAAACTTCTGCACTTGTTTTGTAAAGACAGAAAAAAACCCACCCAAAAACATTCATTATAACCAGACAGAAAGGAGCCTCTTTTCAGCTCTCTTCTAACTCTCACAAAAACATCAGCAGTGCTTGAAAAGGTTGCAGTAGATATTGACTTGATCTACTAAGGTTTGTTTGCTAAAAACCTGCTCCAGCAATCGATGTCTGTGCTCTCTGGAAGTGCAGCGTCAATTCTGACCTTCAATCATGGACCAAACAGTCTTGACTTTTATCAGGAAACAAAAAACCAAATGGATTCATTACTTATCTGCTAGAAATTTTCCCTTTGACATGAGAATATATTAGTCTAACACAGGGTTTGGTAGCCGCAGCACTTCATCACTTTTTGTTTGGGAAGTAACAGAAGAGAAGGTAAAGTTGCATTATTACATGGCAGAAATTATTACATGGCTGTCATTTAGATGTGACAGGTTTCAGCCTGTGACAGCTTTTTTTTCCTTTCTGAAGCCAGATTTTCCCAGTGTTTGCAGCCTATTTAATATATTAGTGATGAAGCAAATATTTCTGCTGAAGCAATCACCCAACCATAGGAGCATCTGCATGAAAAATTCATGTGCCTACACAAGTGCATGACAATCTCTAATAGGAATCCATATCCCCTGATGCTGGAATCAGGTGCATTGCTAACAAGCTGCAGGTGGAGACATGAAGAAATTAATTGCAAGGCTCTTGATAATTGTTCAGACTTCATCTTAAATACTCTGGTGAATCTGTCATTTTTTGGTAATTTACTTTTTGTTGGAGTCACTGCTCAGCCTTATCTCTTATCTCCCTCCAAGGCATGTGATGGACACAAAAGCTGCCCAAGAAGAGAAGAAAATGAAACACTGAAAAGCAAAATGCAGATAGAGGCTAGGAGATAAAAGCTGTGAGAAGAAATAAAAAAAAAAAGAGGCAGAGAGTCACGATAGGGAGGGAAGAAGCAGAAATCTAATTCTGGGGGGATGGAAATCTGCCAGCAGTGACATGGTGGGACACACATGTCACACTAGAGATGTTACCCTGGGCAAAGACTCAGTGCCACTAAGCTTAAGAAGGGGAGCAAGTAAACAAGGATTCAATCTCCACCACACTGTAAAGCTGAGTAGATTTTCTGATAACCTAAAATCAAATCCCAACACTGAATTATTGTTTTTTATTCTCATACCACAAAAAAACATTGCTGTTTTACCTCCTGTGGGACAGATAAGAGGTGTATTGCCAGATGCAACCAGTGAAATAGCTGCAGACTTTACATATTCTCTTTCTTGGTCCCAACCTGATGGCTGTATGCTTGATTGCTTCTCTGCAGGGAAGTCTGATGATCCTGTTTCCCTGAAGAATATGAAAGGCTGGAGTGGCACAGAGCACCCCACCCTGCAGAGCACAGCAGTGTGGAGAGGTGCCCTGCTGCTTTAAAGGAGGCAGTGTCTGCCACTGCTCCGTGCTCAGCCTGAGGGACAGCAAATCCTCCTCTGAGCTGCCTGGCCAAGCACAGAAAACAGAGGCAGCCTGTCCCTAAATGCAACTCCAGCAGATTTAAATTTGTGTGCCCCCTTTCCTGAAGCATCCCAGAGCCTCCACTGCTGTGCTCAGGTGTATCTGCTTTGGGATGCAGCTGCTGAGAAAGCACCAGTTTCCTGCTCATCCCACAGCCTCAGGGATGCTTCTTCTCTCCACTTCCTTGGGATTAGCCAGGATTTCTCTCCTAGCAGAACTGAGATTCATCTCAGCAAATTTGTGTGCCTAGCATCTCATTTTGGCTCTTGCCTGGGTTCCCTCTGCATTTAACAGAGATACTCAGGACATGATTCAGCTCACCTATCTTTGATATTATTTGGGGATTGATATTATTTATGTGATTAATCAATCTCTGCTGATGTTCATCTCAGTTAGTGCTTGATGGCTGGCATAGTCTAACCACTCAGCCAGGAGACACCAAAATTCAGCTGGTGTGTTTCATATGTATGTGACAAAATATTCCTGTTGTTCAGCTCCATGAAACCATGCTCAAGTTAATGGAACTTAGAATTTCAGACAAGAACAGCAGCTCGTGGGTTTTTTCAGCTTTCACTCTGCTGAGGGGTTCCTCTCTTGTCACATTCTCCTGCTGACAAGCTTTGACTGTATTTCACATTTCAAAAAAAAACCCAAACAAAAACCCTTCAACATAATTTAACTGGACAAAGGTAGACAGATGGAATCCTAAGTTTTCTGCCCCTCTCGATATGAAAAAACAGGGAGTCCTCTTGTCCAGTCCAAATGATGTTTGCAAACTGCTGCATTGAACTAATTCATGATGACACAATTTCCTTGTTGTCTGATGAGCTTTTAAACCATCATTTTCTGTAACCTGCCCTCAAATGTAGTCTCTCATTTGGTACAAAGCCCTGAGGAGATGCAGAGCTGCTGAGCTTCAGCCCCTTGCACCAGCCAGCAGCTTCACCTGGGAAGTTTTGCTCTTAAACAAACTGGAAATGCCCATGGAAATCTTCCCAAATGCTACTTTCTACAACTACCAAGAAAGTTTCTGTCTATTTGAGCTACAGAAAACAGATTTAACATCCAGTATCTGATTTTGTTTGTCTTCTGGTGGTTCTTTTTTTCCATGGTCATCTGGTTGTAGGGGCAATAAAAATGTATTTCACCTCAAAAGGTGTGACTGCAAAAGTTGTTGCAGGTTCCTCTAAGTCAATATTCCATAAAGCCCTTTGTAAAATGGATTATGAACACTGACAGAGAAGAAAGTGGGCAACTGCTTTCTTTATTATTTATATATTAAATTTTACTATCTGATGACCACATGAAGTCTTTGGGGATTACTGCAATAAAGCACTTTTATTTTACTTTGCCACAGTTAGTATTGGATTCAGTTTATGAACTGATATTACCTGCTTCAGACACAATTGAGAGAATGCATACAGAGGAAAAATATGTTTTTGCAAGGAAGATATTAGATAAATATTGTATCTTTGTCTTTGTAGTCTGGTTTCCGTAGCAACTTGAAGTTGCACTATCATTTGATCAGCTCTTGACTGGAAAGCAAAACATTACTTTGGTCCTAAAAAGAAAAAAAATAAAAAGAGTTATTACCATCTTCAGTAAAACATAACATGGTATCCTTGGTAACACCACCATCAAAACCAGAGAGCATGCACTTATGCTGAAAAACCAGCATGGATCCTCAAGTTTTGAAATATGTAAAAGGGGAGAGAAGGTGGGGAAAGACTAGGAAAAAGGCCTTTTATAAAAACTAATACTGGATTGAGGTGCCACCTGGCAGAAGGACAGTGGATCTGTGTCCTAAGGAGCTGTAAGAGACACCATGAGATGAGAGTGGGAGGGATGGCACAGAAATCAGATGTGTCCTGTGCAAGGGATAGATTCCATTTCTAGTTTTCAGCTGGAATAATTGCTCCCTTTTTTAACTGAAAGCTTTTGGGTCAGGTTTATTGAAAATGAAGCTGCATATTCACATTTCAGTTTCCTATATACTGAGGGAATGGAGTGCTTTCATATGCAAATCTGATTTCAAGAAGGATGTTAAACCAAATGAATATAGAGTTAAAATACATTGGAAAATACCCTTTTCTCCACTTAGTGCTTATCCATTTTTGATCAAGTCTTCAGAGTCAGATTAATAGATTAATTTGATAAAAAGGATGTGTCAGAAAAACCTTTTCCTTGGGAAGCTCTCTGCTGAGAGAGGTCCCAATATATTCCTTCAGACTGGGACTATTTGACAATGTGCAAACTTTTGCAGTGAAAAGGACACTTTAAATTCAGAAAGCAGTTTCCACAGCAATTGGGTAATTGTGTGCAACATTTTGTAAGCATGTTTCTAGTTTTCCAGCCTATGTTACTTGAAGCACACCAGTCCTACAACTCTTAGAAATATTTAAAATCAACCTGGACAGAAAATGCCTAATCTTGATCTTCCAAACATGCCAGGCAATGAACTTGATTTTATGGCATCACAAATTATCACTAGACATGATCATAACTTCATTTATACTTCACAGTCCTCTGCCAATGAAGGAAAATTCCTGTCAAATCAGTATTGCACTTGCTCACTCTCTTTCTCGTTTTGTCCATCTCATTTTCTCCTAAACACTGACAAGGCCCAATTCATGGAACAGATAATGTTGAAACTTTGCTAAATGCATGACAGTTGTAATGGTTATTTACAACGTTTTACTTCTGAATTCAGATGAGCAGTTCTGGAGCTAATCTCTGATATTTTGCATTCATCATGAGCTGATGATTCCTAGGTATTCAATGAGGATGTGATTTACATTCACAGTGATTTTCTATAAATGTTGAACTTCTGTGACTGACACTGGAATACTTTCTCTGAACCTGAAAATAGACAATTCATGCTTAAAAACAGTGAATGGAAATTTAAAGTCAACAGCAACGATTAAAAATTATAATTCTCCCCATTTCCAGAGAAGAATATCTGCAAGTACATGAAATTTGGCTTGATTGTGCTATTACACACAGCACCAAGGAAGGGGCTCTTGTGTACTTACAGAGCAAGTGTCAGATATTCAGACTTTAATTTCCCTCCAAGGCGCCAGTTCCGTGTCTGGATTTATTTCCTCCTTTCCCTTCCCCATCTCCTCCCCACCCTGCTATGCAAACCTAGTGCATTATTCTCTTGATACAAAGGAATTAACCCTGGACATGGAAGAAGACAATAACATGCTGTAAAAGAATCAGCCAAGACCTACAGTGTTTCTTTCACAGCAAATATTTTTTTCTTTCTTTAGATGTGGCAAAAAACCATACTCATTTAGACAAAACACCTTTCTTTACTCTCCTTCTTCCCTCAGCTTCTGACAAACAGCACTGAAACTCTGCTGAATGCACCAAAAGCAACCCTTTAGAATATTAGCTCTTACCCTGGCCATTTCTTACCAGAGAAGAAATGTTTCTTAATCAAATGGATATCAAACCTACTGGCATTGCTTGCAGTCACCATGCAGGTCTTGTAGCCAGTGTTTAAGCAATAAAAGGCATCTCCACACAGCAAAAAATCCCCTGTGTGTGCTGAGTAAACAAAGATGATAACAATCATCATCTTTAGCATTCCAGGGAGATAACACTGTCACTCAGATTCTAATAAATGGGTTAAAGCAATACTTTTTGTCAGTTTATAGGACCTGGAGTCATTAAGAATAAATTACTTTTTTAATTAAAGATTTTTTTTTATTACCTAATGAATGAATTTAAAATGTAAACTGCTGATTGAAAAAGGAAAATGGATGTCAGCCAAGGCTGTTAATTCCAGGATATAAGAAAAAAATTAATGAGACCCAGCCACACACTACACTGACCTTCTCCAATTTGAGCAGGTAGTTAGCATGTTTAAAGAGAATGGTACATTAACATAATCTGAATTATCATTATTAAAATGCTGCTTCAGGTGTAATTAGTATTTTATTATCATTACTGTTATGATTTAATTTCTGTCCTAGACAGATTCCATCTAGTGTCACTTCTCTCCTGTCTTCATGAATTGTGAGTTCAGTAACAACTAACAGTGAAAGCTGTCACAGTTGTCTCACAAATTAATAGATCTTTGAGTCAGATGGAGCTCTCCCAGGAATTTATTCCCCAATCCAATTTGCCTGCACTGCCCTGTGGTTCTGTAGCCCTGATTAAACCTGTGCTGACTGCTTCTCTAAGGTTCTCTTTCCCCAGTGCTCAGGACAGTCTCACTGCAGTGCTCACACCTTTGGAATCACAGAAATTCTGAGGTGAGACTGCTCTGCTGGTGATCAGCCCCACGAGCCCCCAGGCTCCTGCACCCCACAGTCATTGCAGCAAGGAACATTTATTTCCCTCACACACCATAAACCTGTTCTTCCAGCTTGGCTTTGTTTATAGTTTGGTTGTCATCATGCCATTGTTACACACCCCCCTCTCTGGTGATGCATTTTAATCACAGCATCTTGCCCCAGGTCTTCACCCTGGGAGTCTCTCAAGGTCAGAGATTCTCACACCAAATTGTGTGAGAGGCTCATCCTCACACTCCTCATGCGCTGGACCACAGCTAGCCAGGCAGTGTTTAATATCATGAGCTTTGTGTTTTGAGTGATAATTAAAACCATCACTTTCCTGGGGATTTATTCTTGGCTTTGTTTTTCTGCCAAGCCCTCCCAGAGCTCTGCTTGTGCAAGCCCTCAGGAGCCACCAGTGGGCACCCACCCAGGGCACCACTTATCTTGGTAAATCCATTTTCCAGGCTTTTCTTTATCTTGCCTAAAAATCCCAACACATCCCTTCTAGAAACTCATCCTATTCTCACATAAAAAATCACCATACTCAAAGGCAAACTGTTACCCTAGTGAATTATTTCCTCAATTTAACTTTTGCCCATATTTTTAATATGTACCTGTTTAGCTTTTACTTCCAGTAACTTGATATAATGATTGGTTTATTCTGTTTTATGTGCTGGGTGTTTTTGCTAGATAAAAATCTCACTTTGCCTGATGGAGCCAGTGATAGGCTGTGAATTGATCACCTCTTTATCTTCTCTTATATAAATTATATTTTTATTATATTTCATGAACTGGAAGAAAAATAAAGAAAACGTAAACAGTGTGTGCATATATATACATACACACATACAGATTTTCAATTTTTTGCTGATTTTTAAAAAAAATTCTGTCCTTTCCATTTCCAGGTGTTTTGTTTGTTTTTTTTTTCAATTCTTTAAATTATTTAACCAGTAGGATTTACCAAGACCAGTATGAGAAAAGCTGAATGACACTTCTTGCTGTTTCTAATATGTCTTTATTCGCTTATAATTTGCTAAATCATTTCAAGCAAGATGTTATTTGATTGTCTTCTCTGAACTCTAGAGGATGGGTTCATCCTACTGAGGTTGTGATGTGAAATCATTAAGAATTCAGGAAGGTTTCTAATAATTTTTAGGTTGGTGTCCCAGGATCTTTCTGAAACTTTCACCCTTCTAAATTTTTCCAAGTTCCTTCTCTGCCTCAGGTTTTTCTTCTTAAAATTTTTGAGCAAATAGAATTCTTGCTTTCTCCTTAAGCATGAAGAAGTGAAAGAGGGAAATCTCTCCTGTTGAAAAATAAAGTGCCTAGAACTTGTTTGAAGTGCCCTGTATGCTTAACATTTGGGGATTAAAAACCAGTTTGTCAGAGAGAAAATTTAAAAGCTTCCTTCTTCCAGAATAGACTGAATGACATTTGAGGCACTAGAACCTACAAAACTCCTAAGTAAAACTTTTCCATTGCCTATTCTGAGTTTCTCCTTTTGATACATATCTGGCTATGAGTGAGCACTTTCAAATCAATCTGAAATTTCTTTTTTTTTCCTTTTCTTTCTTTTAAATCTTATTAAATTGCACAGGGAAGCACCATGTTTGAGCTGCTGACTGTTAAAAGTCAGCTGTCATGTTGAGTAGGTGACTGCTTTCAAAAGTCAGGATTTTAAAACCAGCTCTGGTCTCTCTGGAGCTGCCATGTGGTGAGACCAGAGAGTAACAGCATTCAGTGCACAAGGAGACATTCACAGCTTTGTTTTTTTTTTAATGTGGCTTTTCATCCATTCAGCTTTTAGCTCTGGAAGCTCCTTCACGGGGTAATTCCTAATCCAGAGGAGCTTTGTGCTCTGCCTGGACCTTCCAACCTAACCTGTGATCCTGTGATTCTACAACTCCAGAAGCACCACCAGAGATGGTACACAGGAAAAACACTGGATCAGAGCAAGGTCTGCACATCTCCAAACCCTGTTTCCATCAGTGACCTGTAGTTAATTCCTGAAGAAAAACTAATAACTAGGTGTGTGCCTGAAATTACTTTCCCAAAACACTCTTAGCTTCCAGCAGCCCTCTCCATAGAGACACCTTGAGTAACTTGTGTTGTTCTTTATAACTGTGAACCACAAAGCTACATTTTTTATTATAAAAATATCCCTTAAGTGTCTTCCTTCCATTAAATTGTCCCAGCATCTCTAGAATGCTGGGCACTATTACTGTGCACAGCACTTTGTGACAGAGATTTCCACAGCTTAATCACAGATTATGTGAAGAAGCAGCTTCCCTCCACTTCAGCTGGGTGTTCTTAACTCTCCCCTTTCTCTTAACACTCATCCCAAGCTCCCAGATTCCTGCACAGGAGTTTATGAGGTGGCTGCAGAAACCTGTGCTAACAGCCCGTGGCTCTCAGGCCACAGCAGCTCCAGTTTATGCTTCTCTCTGGAGAAGCCAGAGTTGAATCTTTCAAGCCAACAGCCCAACCAAACACTGATTAGCAAGACCTGCACCCATGCCAGGAGCTGGAGGTGTCAGCCAGAAATACAAAGGAGCCTTTGGACCTGTTCCTGTCCCTCACTGCCACCTCTGGTTCAGCATGACCAGCTAAACCTTAGTCCCTTCCCAGGCAAGACATTCCATAAAAGTCACACATCATAAAAATTTGCACTTTTCTTGTCACCCATTGCAACCTCAATTTTGCAATAGTCAGAGCAACCTGTGGAATATCTTGTCTATTTCTGCATAATTGTGGGAGATACCGAACATCCCAAGTGTATTTTATATAAACTGAGACACAGTAATCAGTTTCATGCAATTTTGGGTGTCTTCTTTTTTTTTTTTTT